>VZSC01010115.1:60808-100292 GCA_013398225.1 Steatornis caripensis | reverse complement strand
GGGTAGGGGGGTGGGGGGGAGGGACGGGCTTTCTTGCCTGCGGCTCTGCCTGGGATGTGGAGGAAGAAGGTGACATGACGAGGAACGTCTGACAGCCAAAGTGGGGAACAGTCCAGGAGAAGGATCCATGATGAATGAGGTCTGCGTAGTCGTGATGCAAAAGCAGAACAGGACAGTGTGCTGGCAGCAATTGCCGGATTTTTGTTCGCTAGAACGAAAAAGAAAAATGGGGGTAGGTTTGGGGCGGGGGTGCGGTGGGAGGGAGACATCGGAGGAGTTAGTGGCTGTCTGGAGTGTAAACACGAGTCCATCATCTCCTTGGGAGAAGGGCAGGCTCCGTTTGTCAAGCGGGCTAGAGCCCAGACGGGAGGCAGAGGCGCCACCGGACGGCTCCGAGACGCTGCCGTGAAATCTGGATCCAAGACGACTCGAAGGACAGTACTTTACAAAGTAATCGGTTTCAAAATGTCCCCGGAAGATGTCTGAGGTTAAGCGAGGCTCTGTGATAATTGCCATACAATCGTAGGCAACAAGATCTGCCCCAGGGTAGGAGGTGGGACGAAGGGGACGAAGTGACATAGAAAACCCCCACTGAAGTGGCAAACATTATTTAATTCCTTGGGTAACTTCGTGCAGATCTCAGGCTTCTTCCTCGGGCTTGTCAGGGAAGGCTGCGGTAGCCCAGCCTGTAACTTTCTGCATTGTTTTTGACCGTTCACTGTCTTCCCGTAATTCCAATTAACGCTTTAAATGCAAGTTACCGGTGGCAAGCAGACGGATGCTCCAGCCTCTCAGGCCCGGACTAAACGACCTCTGTCCTGGCCCGGCGCTGCGGGGTTGCTCTCTGCCTTCGGGTGCTCTTCATGCGCTGGGAAAATGTGGGTGTATGGGCGGGGGGCAGTTTGCACCGGACGCTGGGTTTTCTTTCCTTGGAGGGGCCAGTCTTGGCTTGCAAGGGGTTGCAGAGACAAGGGCTCGCTTCGTTTCAGCATGGTCAGGACTTCAGGACTTTAAGTTTAGCGGCCGGATACACCCTGCCAGAATTTTGTCCGACTTAGTGGCTGCCTATGAGGAGCAGCAGCTCTCCCAGGGACGAATTCCCTGGTGTGAAACATGGTCCATATCGCTCACCCTTCCAGCAAATGCCAGCAGATGGATGCAATTAAACCTCGGCGCTACTCCGCAGCCGGACACCGATACCGGGTGTGAGAGGGCTGGCCATTACGCAGTGCCTATGGTCTAGTATTCAGCCCCGGCAGCTGCAACAGGGAGAGGAACGAAATGTGGGTGCTCTCAGCTGCCTTGTCCCACGGCGAGAGGAGTGCAGCAGCACCCCAAAACTTCAGGAGGGAAAAGTCCAGAAAAGGAGGAACGCTCAACACACGTGTTGGGAGCATTCATATCTCTATGTAATATTATTAATAATAATAATAAAATTTCAGCAAAACAACGGCTCTCTTATAAAGGAAATCTGAGGAGAGCAGCGAGCTAAGTGGAAGCTCTGTTTCCAAGGCAAGGCAGGATTAGTTCACTGCACATAATAGCTGGTGTGTCGGAATTGCAAATGAACATCACCAGCAGTGCTGGAGTTACCCTTCTTAAATTAATATCGAACTGGCTGCTCTGCACAATGTGCAAATAACAGACATCTTTTTTAAAAAATTATATATATATATATATATACACACAAATATTCCCCCCTCCCCGCCCCCGGCTAGTTTAATTCAAGAAATTCTTTTGCTGGTGCAGCCAGTCAGCAGCGCAGGAATTTGGAGTAATGCCCCCGCGACCTGTTTTGCGGGTTAAAAAACCAACAAGAGTAAACAACAACAGCAGCAACAGGACCCCCAACCCCAGAGCCACACAGACAAGGGTAAGCCTGATTCCAGCCCGCTGGTGCCGCGCAGCCGTGCCGCGGTGGGCGGCGGGCAGAGCTGCCTCGGACTGTCCCACTGCGAGAGCTCCGCGCCGCTCCGCACTCGTGGGCGGAAGGGGCCTCAGCGCTTGCCCCCGCCGCCCCGCGGGGTTTGTCCCCTCGTGAGCGGTGCCTCTCCCAGCCTCGCGCGGCGGGGGCTGCTGCCGTGTCTGTGTGGTCTCTCCGTGTGCCCGTGCAGACGCCGGCCCGTAATTCTCGGCTGCGCCAACATTTCTATCCCGTCATCAGGCACGCAAAGGGAGAAAGTAGTACGTTTCATTTTCCGCCGCAAAAAGAGAGAGAATACTGTGAGCTCCAGGGCTCTTTCAAATATTTCAGGAATTAATGGGGGAGGGGAAGGGGCCAGGAAGGATAGATGTATTAAAAATGGTAAAATAAAAACATGATATGAAGATATATTTACTGTCAGCTCAGAGCCAAAACATTTATGCTCCTACGCATTTTTTTTTTTTTGCAAATCGGAACTTCAGTGATGCATTTTAATTATTTTAGGAAAATAAGCAAGAAGGCTCTTTTTCACAGTCTAAATAAATAGCAGTGTTCTGTGTTGCTGATGTCTCTGGCTCGTGACAGCCTCATCTATGCAGTCACTACTGTGAGGTCTGAAAACCTGGGAAGAATGGGGTGTTACCGGCAATTTCTGAAAGGAACTATCCATTATTTGTGGGGTTTTCTGAAACAGAACATGCCAAGAATTTTGTGACAGTCTCAAAGGTGAGAAGGGGGCCAATATTTTCTTAAAGCTTCAGCTCAGAATGATGGCTGCCTAAATCTCACTATTTCTTTAAGCCTGAGGTGAGACCGATTTTCCTTATTTTTCAAATAGTTATTTCAACTCCTTGAAAGTAGTGGGGAACAGATACATGTTTTCCTGACACAGAAGGAGCTGGGTGCCTTGCAGTCTCTCAGATCAGCTTGGTGATCCCCCCTGCCCTCCTCCACTGCCTGATCTAATCCCTGACAATTTTCTTCCTGCATACAATGTGTCCCTAATCTTCAACAGATTGCAGAGACCTTCCTGAAGGAAAGTGATACTCAGAAGAGACACTTTTCATTTTGGGCCAAGGGGAGGAGGGAAATACTCTCTTAACCTAGAAGCAGAACCTATTTGAGTGTAGTAAGAAGAAAACAACAACAAAAAAAAGCAAGTGAGAACACAGTCAAAGAGAGTCCCTTTAAGTTCACATTTAAAGAAAGTCATGATCCAGTGTATAACAATTGTAGGGAACACTAAACCACACACACTGGCAATTCTATAGCAGAAAATATTAGTCATAATCTTCCTGTGTAAAAAAAATAGAATCAATGATGGGTTTCAGTTCTCTGTTTGCAGAAATATCTAAAGCATTTAAGGCCGGTAGAGCTTTAGTTTAGGTCCATAATCCCCCCCCTCCAAGTAGGACTTCACCCCATATCTTTACTAAGTATTTTTCTTCTTTCTGATGCTCCTCTTCTCCACACCAACTTCCACTTCGGATAGGGCAAGTTCTGTCATTCAAACACTGCAGCCAGTTTATGTCAGCTTAAAATGAGCACAGTGAAAAGCGTAGAGTACCTATAGTCAAACTCCTTTCATTCTCTTTGCAGTGTGTTTGTACTGCATCTTCAAGACTTGCCAATGAAAGGCCCAGAGTTGTTGCATTGGAGGCTGTGCCATCAGTCCGAAGGGTGCAGAAACCGCAAGAAAGTGGAGAGCTAGGCAAAGTCACGTGTTTTTTGTTCCTGTTTCAGGCAGGACAGCAGCATTAACAGCAACAGCAACATTAAGACCATATCAAGATAAAAGAGAGAATGAAGAGAAAAGAAATCCTAATAGCAGCAAAGGCAAATAGAATTGATTTAGAGAGCAGGCTGTTACTACTAATTTCCAGCCAAAGTAATTCCTACCCCAATGACGGAGCAGGTCACAGCTTGTGGTACCTGGATAGGTGACAGAGGAAAATAGTGCTGGTATATGGGTGTTTGAGCACTATGTCTCTTTTGCAGCACATGCAGCCATGCCTGTCGGTGTGTCTAGAGTTTTCTGACATCCCCAGAGCCCTACAATCAAAGTGGAAAAGTTCTTGCTGCCTTGTTTTCACATAGATCCTAAAGACGTCTGTCTTTCCCTATACATCACCATGAACTCTGTGGAAACTATGAAATACAGTGTCATTGGTTCACAGGAACAAACTTGGGCAGCAGGACTTCCATAACGAAGTGTGTGAGTGGGTGTGTACAAGAAGTGTGTGTGAGAAGGAAGTGACCTAGCTGCCTTACCCCCTCCAAAGAACTTCCCCACCTCCTCCTCCTACACAACAGAGCTCCTGGCACTTCTTTCCTGCAGCTCCAGAGTCCATTGAGTCTTTGCCGCCTTGACTGTTGGTCCTGGATTATCACTAGGAGAAACAGATTAACACTAAAAAAATGTAAAAGTTAGATTTGAATGTTCTTGAAATATTCCTGATGGATGGAACCTGGTGGAAAAGATTCTTCAATTAAGCGCTGGAAGCCCCATAAGTCTAAGTATTTGATTTCAAGTTTGCAAAAAAATTAGAAAGAATGAAATCCCAGGAACGTCCATTCACTGACAGACAGTAGATGGTCTAACCACATCTTCCATCTGTACATTCTTAGAATTTATCCTTTCACAAAAACCTAAGACCAATTAGCATATTAGTTTGGGATAGTAATTTAAAAATTCAGTTATTTCAGACCACATTTAGCTTAAAAAGTTGAAAAAGAAGCAGCAATGGATAACGTCGATGACACTGAACAATGTTGACTTATAGAGTGTTATTGTTACACTTCAGAAGTAACATTACTTCCAAGAAATGGAGTTTTTCAATCTTGTTTTCGGGCTATTGATTAGGAATGACTTTGAAGCTTCCTTCTGGCACCTAGAATAGAACCCTGCATTTACTTCTATTCAAAAGTCTACTTGATTTTTGGAGGAGCTACAGATCTCATAATTAATTAATTAATTAGTAATGGACTAGTAGGATCTGTATAAACTGATGAAGCCATGAGACAAATGACCTATTCCATTTCTTTTTAACATCTTGATTTACTACTGAAAAAGCACAGAAGCACTGCTCCCCTTGCCCATGAAAATAATCCTCAAATCTGGATGTATGTACTTGTTTTTGTTTATTAGGGACGGAGCTCCTTGTCAATTGCATTATTTATTTTGTTTATTTATTCATTGATAATGATGTGTGTGTGGCGATCCTGGGGTGTGGTGGTCCTGTAAGTTTTTGAGAATGAGAGAGATAATCATGGTTTATGCCTTTGCACTGAAATAAGGCTAGAGTTATAAGCATGTGGGTTCCATGCGAAGGCTGATCTCGAGCTTACTGTTTTGCTTTTCTGCTCTGCTACTGTCAAGCAGGTTTCTTTGCTCAGTGACTGAATGTAGAGAAGCAGCCATCTTGAGGCAGAGTCTCTTGGCATGTAACCCTGAATTAGCTTTCAGAGGAGATATTTCAGAAGCCACATGTCAGGCTAGAGCTTCCAATGCTGAACTTTACTAATTCTTCTCCTCATGAAGATATGAGTAGGAAAGGACTACTGAAATACTGCAAATCCCGAACAATCTTCTGTTGCAATGAACTATTGTAGAAAAGGTAGTGTGTCATAAGGGCAAGGAAACAAGAGGGAAACCCATCATTGCTGGTCTTGAAAATGGAGACCGGAGATCAGGATGCGGTCGCCCTCCTTCAGTAAGAGATGCATGGGGGGCAACGCTAGTTGTTATTCCGGTTTTTTGTGTTTCGCATGGTAAGTTCCTTATGTAGATGCATGACCATATGTATGTTCAGAAAGACCCTTAATGGTGAATCACTTACCTGGATTTCTAAGTATTGAATATTTTCATCTGCCATTCATCTGTGAGTGCTCTAACTAGACTAACATTTGGCATATTTCAAACTCCAGTTGTGAACCATAGGTTCACACTTAAAAGTGGACCCCAAAGGCCTGATATCTCTTTCTAACAGATAAAGTGTACAAAATATTATTAGCCAAATAGACAAAAAATCACCTGTGTACAGGACTTATGTAAAGGTGACTGGAATGGTCTGTTTCAGGCTGCTGCATATTTTAAGGACTAAACTAAAAGAAGTAGCTTTTAATTTAATAAAAAGTGCTTTGAAAGTTCATAAGCAACTTCTAGAAATCTTGCTTCTTAAGAAGTTAATTTGTTTGTTTAATTTCCGGAAAAAGTTGTTTATTATTATGTAAGTTCCATAAATCAAAAGAGAAATGCATAATGGAAATGCAATAGGACATTTCAACACTTTCTTTGTTTTCTATGTTTTGCTATTATAACCCTTTAATTGTTTTGTGAAGTTGCATGAAGTATTCAACAAATGTTATTTATGTATAAAACTTTAACAGGTTATTGAGTACTCAAAAAACCCAAGGAAAAAATTAAACAGGTTTGTCATATGGTATGTGTTTATCTTAACCTTTCATCTCCAAAAATCTCATCTACTAAGTACTTTTATCAGACACTAATTACACTCCTTCTGAAAAGAATTTCTCCAACACCCTTGAGTGCCTACACCCTTTAATCATATCTCATTACATCTACCTAATCCATCTCTTTTTCGCATTGCCAGGGCTCATTAATAGTTTTAAAAGCCAGTCCTGGACATTATCTTTCCTTTCTATAGGAATATAAATAATACCAATACTGTTTTACTCCTAGATTTCACAGGCATTTGTGGTTAGATAAAAAATTATTTGGCAAAGTTGAAATTTTCTCTAAAAACAATTTCAAAATGTGTAATAGAATAGCAGCGGAAAGTTATGAGTCTTTTTCCAAACAGTTTTTTTTATAAGCTGTTTTAACAGTGGATCAATAATCACTTTGACAGGAAGCGATCTTTGGCTAACATTTAGCAGATATTGTGCTCCACAGATGTTTTATAGGTGATACATGTACCACCTTGTAAACAGTGTGGGTAGTCCAAGGAATCTCTACATGATTGTGGGTAAAAAAAATAAAAAGGCCAACAAATGGTCTGCCTTCATTCCTATGCTGTGTGCCTGCCTTACATCACTGCAGTATGAAAAGCTTATAGTATCAACTAAAGTGAACTGAACATCTTAGAATGAATAATTGACGAGTCAAATTTTGGGTTTTTTTTCCTGTTTTCCAGTTATCTGTAAACAGGCTACAAAATTCTTTACTACTTTTACCCTTTAAAATTATTTGTAAATCACTTTGGTGGAGAATTCTGTCTATAGACCCTTCCTGTTTGTTGCAATTTTTGGTAATTTGCAATTTATATTGTACTAATTAATTAACTAAGCTATGTGAATTTATTTGTGCTCTTATTTTCAGGGTGGGTAGGCCTACATGATGCTGGCTTACGTCAGCTGAAAATCTGAGTAATGACACAAAAGATGCTGTGCTGGTTCATTTTCAAAAGCCATAATGTATCATGGTCGTGGCTTTGAGGTAAAACCGATTGCCAAATTACAGCTAGGAATATTGCTTTTCCCCAGGTCTGACTAGAGGGACTGCTAAATAGTTTTTGATCTCCTTTTGTAATGAGGTAATATGATTGTATTCCATGGATTATCTGGGAGTTTTATTCAACATATTTAAATTATTACTACAGGGATCTGTCACATTTGTTCTCAATCTCTGACATGTCTTAATTCTAGGTTTTGACCTTCTACTATAAAACCTAAATTAACTTAATCCTAAGATTTGGGGAAGTGTTTTTTGACATACTTTGGCAGAGGGCATAGATGTTTCTCAGACCTTTAGTGTCCTTGACCATTGTGAAGAACCATGGACACAGTTTGCAGCAAACACCCATTCACGCTTTAGTTCCTTAGAGGCAGGAAGGGCAGCCACAGCTTCCTGAATTTCAGGGAACTTGGACTGACCAAGGCAAGCTCATACCACCCTCGCATCTGTTTAATGGCTAAATGCAATTAGATGGACTGCCTTACGGATCCTTTCAGTTCCATCTTCTTATCCAGCAATGGAAAATTCAAAATTGATTTTTTTACTCCTTAAATAAAAAAATTGTAGAAGCCAGTACAAATGTGAAATTAAAATAGATTTGCATGCAATATAACTGATACTTCATACACATACAGTCAATATAACTGCCATATTATTTGAAGTGTGATTGAGCATAGTCCTCAGAGTCATCTGTGTATGTGGTACTGGTTTGTTATGTTTGTAAGTACTGCTTCTCTTCTCTAAAGAGCTGATTTATACAGGCCAACACAACATATGTAAAAAATTATAGATATAAAAATTACAGTCAACTGGAATTTGCCTTTGTGAGTGCTAATGAATTAAAGCTGAAAATTGTTTGCCTAAGTATTCCTATTACAGACCTACTGTATTGTTTGCAGGAAGCAAACACAAAATGTCATACCTAGAGCTAACCTAAGGGCAACATGTTATTTCCCAGTCTGTGAAAATATGTATGGTTTGAGATGTCTTTTTGTTCCACACTGGAAATAGAACAAAACGCCTTGGAACACTTTTATGTCATAAAATTGCATATATCTATTCTGGGGCCAAAAAAGACAGATTTTTTTTTGTGTATGTATTTCTCTTTCCAACTCTTTCTTTGTTTCACTCTCTCATTAGGAAATGACTACATAGACAAGCCAGGATATTTAGAACATTCCCATTGAAAATTTCATTAAAACTGACACATTTTTATGAAACATTTTGGCTTCAATGGAAAGACATATTTAGATGAGAAAAAAAAATCAAAGTATGACTGGTTACAAATGCAAACTGGTATTCATATTCAAATTTGAACTAATATTTACATTACATTTTTTCTAGAGATTTTCCAGACCAAATCATTTGAATAGACCTGAGTAATGCCAACAGCTCTCTACCCAACAACCAAAGCTGCTGGAAGACAAGTATCTTCCATTACAATATGAAAGATTTGGGCTCCACAGGAAATGTGCAAGCTGTGGAGGTTTCCAGCGTACTCTCTCATCAATGCAGTCTCTGCCATTGGATTCACTGTATTATGGTTACTTCAGGGTCAATATTTAAATGCTGTACTTTATGTTTACTATGAAGGACAAAATTCCTTCACAGGCCCCAGGATGCATTTCTTTCTTTAGCTGTCAGTTACTGCTTTGTTTTTGTTTTTTTTTTGGTGCATATAGCTAAGCTTAAAGTTAGCACTCTGTTTCAAAAAGGTGGAAAATGGTATATTATTTCTTCTAGTCCTGCTCTGGTTATTGTTTGGCAGGGCTCAGCATGTACCATGGACTAGATTATACTATGGCCAGTAGGACAGTTTAATGGCCATAGGTTTGCTGTACACATCATTATCTTCAGAAATCAGTGCAGAATGTTTTCAGATAGTTTTCCACTTGCTTAGCTGCAAATGTGGAACACAGAAAATGGCTAATGCAGGAACAATAAATCCCATCTTTCTAAAATAAGCCATTTTTTGGTTCTGGAAGTCTGTAAAACAAAGGAAAATGCAGACCCTTAACAAGAAACCCTTATAATTCCAGTAGAGAACATCTTACCCTCTTTGCAATTAGAGATCAAAACCAATTCCTGCCTTTAGGAGAGCATGTTCCACTAATATGAATGGAATCTTATATTAATGAAACTTCTTTATATTCAATTTTGTAATTTCAGACTGGTCAGAATTTCTTTTAGAGACCAAGATTTCTAAGGGATAGCATAAAGCATTAGAACCTAAGCAGAAAACTGACCACTAAGTCAAAGATACAAGCTAAAGTTATGTTACTCCACAGATCTGATTCTAAAGTTATCCTGTATTTAGGAGAGTTAAGAAGTTATCTACATTTATAAGCCCATTTGCCTGCTTATTCTTCAGACATGGGATGAATCAGCACAAGGCCTTGAGGATGGCTTGTTTACATTTGTGAATGTTGTGGACTACCAAAAGTGATGTCCATGATCTTTAAGTATCTACATCATCTACATGTATTTTAATAAAACAGAGTTACTGGATTTTAAAGTACAGGTTACAACAGACATAGAACTTATGTTTCTTGGAAAGCATGTTTGCTAAGATGTAAACTAACATTTGACTTCCATTTTGGAACCATGTATTTTGGTTTATAGTCCCAAGGTTGCTTCAGTTTAAGTAGATGGGCAAGATAAAAGCTAAAAAAGTGGAAAAAAAAGTAGCCAAAAGTCTAATAGTGAGGACTTTTTCAAACATATTTGCCAGGGATAAATAATGAAGTAAATGCTTGTGAAGATGACAAGGTACTCTGAAAAATGGGTGCTACTTAGAGCTCACTTGAGTACAGGGACTCCTCAGGATTAGTCACTTTGACCATCAGGAGGAAACAGGGACACAATTTGCAGCAAAAAGCAGATTAAACGGCTATTAAACTTATTTAAAGGTAGAAAGAGCAGCCACAATTTGTTGAATTGCAGGATTGACCAAAGCAAATTCTTACTGCCCCATGAAGATCAGTGATTTTCAGTATCATAGTTTAAATAGAAGTGCAGAGGAGGCTTTGGGGTGATAGGCACAAAAGCCAATGGCTGACTTTTCTTTTCTTGTCAACACCACATGTAGGCTGGGGATCACAGGTGTTAATAGAAGCGATTTCCTTTATCAAAGAGAAGGAGGTAGAGCTTAATTCAGGAACAACTGCAAAATTCAGCTGAGGATACACACAAAGGGAGGGATGGAAGGGCTGCAACAAAGAGGAGGGAAGAAGTAAAGGGCTGAAATGATAGTGGTAGAAGTAGAGTCATTAGTTAAATGTGTAACTTGAATCAGCAAAGCATTTTACAGATTGCGTGGAAGGACTTTCTAACTAGAAAGTTACATTGCAGAGAAATAGAAGGTTACCACGAAGAATCTGGCTGTTAGCTTTGTTGTCTCTTTCATCTTCTGCAAACCAGTTTTCATTTATGTATTTAGTGCTGACTGTCTGCTCAGCCTAGTGCAGAAACATAAAAATAAAGACTGCTCTCATTTCTCTTCAACAGGCTTTGCAAGATATATTAACAAATGTGAACACTTGCTTTTGATTTCTCTATATCCTTTGCAAAATGATGACTCTTGATGAGATATGTCATGCAAGACTCTAAGGAAATCTATTATCAGGAAAATGAAAAATTCATCTTTATTAACCCATATATGTTTTTCCCCCAAAGTAAATTCACAATTCAAAATCTTACACTAAACTTCATTAACTTTCTTCATGAATAATTCCACTGACATCTAAGCAATTGCTGTGTGAGACGATGAGAAGATTTGTCCTTTTGTATTGCACTTGCATGTATAAAAGTAAATAAATTAGAGGGAACTAGTCTACTGTCCACGTTAGACAAAGGAACGTTGCTATACAAAATAGTTACATAATTCTTCTGATACTTGCTGATGTTTTTAGGTTACTTAAACAATGTTCATATTCAACTTAATTGTGACTGGAAATATTCTTAATGAGCATCCTACAAACTGTTAGATATGTTGCAAAATGATACAATGAACTACTATAATATACTCAACTTAAATCCCTGAGGAGTCTCATTAGCTACAGCAGGAATAAAATATGAAGTTGTTTTGTAAGAAGAGAAACAATCTAGTCTCAGATAGTGACATTTTTGTGCTTCAGTATAAGCTTAATTTTAAGTCAGTTGTTAAGAAAAAAATCATGTATTTAATGATCACACCTTGCTTGTGGATGTTACTTTGTCTTTAGCTTAATTTCTATCTAGCATCGGAGTAACCATTCGAAATACCAATACAACTTTACCTATAGTTATTTGTCAAAACCATATCTGTTAATTTGTGTTCTTTGGTCATACATTTGCTAAATCAGCAAGTGTTTTCTCTAACACTTGAAGTCATGTCATGGTGTAACTTTAAAGCTAATTAACATTTAACAAGTCATTTAATATTGTATGTAGGTTGACTTAAAGACATTTCCTCCAAAACAATTGTTACATTTTTTTCATGTTGCTACATTATGGATTTTGTGCTTAGCATCTGACATGTTTTCTCAACTATGGCTTTTTAATGAAAACATGAAAGTACTCGGGGGAATGTGATAAAAGCAAAAATTCTATGATCTCTGCAAGGTAAATGACAGCACGGAAATTGTCACATCTGGATTAAAAATATTTAATTGTTTACTCAAATAAATGCATCTAAACTTGAGTAATTAGGACTGGAACTCAGTGTACGTTTCCTTTAGCAACTTCTCCTTTTTCATTGATAATTTCTTTTGGTCATAAGCATTTAAATTACGCTCATCTTGCTTTCATATCAAACAAGCAAATGAAGATTTAAAAAAATATTTTTCATGCCTCATCCCTTTTCCTATTAACACCTTGTAACTCTTTTCTCTTCATAGGAAATCACGGTCATTTAAATGTATTTATTATATACATGTACAAAGTGACATAAACTGTTTTCAAGACAGTAGAAAAAACCCAGCAACAATATTCATATTATTACTACTTTTAGAAGAATATTTGTTATTAAATTTAGGTGAAATTTACTCCTTTACTCATGCTGGTGAAATCACTTATATTAAATTGAATTCTTATGTGACAAGCCATGTGAGCTTATGCATTGGATCTCTGTCTAGCTACAAAAATAAGCTTATAAAATATTGAGAAGATTTCCTATCATACATTTGTAGAAACATAGTATTATAGTTCAAAAGAACCAGTAAACATGCTAAAATTGTGGTTCAGCTAAAACACTTCATCATAGAAATAAATTGCTCTAGGACTTTTATTTCACTGATTTTAATTTGTTAGCCAGCTTGTGATTTGAAGCAAGAGTTATGTCAAGATATACTTTGTAAATTGCATGTATTAACTTTTTTTACAATAAAAATATTTTTTAATAATTGCAAAGACAGAGACTTAAATATTTTGTTTTGATTCTAGTCACATGTCTTGCTTTGAAATTAAGATAATCATACCTCCTTGTTGAGCTGAAAATGTTTTCTTTAAATTTGGTCACAGGTGCTACTATTCAATTAATATAATGATACCTTGTTCTTCTGAAAATAAAGCAGTTGTTTAATTAAACATGCCAGTTGTTTATAATATAATATCTCAGAAATGCTTGTTTGAAAGAAAGGCTAAAGATTTATATCAAACATTTCAATCTGACAAGTAAATTACATTTCCCCTACCATAAAAAAAGGTAAGGCAGGAAAATGATTGCAATATAAGAGTAACTAAGGTTGTTGCACTGAGGAAAAGCACACTTGTTCTCGTTACTCAGAGATACGATATGCATCAGTCTACAAAGGTGACCTTTTACACTCTGGAGATTAAAGCTGAACATTTTACCTCCTTAAAATAGGGAAACAGACATTATTGTGAAATTGTAACTCTATTTTAATAGCTAATCATTTCAGAGATGAGGAAAAAAGTGTGAGATTTTCAATTTAAATAGTGAACAGAATGTAGTATCTGTACCAACATGTTTAATAAAAGCAAGAACAATGCTTTCTCTAAAGAAAAGATCTTCTTATCCTCACTTCCTTCCCCGACCTCAAATTGTGATGCTGTGTGTCTAAGACCTAAAGGATGCAGGCTGCAGGAATTGTCTCTGCCGTATTCAAGCTGGCATGATTTGCAGCTTATCCCCTCCTGTATGCAGGTTTTCCTGTAGGAAGTTTAATGCTGGAAATGAAGTACTTCACAGTTTCCTACAATATCCTGGTTCTTGTTCTGGTAGCTGTGGTCCAGGTTATCTGGCTGCTAGTCTTTAAGATTTTACTGAAGGACTCCAGTGGTTCTTTAAACTGACCATAAATTAATTTAAGCTACTTGAAATTAAAACATATTTTTGAAGGGGAAAGGGTTTTAACTGCTCTGTGTAATCAGGATGTGCAGTCAGAGCTTCTTGATGCCTCCCTGTCTCAAATCACAAAACATCTCAGATAATAAAACAGATCATTTGAAGAGAAAGGAGGGAAGAGTATCAACCTGTCATATGAATCTTTTTCAAATCCTGAAAGACTACTGCAGTGTGCTTTGATAAGCCAGCCTTGGCAAAATGCATGGACTTGTCATTGGTAACTGTAGAAATAGAAAACTTAACTGCTTTCATCATGTAATTAGCATAATAAAACAAAAAAGATGTTAGCAGCAACGTTGTTTTATGCCTATGCTTCAGCATGACTTTACATGGGCACAGGGGCTTTTATTTTTTCCTCATGAGCCGCAAGAATGAAGATGGGTATGATTTTTGCAAGGGTGAAATAGGTTGTCTGTCAGTTGGGTTTAGGCGACAGTCTGTCTGCAGGCCGTAAGATGATCTGCATAGTGCCAGAGGAAAGCAGGCAGAATTCCTGGCTTGCAAGCATAGATATTGATCTGCCTTAGCCACCTAAACAATGCCTCACCTGTTTGCCTTGTCCATACCTTATTTTACGCAGTCTAATGCTTGTTTTGTTTGACTTTTCTTTTATTTCTGTGGATCTGAGCTTTGATACACTTTGGGGAGTACATAAACACAGTGTTGTACTTGAACATCACCATCCTTCAGAGTACTCTAGTGGCTCTGGACCACCCCTCCCTGTATGAGAACAGCACTGTTATTGAAAATTATGAGTGAGCAACTAAGTAAGTAGGCCACATACACAAGCGTTTGATCTATCAGACTAGTGTCCAATGACATTGAATGTGAGATGGTACTAATTACTGCACTACGTACTCCCAGTTAAAATTTCTTAAACTGGACTTACTAAAAGACTCTATTTTTATAAATTCTTCTTTTTTTTATTCCCCAGCTGATGCTTACCAGATAAGTCACCACAGCATTTAGAATCCTATCCACTTATTTTGCAAAACAACTGTGTTATTGTGCATTGTCTCAAGCAGGAATGAAATAGAAAACAGCATTCATTTTCCCAGTAAACTATAACATAAATATTTTATCACCATTTATTATTGGTTTGCCATTTCCTGCTGACAGCAATTCTAACTTTGCCAGCAGGCACTGTGTCTCACAATTGTATTGTGTTTGGAACAAATTAAGACAAATAAAATTTCTTATAAAATAAATGAACAAAATTTGCAATAAAAAAACTCTACTGAAGCTAAATGAGCATTTCTTTTAAGTGCTGACACTTAGTATTATTTAATTTGCATACAGCACATTTCACTTTTACTGGAAAACAATTAAGTTAATGAAGAACTAAGTCATCTGTACTTTCAGGGATAATTGAACATTGCTTGATTTAGAACTGTTTTACGTTAATGTTGTGAAGGAGTATTCTACATTATGGTAAGTTTGTCAATGGTTTCGAACACAAGTATACTTTTGGGCCAGCAACATATGAAGTGGATGGAATGGAATACAAAATAGATTGTAATGACACTTAAGTTGAGCTGATACAGAAATACTTTAAATACAGGGACTGACACTGAGTGTTCTTCCTCCTGTGAAACATACTCCTTCCTTCATAAGATTATTTGATGGTTTAAGGGCTAATGAATAGGGGAAATCTTTCTTTCTTATTAATTTTCTCTTATCTGGTTACTTTGTTTCAGGCACTAAAGTATTTTCCTGGATGAAGTGAGACAAATAAAGAAAGGGCTTTATGCTGGGGTTGCATTCCAGTCTTTGTCACAGGTGTGTGCTACCAACTTTGGGCTAACACCTGAAGGCTTAGAAGATACTCTCTGCCTATAGGACCAATCTTGAGAGTATGAGGTGTTTGTCTTTGGTTTTGGTTTTTTTTTGCATTTAGACTTACAGAGTAGAAATAGATAATCCTTTTGGATTTCTGATGTGGAAAACTACAAATAAAACTCACTGCACAGAAATAGAAAACAGATTTAGAACTACTGTACTCCTTTAGAGGCAGCAGTCAGTCCAACTCATTTATGCCTCACTTGAGCTGAGTTTGATTCAGAAGTGAAAACTTCGAGCTGTCCATTCCCTTTCTGATTTTTTTCCGCCTCTTTGCTGTGTTCACTCTTACTGAAGGCACTGAACTGATAGCATAGGTAGTAAAAGTCTGCAGCTTTGTGTGGAGTACATGCACCATGTCTAAAAAAAATTTCTGTAAAATTCTGCAGATATGCTCCAACCTTTAAATCAAAGAGCCCACACTTACGGATTAAAGAGTAGTTTAACCTCTCCCCACTGATTCATTCTTTGGCCGCTCAGCTGAGAATATCAATTGTGATAGTAATTCTTCTTCTTTAAATAAATTGGAAGGATGACAAATTATAGCTGCCTCCGAGAAATTTTGTAGTCAGAAAAAAATGCAATTTTAAGATACATTCCTTTAAAAATTTTAAATGAGCAACACAATTAGCTAAGCACTTACATTTTATTAGCAATAGCAAGTAAAATTAATGAGTAAATTCCATGAAAAATGATTATGTGTCACAGTATATAGTTTTTACATTGACATTTCACATAATCTGACTTTGCTGAGAGGAGAAATCACTCGTCTGTTAAAATTACTTTTTAAAAGCTGTCAAAATTGGAAAACCTGCTGTCAAAAATATGATGAGAAAAGTTTAAAAATGGTAAAGTATGTTGACTTAGACAAAAAATATTACCTTTAGAGTGGAAAACTTGAATATTGTATCATTATCTTCTACACAGATGAAAAACGTTATCTTTTTCCAAGCTGGCCATTTTTTTTTTCACCTTTTAGATTTATGTTTTGCATTTACATTTCAATATGAATGGGACTTCATCCAATTTATACTGCAGCAGAAGCTGAAAGTAGCAGGTATTTGGACTTTTATATTTTAATTGTATGTTTGAGTTTTACTACTTTTAAAAATGACAAAAATAACAGCCCTCTAAGGGAGAAGTCCACTGCTCATCTACACTCTGGTCCTCCAAACTGATGTGCTTGAGGACCCTTGGAATGGAGTTCGGCTGATGGCTGGCTGGTGGGCTGCTAGAAGGAAGAGGTTTGTGCACAGCAGTATCCCCAGTCTGCCTCCAAGGAGTGGATTCAGCATCACCAGTGATCACAAACCCTGCTTCTCCACCATGTCTCTGCCCTGTTTAAGAAGGACAGTGTCGAAGAAGGTGACGATTCATTGTCCATGCACATTCAGTCTTTGGCCTCTTTGTTGAGACTGCCAGCAAGGATGCCAATTAGTGTCATTCAAAAAAGCCCAGATATGCTGTGGTAATAATGAAGTACAGATTTAGAGGGATACAATCCAAAAATCATAATTAAATGGAAATGAGACAAAACAGAGTCTGAAATAAGATTTGATGAAGGACTACAGAAGTACATCTCTCAAAGTACATATCATTTTTGCCAGTTACTTTTTCAGCCATTGCTGCCTTTAATATTACACAGCCTTTAATCTTGCACTGCTTTTAATAGAACATTTTCTCCAAATCACAGTCCTTGCATGCGTATATGTAAGACGGCCTATGAGAGAAGCAATGAGAGTCACTATGTGGGACAAGTGCACATGGTAGTGGAAGTTGTGGAGTTGAATGTGATGCCTTGACCCCAGTGCTAACGGATCCAACACAGAAGTCATTGGACTGAACATGGGGGATGGAAGGTAAGCAAAAACTGATTTTGGTTTTGCCTTAATAGTACTTCATGTATTCTGGCATTATGTTTGTGATGTTCTTTCACTTTTTCAGCAGTGTGAGTTGAAGGAAGTGAGGTACTTTTGCTCTCAAACATTGTTCCTCGAAGTGCAGCCTGATTTAATCTTGCTGTCCAGCCTGGATTTAATATGGCTTGAAATATATTCATTTTTTCCAGTTTGAAGAACGGCTAGTGAAAAGTGCTGATGGCAATCTGACAAAATGTAAACAGAAGCCATCCACGTAAATGATATTTCCACTCAGTTCATGCACAAGAGTGCCCCATGTTTTTCTGTTATGTTCTCTTCAGATCCAAGTAACTCTTTACCTTTCCACAACCAATTGCCTTCAAAATATTCTTCCTCCCAAGTTTTCTATGCAAACAAGCCTTTGCCTTTCCTCATAGAATTTTTCTGGCTCTCTAGTCTGCTTGTGCTGCTTAGAGACATTGATTCGTGTCCGTCTTTTTAAAATTAATTCCCACTGTGATGACTCAAAAAATCTTTTCCTACCTAATCCAGGTAGCAGCATTGTCTAAAGGCTTGAGAATGCTTTACTATGGCTCCCACTGACCACAGAAGTGCTTAACAATTTTTAAACAAGATTGAGCAAACAAAGAATATTTTTTTAGCAGAACAAATGGGAATTTAGAGTCAGGTGTGGGAGGCTGCATCCTTTGCATTTTATAATCAGCTTGACTCACTTCAGGCTATGTGGGGGCTGCTCTTTTAGTTCATGAATACTACCACATCAACACAAGATTCTTTGAGGTCCATCTATACATCTGTCTATCTGAACCCCCACATAGTTCCTTGAGTATCTGGGTGCCTCTGGTGCCTGTTGTCCAAGACTCTTGGCACTTATGTACTGCTTCAGATTGCACTGTAGAGGCAGGAAGGATAATTTCACAGTAGCCTAACACATCTACAAGGAAACGCATTTTTAGTCTGTGTTATCTGAACCTGCCTTTAAAATAACTCTAGTTAACACAATTATTGCTGCCATTGAATCTAAACGTGATTAAAACAGAGGTAGCTGGCCTCCAGTAGTTACCTATCAGATGCCATCTGACTTATGTCAAGTCTTATTCTGGTATTTGCAGAGAAATAAATTTGTCATAATGACAATCCACGTTGGATCAAAAGAGATTATACTCTCATATGAATCTAAGGCCTGAAATTCTGGCAACGGGAGCACAGCTAACAGAGAAACTCCCTGGAAACTGTGAAGATGACAATATACACAAGGATCCTGGATTAGTATAGAAATACCATAAATGAAGGTTAGTTCCCCCAGCAACAGCATCAGTTTGCCATACACACAACACCTTGTAACATTTTCTGGCTATTTTTGTAGTATTATATAGCATGGAAGAAACTAAGCCTGACTTACTGTGATTCAGTATAGCATGATAGGTCATTGCTCCAGAGAAGACAAGGGGATACATTTTTTGATAAAAATTGTCCGAGTCTATTCTGAATAGAAATCACTAGGGAAGAATGTACGTGGGCCTGGGGCATTCTGTGCTGCTGATAAAACCATTATGAAGTCTCGTCCATGACAAGACAAAACATTAGAACCTGAAGCTGAGACAGGATAATAAGGAAGTGAATTGACTTCAAGAGAGAAGTGAGAAAGTACTGTTTGCAAACTGAGGATAACTGGAGTTCTTTGTTGGAAGTTGTCCAGTATTTAAAAAACATGCATATAGAATTCATTTATTAAAAGCCTAGTGGAACCTTCCCTTTTATAGGAACTTATCAGGTATCAGAACAATCTCAAGTACTCTTTTTTAAATTATCAAACTTTCTGGTGATCCTTTGGAAAGGTTGAGCCACGCCCAGTATAATTCTTGTGAGCCAGGGAAGAACGTATATACAGGTACATGAAGAAACTGGAAAATATGACTGGGAGGCTGTTATGCATCCATAGATTGGAATAATTTGTTGAGGAGGTAAAGAGATGAACATAGGGGATGAAAGGAAAATTTCACTCAGGTTGCTGAAACTAAGAAGTTTTCTGGAGAATCTGTCCTTTTTAGCTGGCCTTTATATGGTAGTGATCCTGATTTTGTTACACATTTACCATAAAAGTATTTTTGTAAAAATGTCATGATTAATGTATATAATCTCCTTTATTAATATAAACAGCTGATTGCAGCCATCTTGTATTCCTTACAGGTAAGATTTTAATTAAGATTACATTAGTTTGGGAGTTATTAGAGTGAAAAAAAACCATTAGTGTCCCTTATTCTAATAATGTGGATGAAAAAAAATTAGGAGTTTCTTCTAAGATATCTAAATTCTATTATTATTATTATTATTATTATTATTATTACTCCCACTTTCCAGGACCTTATATTTGAGGAAATTTCATTTGGATGAGTGCTATGTGTAGTTTCATTAGAAGGCTAAAGGTTCTATTTTTTGATCATCCTGATCGTCCAGTCACTATATACAGGAAGAAAGAAGAATTCATGCTTATAAAATCAGTCTGTACTGTCAGTAAATCATCAGATTAACCAGAATGCACTCTTAAACAGCAGAAAAAATAATTAAGACACAAACAAGATCTATAGTGCCTCCATGGAAACTCAGGCTCATTTATGAACTGCTGCTGTTTTTATCCTTGTTATATGTTTTAGGTTAAACACTGGTTTTAATGGCAGGTTTGTTCATCACTGAGGAAATTGCACAGGCTCACCAGCGTTAATGCACCAAAGAAGGAAATACAGACAGAAATGTAGTATTGCTGTGTTGCTAAAATATGAAAGAAGTATCTGTAGAGACAGAAATAAAATACATTTGTTTGGCCAAAAAGGACCTCTCTAACATTTTCTTATTGCTTAGAGAGGTCATTCTGTGCCATACCAGGGCATTTACAGGTTAAGAAATCCTTGTCACCCCTAGATTATGTTTTTAGATAAAGACTGTTGCTGAAGGGCAACAGCAAATCAGTTTCCTTTCTAACCAAATTGTGCTGAACAGTACTTGCAATATACACATAACTTTCTTTACTGTGTCTAACTTAAAAAGCTTGAGCAGAAATAATTTTACAAGAAAATTAGCATAATTATTGATTTGCCATGCATCAGCTGCTCCAGGTTAAGTGTTTGAGCCTTTATGCTTACTGTGAAGCTAATTCAAAGTAGCTCACTGTCATTATCATGTGTGCTATGGGATTTCTCAGACATATGCTTACCACAGATCAGAGCTTATCTAATAACTGATTACTCTGTAAAATTTCCTTTGTGTTTCAAAGTCCTTTGGATTCCAGAATATTACGCACATACTTGAGATGTTTAAGAGCGACGTAGTGGGTGCATAAATCATTAGACTGTCCTTAAAAATGTGACACAGCTGAAGAGAGAGAAAAAAAGATCTTGGAGACATGACTGGGGAGGAAGGTAGAGATAAAGACAGAGAAAGACATAGGAATAGAGATATTTATGGTTGTTTCGGCTCATGTTGATTCAGATCATACTTGCAAGACCTTTTGCCCAACTATTTTTATAGTACATGGAAGTGAACTTTAAAAAAATAAATAAGATTTAAGATCCAGAACTTTGATTCTTGATTTTAATAAACCACAAAATTATCATGACAGTTTGCAACAAAATCACAACATTCAGCAATGCTGTGCGATTTATTTTAGACAACTGGCCTTCAGATTACTCTTGAGACTAAAACTGACTTCATATTTGTGTTTTTAAAATTAAGATTATTTTGCACAGATTCTTAGAGAATGGAATCTTCCCTTAAGCAGCATTGCAACAAACTTACTTTTGATGAGAAGAATTATTTTCATGTCACCTTCCCATACAGTGCTTGAAAAGAAATTGGATAAGCCATTCCTAAAGGACAGTTCTCTATATTCAGATATTGATAAAATAAAATGGTTGAGAAAAGAGAATTGGGCTTGTAGTGAGAATGGTTAGAACGCATGTAAACATTGCTTTCTTGTAAGAGATGTTAAAAAAGGAGGTTGCATTGATCTGCAAGATTTTAAGATAGAAGACTTTGGTTAGTAACCCACTAAAGTAAATTGATGTCAGTAGTTTTTAAAAAAAGCTATACATGAACTGCAACTACTAAAGAATGCATTGCCTATTCATTTTTCAAAAATAGCATCCCCAGCCCCTAACCACTGTTACAATCCAGTCACTAGAGAGACCCTGTTTGCTGGGTAAGCATATGACTGGAATTCAGTTAATTCAATACATTTGTAGCTTTATACATTTTTCTGGATGTTTTCCTTTTGCTCTGTCTTTAATCTGTCTTGTGATCAGTAACAAGAGCAGGCTGTGGAGCTGAAACCAGTGAGGAAGAGTTTGCTGTTTAATGGAATAAAGAGCAAAATGGTAAACTACCAAAATAGTTATACTTTTTGCCAGTTTCAACTGACTAGGTTCTGATGATAACTCCTGTAAACCTCCACACACCAACTTGAAATGCTGAGTTTAAAATCTCCACATTTTCTAAACCCATAGATTCCCTAAATCTTCCAGGAATGAGTTTGTATTTACATTTAGATAAAGTTCTTACAGTGTAATTTCCCTCAGCTTTATAGTGACAGTAGCAGTGACATACCAAAGTTATAATCAGTTCATAGCATGATGTATAACTCACTCTTTCAACTTTGTTATCATGAACTTCTCTGTAGGAGGATCAAATGTTGGCTATTAATGGTTTCTGGAAGAGGCAAATGAAAAGAAGAAATAGGACAATCCTTTCTGGTATCTCTCTTAAGAGGAAATCAGCACAAGGAGAGCCTTTTGGTCAAAATGAATACTCTGGCATTTTAAAAAGTCATGTGCAATAAAACATTTCTGAAATGTCCTCATAGCGAAAGGGTTTTAACAAATGAAACAAGAAATTATAATTCCCTATCAAAAATCTGAAGAGGGAGGGAATATTTTTGCTGTGTGCAAGCTGAATCAAGTTAATGAGGCATCTAACACTGCGAAAAGAGCGTTCTCTATAAATAAATCCTGTCTGATTGGGATATATTAGTCTTCTGATAACACTCTATAGCCTACAGATGCTTTGAGTAGAATGTGTATGTGTGCAAATACTCAGATCTATTGGAGTTACCATTCTCCAAGTCCTTGTCTATCACACATATTACAGTCATTTTCATATTTAAGCACTGAATAAAACCTCAGTCTCACTCCACTGCCCTGTTTGAATAGGTAGGCTCAGCAGCTAGGCTCTGTGAAAGCTTTGGAGATTGTATTTCACACACAAAGATGTGGCTAAAGAGCA
This sequence comes from Steatornis caripensis, assembly GCA_013398225.1. NCBI lineage: Eukaryota > Metazoa > Chordata > Aves > Caprimulgiformes > Steatornithidae > Steatornis > Steatornis caripensis. The sequence continues at coordinate 77,553 of VZSC01010115.1, read as the reverse complement.
GCTGTGTAGCCTGTCAGTGGAGGACTCTTAATTTGCTTGCCAGAAGTAAAACTTCTACTCCCAAGAGCTTTAAAGGATCAAGGATCAGGGCTTCGTATCATGGAGTACTTTGCCTCATCACTATCTTGGCTGTATGCTCCTATGTGTCATTGAGACTCTGGTGACTGTGAAGGCAACACGAGCAAACCATCAGGAGAAAATTATATGATATGAAGTTACAAGGTCTGATAGCTTTCTCAGAAGTAAAAGTGTGTTTAACTGCACAATCACTTAACGGGAATGTAAATTTTTATTTTTTTGGAGAAGGAAAGGATTTGGAGAGTTCACTTGAAAAATTAAAAAAAAATTTTTTTTGTTTTGTTCTGTTCTCTAGGGAATTGGAAGGTGTTTCTTTGTGAAGTATCAAACACTTACCTTTCCTTGAAATTGTGTTGTAGTTGCCTCTGCGTTGAGTTTTCACATTTTCCTAAAGAACTTGCTTCTTTGGAAATCCTGTTTATGCTCTGCCCAGTTTTGAGAACAAAGTGACGCAGATCTTTAGAGAGGGTGTTCATGTTGCTTTGTTGTTGTCACCCAGTCCTTTCCAACAAGAGAAAAAAGAATTGTTTTCAGCAGAAAATAACCTAGAGTTTTAGGACCATTTACATTGCATAGTAATTCAGAAGCTTTAGAAGTATTTACTCTGTGTAACAACTCAAAATAAAAGAAATAAATACCCAGCATTTCAATGCCGGGAAAGACTCTAAATCGATAGAGCATAATTAGTAATGCAATCCTAAGAATAAATATATAGAATTTCTGGTTTTGTATACATTTTCTTCAAACATGATAATGTTGCTGTGGATAGTGCCATTTTTTTGGTCTCCAAGGTGGGACAACAGAGGGTTTAATTTTCTTTTCAACTATGTGAGAGTATTTGATGGTCAAATTAATATTTGAATCAAAATGCGAAAGTTCTCACGAACTTTTAATTAGATAATTTGCTAATTTGAAATCACAAGAATTTAGGGCAAAGCCTATTTTGGCGTTAAGTACTGCCATGCCTTTTGAGAGTCTAGATTGTTGGATTCAGAGTGATAAGACTAAGAGTGAACAGTGATACATCTAAAACAGTACTAACATGTCTACTTAGGAAAACACACTTGTCCTGTATTTCAGGATAATTTGGGGTTATTTTGTAAGAATGCTGCATAAAATTAATGCTTTGAGATAGAGTTTGTCTTTGCAAGTTTCATTTGCACTCAATTTTTATAGTACACAAACTCCAATCAGTATTCTGTTTAATAAATCTTAAAACTCTATGATCACTGCCATTATGCTTTTTGAAGAAGATGACCTCCCTGAAAAGCTAATATCAATCATTCTTGTCTAAGTTCTGAAGCAAATGTAACCTGCAAAGACTGGTAGCTGGGCTATCTGCCATCATTGCTGGCAGCATAAGGGCTCTGGATACAATCTTCTAATAGGAGGAGTATGAAGACAAATCTGTCTGGTTTTAATGTGTGCTAAATTTCTGATACTAATTCATGTCATTGTATATGCAAACAGTGATCTAGACTTCAGGGTATATGGATATCTTTCCACAATTGTGCCCTCTGGAGAGTTTGTTGCTCTGAGAACTGTTGTTTTCCATTTCATGTAAGAACATGCCCGTTTTTGAAGAATAGCCTGGGAGAGAGATATTGGCCCATTATCAAGAGGAGCAGAAGTCTAGGACAGAGGTGTTGGCTTTGTTATATGAATGCACAGTGTTAGTACAATAGAGCTCCAATGAAGACAGGAATCAAATTATTTGTGGACAGGGTTAAAATAACTTTATTATGGCACAAATGGACACTTCATGGTCATGCAGAATAGGGACTGCTAAATACTTAATACTCAATATTTAGCTACATATCTTAAGATTTCCAGAATCGTCTAGGATTTTTAAGTATTTCCTTTTTGTAGATGAAGAGATTATACAAATTGTTAATGGTTGGATAGCAAATATTTAAAGCAATAGCAAATATATCAGTTCGGTATCTATTATGAGGCAAATGTGAACCCTCATTTTAAATGATCATTTGAAGAATGGAATCAGAGCATGTGAGCAAGAATAATTATTTTAACTCAATATATATCATTCTATGTAAAAAATTACGGAACTGTTCAAAACATAAGAGAAAAAATATAAATGTGTTTCTTTTCTTTTTATGCTAACAGGTACTGTTGTCCAAAAAAATAATAAAAAAGGCCTGTCAGGGAAAGTATACAAAACTGCTTTTCCTTTGAATGCATATTTAAAATGAAGGCATGATGACAGCTTTCATTTGAGCACTGGACATTTTTTTTTTCAGAGTTTGCTGCTGTTCATGCAAAATAAGTTGCTGTGATTGCAACATATGTATTATATGGCACATATGCTACCTCTTAGATAAAAGTGTAACTCTTGTGGTTCCTAGCATTTTTCTAAGGACATACAGTGTTTAACAGTAACAGATCTTTTTATAATATTTTTGCCATGTTTTTGGCAACTAAATATTTTTTCTTTAACCTTTCTCATTCATAAGTTAAATTTGTTGTTAGAGAAAAATGGAGTGTGGAGGTAGAAAGCAACAGTGTGAATAAGAGAGCAAGAGTGTTTTGACTGGCAGTTTTCTCTTTGGCTACCATTTTGGGTTTCTTTGTTGTAATGCAGGAGGGCAATAAATTGCCAGCTGCAAACAAGGGTCTGTTTAGCTATGTATTGTACAGACAATTATATATAATCAATTATGGGTTAAAATGCTGATGTGGTACCTAAGGAATTGGGAATAAGAACTAGTGTTAAGAATAATGTGGGTTTATTGTCTAATTTCTGACATATGAAGTAAAATGTGTATCCTTTATATCTCTTTCTTTGATTACGTTCGGTCCTCAAATCCTTCTCTGTATAAGGGAGTGGGCTTTGAATTACGGTATATTGAAACATATTTTCACACACATGATGATGAGTCACAGCAAAAAGACAAATAAACAAAACTCCACCCACATTACCAATGATTAAGTGTTTTTTCAACTAAATATTCCCATGAAACCAGTGGAAATAATCATATGAATGCCTCGTACTACATGTGAGCAAGGAAAAAACTGAGCCCTGCTTTAGACTTGAACATGAAGCAAGATTTCTTTAAAGGACAGTGTTATTTGTTCCCTACATAAATCCGAAGTAAATGGAAGTGGACCTTCAGTCTTCTCCCTCCTACTCCCAGAAATGATCCTATTATACTGCTAGTTCATAAATATGCAGTGAAGCCCATCTGTTCTAGCTTGTGATTTAAAACCGTATCTTGTAATTCTTTGTAATGTCTCTGGGTCTGATCATGAAGGTATCAGAGGGAATGCTAAAGCTACCATTATCCTCAAATATGTTGGCTCCAGGTTCCCAAGAAGATTTGACAGGAGTAGTAATCTCTGTCGGAAGGCATCCAGTGCCCCTTTCTGCTGCCCGTTGTTCAGGAGAGTGCACTCTTCAGGGAGCACTTTCTAGAAACTGGGCTACCTGTGCTGCTGGAGGAGGGGGCCCTTGTGAGTCTCCTGAGCACTTGCATAGGGATGCTTTCCCCACATCAGGCCAGAGCACGCCACATCAGGCCAGAACACTTTCAGGCTCTGTCTTCAGATGGAGATGACTTTTTAGGCAATCTGTAGATATGAGTTTACTGTCAGAATTATGAAAAGCCTTGGAAGGAATTCCATAAATGTTCAAAAATAGCTATTCATAAGCAACAACAGAATAGAAGTAACAGTTCGAGAGATTTTAAAACTCCATTACTTGTACATATTTATACAATATAATGCCTGTCACAGATAATGTACACAGATTTATCATGCTTTATCTTTTTAAAGAACAGACAGTTCTCTGAGTGACGTATGAAATAAATTGCAAATAAACAAGATACTGCTTAATAAAACAATTAGTTCTCAGAAGGCTCTGGCAGTGCTTTCTGAATTCTTATCAGCCTTGGTTTACAGCTGTAGCTTCAGGATATAATAGGAGATTGAATCTTATATAGGCAAGGAAACAGATGATCAAATTCACAAGGGATCGTATCAGGCTTTTTCCAGTACTGAAGTAACATATTAATCCTTGTCACTGTTTTTTGAAACGCTGTGACAGAAATAAACCTGTACTGTAACTTGGCCCTTTTAATGAGCTTCTGGAGTGTGGGCTTTCCACTCAGCACCTGAAAAACACAACAAAACACCTTTTACATTAAAGATGTGAGGTTTGCTGCTGGCTAAATTTGTACACAGAAGTCTATAAACCAGTGCTCAGCCAGCTGGGAAGCAAGAAAGCGAATTCAGATTCTGCCATGAACTTCACAGACCAATTATCTACTTGGAATCATGGGAGTTTAACAAACAAATGCCAGCCCCTGCTGAGCCTTTTCAGTCCAGCAGCTTATGGGTGATTCAGTTGCATCAGAGGCTTTTAGATTGATCAATTCTTAATCACAAAGCGCAAAAATTATTCTCAGACTCATGTCAGTTTCTTTGGACACCTTTGTTAACAATCTGCTTCAAATCATTTTTTTAAAGAACTGCAGACACTGTTTTTATTGACTCCCCACTTGTAAAATGTTTATAGCTTGTTAATTTATATTTACCCCTTTACTTTTGCCTGCAAATCAACATCACTTAGCACAGTTTGGTTACACTTTGTCCAAAGGAAATTACAGAAGCCTGCTATGGGGCTAAAATGAAGGAAAGCTGAGGAAAATCAATACACTGATGATTAAACAGATCGTAGCAAATTCACGGCTGTAAGCTACAGCATGGAGACATCAGTGTGATGCCTATCTAGCAGTTAATGTGCTTTCAGCCAGTTGAAGAAAATTTTACAATAAGGCAAAATGTAACAGAAAAATATAAGCTACTATGGAGAAATGCTTTTTTTGTTCAATAGGAATGGTTCTGTTATTCAAGTTTTATTTTGCTATTTAACTTCACAGAAACTGTAGAAAGCATTTAGATTTAAGAAAGAGAAAATCTATTTTATGAGGAAATTTGCAGTGGGAGTTTTAAAGAACTATTTGACTTGCAGTATCATTCACATCTATTGTTAAAGCTCTGTATTTACTGTTATTTTAAACCACTCTTTTCTGTCATTGAATTTCAAGTGTGATAATTTCTATTTTAATCTTCTTTTTGCTTTAATTAAAAGACAAAAAGGTATAAGCATGTTTCTAAATAAGTATCCTAACAAGAAGGATAATATTTAGTGCAAATTGTATATTGTCTAACAAAGCAATAATCTGTCACTACTCATTTTAAGTAATAGAGAAAATTTAGAATAAAAATTGACAAATGGAGGATTTTGCACATTAAATTCTTGTCTACATTTAATAGTTCTGAATATGTATTCATGAAATAGATGTGGAAGGAGAAAAGCAGTCTTGGGAATAATAGGGAAAGGTCAGTATCAGAATACAGCAAAGATCCAGAGTGGGTCCAGGGACTACGCATTTGTAGACACTTCTATGGACAGGAAGGGTTACCTCTCTGCCACTCATGCCTCCAAAGCATAATGTGACCCCGTGTAATGCGTGTTTACTTTACTAACTAGTAGCTATGTAAATAATAGAATACGTAAAATGAACTTGCAGCATTAGGGCAAATTTGTCGCTACTGATAGAAATAGGGATGCCAAAGAATTAATTACAACCAGAGGGAACTTAACAACTCTTGAGCTTTTGCAAATCAGCATATGCCCATTTCATTGGATTTTAAGGGCTCATATGAGGAGATGGCCCACAGAGCCTGACTCATTCCCTCCTCAGAAAGGATACTCAGGGAGCAAAGGAGATTATTTCTCTTTCTCACACAGTTTGAGCATCTGCAGAAAATGTTCACTCTGGTGAAGGGACATCGCTGAGCTGCTCTTCAATTTTACTGACTGGCAACCTGGAGCCTTTCAGTCGTACTTCCCTTGATGTGCCAGTGCGCTGCCATGCTGCAACATCATGGGCAGAGACTCCCAAAGTTGTGTGAGGCATCAGTGTTAGCATGCTACCAACTGCACCCACCTTTTTCTCGCACAAACCACCTCCTCCTACCACTCCTCATAGGATCCGCAGTAGGAGTCAGCATTAAAGCAAAGTAAAGCTGTGCTGCATTCAGGCTTTCTCTTGCTCTCTCTCCTCCATTTATCCAGAGTTATCAGTAGAAGAAAATACTTGGGCCTTGCTTCTGATCTCTAATGTGAAAACACTGCTTTTCACAGATTCATGCTGTCTTTCATCTGAGGATTTCCAAAAGAACCATGTTTTTATACTTGCAACATAATTCTACAATTCTTTATTTTAATTAGGAGAAACATCACAAAAATAGGGGAAAGTGAAACACCAAAAATGTAACCTGTGCACTAAGCTACTTTCTGCCACTGATTTATTTATATGCTGGACTACATCCTTTATTTATCTGACAATTTTATCATTTAGCCTGTCTTTTAAAAAATCTACTGTTTTTCTAAGAGGTTCTGCACCAAAAATTAAGATTTTTGTTTTGGTTTGCAGCAGGTAAATGCATAATTGCTTTAATAAACAGTGTTTAATTAGTCAAAACCCTACTAAGCTACAACTAGTTTTTCTGAATGATAGCATCTTGTAGTCTGTGGTGTCAGGTGAGGAATTGTAGATTCAGCACTCTGTTAAGATGATTAAAAATTCCCAATAAAACATATACATAAATATTCTCAATATTACACCCCTCAAAATTATAAGATATGAATTTCAAAGAAAAAATAAGTGTTCTCTGAACCCAGCCTGTGTCAAAATTCAGTTAAAATTCATATTTATAACTACAGTTAAGTTGTAAACTTAGTACAACGATGAAGAAAATTCAAAGAAAACACAAATACGATATACATTAAATATACGGCAAAATAAAAATGATGATAAAATACATTATTAACCAAAGATTTTTTTGTTTCTGCAATTCACAGGGCAACAAGGAGTAAAAATTCCAACTGAAATATTTTTAAAATTTTATTGATATTTTCTGCCACTGGGAACATAAAGAGACATAAGAAAATTACCTTGGAAAAATTTATTTCTTGTGAGCAGTTTAATAGACTGCTAATTTTACAGAAAGATGTAACTTCTCCTATGTTTTCTCTAATTGTGTATCTAGACTTGTAATGAATAGGATAAAATAACTGATTGTGAGAGCTCTGGTAAAACATGTCTACATGATATTGATAGATTAAAAAGTGAAACAATAATATTGGAAAATGTGGGAAGATATCCATGCCAGAATCCTCTTGAGTTTGCCAGTTTAATTGTGCTCCTGGGTATGTAGTTTTCAAGATTTTCGTCAGTTGTGGCATTGAAGGAAAAGTAAAATGAAGTGACAGAACAGATTAGAAGGTGATAATGGAAGGGAAAGTGAATAAACCAAGTATAAACTTTTGACAGGAAACGCTTGTGTAAAGCCCACTAGTCATGTGATATTTTTAAAAAAAATTTTGTAACTCCAACACTTTGTTGAAGATGAGTAAAGGACTTTTTTATTATGTAGTAATCCATATTCAAGAGTAAGTATGAATGTGCTACCAAAATATGCTTTTTAAATGAGCAGGTTCTTCAACATCATAAATAATGTTAACTTTTTCTATTAAAATTGTTCAATAAGTTTATTCTGAAAAAAATATTTTGCTGCTATTCAGTTACTCTATTTTCTATTTGACTATAGTATGTTAATTATGAATGGAATTCTCTTTAGCACATGCAATTTATTTAATTATAGAAAGCATACTATTAAGAAGAAAGTATAGCCATAAAAAATGTTAAGATTTTTCTGATGACGAAAGATCCAAAGTTAAAGCAGTATATTACAACGTTTGATGAAACTAGCTATCAGCAACAAAACTATTTGAAAACCTCTGAACAATGCATTTATTTTTTTTAACTTAGTAGAACCGATTAGGTTGCTAAAGATCTGATCATTAAAAGTTTGGATTGTTTCTTTGTTAAATCAGATATGCCTCCTACAATTTTTACAATACTTCCTTTAAAAATTAATTGTTCTGTGGTTATTTGTTAAAGAATCTCCCCCACATGAAAAGCAAAATCTCAGTAGATGTGGATTTTACACTGCACTAGATCAATCCCAATACCCGTAAATGGATATTATTAAACAGCATGGGGCAGTGCAAACTGGGAAAGAAAACTTGTAGTGTGCTGCCTTTGAGCAGACCTGGCTTGCATGCTGTGACAGGGCAATTGTCGACATGCTTTTTCATGCCAATCTGCAGCTTTTTCAACTCTAGATGCTATGGCAACCAGGATTTAACAGAGTAAGCAGCTAACAAGCTTCCCTGATGGAATTGTCTGGTTGTATGATTGCCTTGTCTTAGTGAAAATATAAAATAGACTGAAGACGCTTGTGGACATTTGTCAAACTGATTATAATTTGGACACTCAGCTCATAATTATCCGTTATATATTGCATAGTATTGACCAGCAGTGTTTTCCATGCTGTCTGTAGAGAACATGAGTGCCTTTCTGTACAGACTGTTTCCTGTGGAAAGAATGGGTTTTGGTCAGGCTGAGTTGGTCAACATGGCAGGTGAGATTATGTGGATACAGAAAATAAATTCTACTAGCAGAAACTTTTCCTCTTTCTCTTTTTTTGGTAGTTTATTTTTTAAAACAATAAAAGTAAATTATAAAGTAACGTAAGATTCTTTACAAACTATAAACCCAGAAAGAACTACATTTTCAGGACACATTTTTTTAGGTCTTTGTGTTTCTTGATGTTCATTACCAGGCAGTTTTTTGTTAGCCCCAATCAATGGTTTGTGTTTCTTACTTGCTTGTTTGTTGTTTTTTAATTTGTTCTCGGAAGAAAAGAGCATTCACCATAAAACATGGGCCTAAGACTACATGTTTCCCAGCACTTTTTACAAGCTGAAATCTGTGGGATTCATTACTTTGCAAAGTCTGCTTTGCCACTTATAGAACATTACCTTATTTTTTTGAATCTGCTTTAGTTGCAATAAAAGCTGAGCAGAATGATTTTGGTTTTGTTTTTGGTTTTTTAATCCTGAGAAGAGAAACTCAGGAACAAACTTTTCTATGAAGATTTCTTTAGTGGTATTATCACTCATACTGCACCTTGGGGTGAATCGGGTTGATTCTTTTACACTAGGCTGCAAGAAGACCCATAGGATGCAAATCAAGTTTGAGTTCACAAGAAGACTTTTGTTTTTGGCAGTTTGACTCTTGGAACTCTATTGCCACAAATGGTCCTGACTACAGGTATTCTCTCAAAGATCCTATTTTAGGGATGCTGTGTACTACTGTACCTCTAGGAGGCCAGCAAATATCCAGCTAGTTCATTCTTTCCTGGAGGCCACAGAGTTCCTTACCCAGTTGTGCAGATCCACGTGGAGTATCACCCTCAAGACCTCATGAGTTAATGTTACAAACGTGCAGTGTTTCTTTCATAAAGGAGAAGGTGAATGTCATGGACAGGATGTTTGCACTCTCCTTGCCAATATGGGAAGGGAGTTCATTCCCTTCCGAAGTGAAAGAACATAAGAAAGTGTGTACGAATAAAAGATTAAAACTTTGACTTCCTGAATGTGTAGATTTGTTAGGAGTTCCAATATTTGAGATGGTGAATTCACAGACGGTTCATAACTGTTAGTTTCTCCAGTTTGCATTGATGAGGAGTCATAAATTCATCTTTGATAGCGAGATATCTGTAAAAGGCTTAGTCTTTATCCAACTTGGGAGATCTTCAAGAAACAGCTTTCCAGATAACTTTAACCACACCAGCAAAGGCCAATACCTACTTTTAAGCTGCTCACCTAGATTTCCACTCTGTTGACAGGCAAGATAAGACCATAGTCTTCATTGCATAAACCCCGGATCAATCTTTGTAATCTCCTCCTCCAAAGAATGACTATGTTCATCATAAAGAGGCTGGTTTTTTTAAAGTCTAAGTACTTTAACTTGAAACAATATATTTGTTGTGAAATAAAATTTTATTTATATTTTTCATCTCTTGTTGCACTTTTGTTTCTGTGAATGAGTAAAGAAAATAATACTACTTTTGGAAAACTGAGTTTTAAAATGTTTTAAAAAGAGTTTTTTTGTTGTTGACTCAAAGGGAAAAATCCAGTGTCCAAATAACTAGCTTTGGCTGTGGAAAACAATAGCTGTGATCTGTGGCGCTGGTGTTAAGGGTGACCTCTAATGGTAGGGACTTTACACCTCCTTGCAACTTCCAGTTTCTCTCTGTCAGGCTTGGGAACCCTATTTCTACACTGTCAGAATATCTTCTTTTCTTTTTTTGCCTCTAAGGGGGCTTTTCATTACTGTCTCATGTATAGGGGCTTCCAGGTCTCAGACACCATTTAGCTGTAATACAAGCCAGTATCCTCTTTTTCACCATCTGGCATGGTACATGCACCATTCATACTATGTTTGAAATTGCTGTAGGTGTGTTTTATACACTTCTGCCTTGTCTATGCTACGATGAATCATGTGGATAAATCATGTGGTTGCCCCCTCCCTGGAAGTGTTCAAGGCCAGATTGCATGGGGCTTTGAGCAACCCCGTCTAGTGGAAGGTGTTCCTTGCCCATGCAGAGGGGTTGGAATGAGATGATCTTTAAGGTCCCTTCCAACCCAAACCATTCTATGATTCTGTGATTATTAAATTTGTCCTTCTTTTATTAATGTACACATTCAGATTGCATATGGTTCACACTTAGCTTTGGCAACCAGATCATCAGGAAACAACAAAACTCAAATACTTAATTTTTCTCTCTTTTTTCTGGAAATCTCAATTTAAAACAATATTAAACAGAAAACCATCTTTTTTGGGCCTGTCAGGGTAAGTAGAGGTCTGGCAGAATACATTTTGAACTGTGGTAAGTACAGCTTCCCCTTTTTGTGAATTTCTACCTATTTAGTCTTAGGAGAATGTGATGTGGAAATTTCTTTCTATTTTTACCTATAGAATTTACCTGTTGAAATCTTCACAATGACATTGGTCTTGAAGGAAAAGCTGGAAGGACAGCAAAGAAACAAAAGGTCCTATAAGGTAGTCCTAAAAATCAGCATCAAAAAGCATTCATATCACTGTAAAAAATGAGAAACACAGCAAGTCATGAGTGACATACAAAGGATCTTCCCCAATATCTTGTGATACAATAGTAACATAGCTTGGTGTTTTTTTTTTTCTTTTGACATTGAACACTTCAGTTTCAAATCTTTTTGAACCGGGATCACTTTAAAATTGTTCTGGAAGCCTAAAGGGGTAGGGTAAGAGTAAAGTAAAATACAGGAAAGTAAAACATATTTAGAATAAGAGAATATTGTGTCTGCTACAAGTTTCCTTTACATAAACACAATAATAGAAAAAACCTCACTAAAACCTAAACAAAGGAAAGTAACATCATAACATAATTTCCAATGACCAGAATAAAGTTGTTGAAAATGCAAAATGCCTTCACTTCTGGAATTAATATAGTATGACTGGCTAAGATTTATTTACTTGAATCCAACTCTGCTCCGGGAACTATTCAATTTGTATGGTATACAACTAGTATACAACTATGGTATACAACTATGGTATACAACTAGCTATACAACTACGTCAGTGAAAAGAATTGCCAGTAAATGTCGTTCAGTGAAAACCAACAAGACACAATTTTATTTATAGAAAAAGAGGTAGTATCTTTTATGAGAAAATTTCAGTCAGGAAGAAAATTGAACTTTTGAGATGTAACTTATCCTTACAATACCCTTAATTGTTAACATTGAAGGGAAAGCATTTTAAAGAAGTTAAATTTTTCAAATTATCAATTAACATTTTTTGAATTTTTTTCTTCTATCCCAGCTGCTTTGAAACTCACGTACCTTATTCAAAACAACTATTAGGATATATAGATGACTATAAAATATTTCACAAGAGAAAATGTTAATTTATACATAAATGTATAAAACCTCAGAAAACCTAAAGACAATCTGAACATTGAAAACACATCAAATATTAGAACATATATGTAATTTAAAATGTTCACATATACACATCAATTAAGAATGAATGTAATTCTCCTGTTTTTTCATACTGTATAAACAGATTTTGCTTAAAGGTCAGATTTCTGATCTTTGTAACTAGTAACTATGGAAGCCATGTAACAGTAGGATCAAAGGGGATAACATGCATTTCAACTGCTCTCCTCATTTAGAATTTTGTACTGAAAACATTGCTTCACCCAAGTTACTCTATTTCCCCTGTGATGGCCATATAATTGTGATTTCTGTGTTTTGCCTTTACCTGCCTGCCTGATGACTTCATGAATGGCTCTTTCCCTTGCTAACATTCAACAGTTGTTAATTCTTGCAGGGAAGAGATAATGCAAACACCTCAGTTGCTTGAAATGCTGGCAATACAATAAACTAGTAGCGATGTAACATGTTCTATGCATCTTGCAAGAGATGCATTCTTTCTCATTATGAGAGAATACTGAAAGCTATTCCTCTAAAGGTTCAGCTTCTATAAAACAGTCGTTTTCAGAAGCTTGAAGTGGTTGGCTGAAGCACGCATGAATTTGTTTGCTATTTCTAGAATATATTTTATCAACACCTTTCTCTACAATTTACATTTTTCAAAATGTCACTGTTTCTGTGTGAGATACTAAGTATGGACCAATTAACTGTTGATGCTTTCTGCCAAGAATAAATGTTGCAATATAGCATATATACAGGACAGAGTAAATATTCTATGATGGAAATGCAGAAATTGCCAGGCTGCTGGTGAGTAATACATCTTGAATGTTACCTGAAGGCATGAGTAAGATGCTAATTATTAATGTAGAATCTGTTAAAGAAATAGTTGAAATTGTGGAGAAAAAAAATGCAAGATAAAGAAGTCTAACTTTTTAGTTATCTTTTCTAAGGAAAAATACAGCTTATGTAACCTGTTTTGAAAATATATTCAGCTAGGAAAATTTTAAAATATGGTTTCTACAGCCAGAATGGATTCAACACAATCAGACTAAAACCCTCTTAGAAACTCACTGCACAGAATGAAGTAGATGTCTGAAGGAATTAGATCTTTGCCAAAGCAACACTGAAGCTGCTCCATCCAGGTGAAGTTGTGATAGAGCATAGAAGGGGGCATTTGTCAAAGACCTTATTCTCAAAAGGATTTCTTGTTCATTTTAAACGATCTAGAGAGTATGAACAATTTAAAGTCTTGTTGACTTTCAGATTTTTTCTGGTGACTCTACGGTTTAGATTGAGGAATATCAGAGCAGCTGGGGCTGAAGGCAGTTCACAGGTACTTGCTGGTGATTCCTATGTCCCCTGTTCTTTGATAACTAGTTCTGAGTCCAGAAATGACAGGCTTTGGCAGTAACGCAAAATACTAGTAGCTACTCATTGATAGAGAATGGTTGAGCAGAAAGTGATTCTTCCTAAAACATTCCATCAGTTACCTTCTGCTTCTTGTCATTGCAGTGTAGAGATAGGGGTAGTTTGTTTGGTGTGGGTTTTTTTTTTTAAATTTTGAATTTATGTAAATTATTAATTAAATATTTATTTAAATTAAAGTTTTGCCAATACAGAATTTATCTTCCTCTCACAGAAGCCAGAATGTGAACCAATCTGTTTTTATTTACCACTGTCTGATACCACTGGTTGATGAGACAGTCCTTAGCAATTTGGAAGAGTAAATTGTTATGGCAGCTGTTTCCGCACCTTATTCTCTTTCCTAATGAGGTGGTCTCTCTCTATATATACACATCCATTAAATAAATGTTGATTTTAGAAGTTTTAAGGTAGCAGGTGGGTCTCAAGAACCTCTGCATGAAACGGAAAAAGAGTTCTTAGTTTCACAAAGATAAGATGTAAGTGCAACCTTGCATTGCCAGAATTCATGACATGAGTCGGCTACTTCAAAAGAAGAGATTCTTTTAAAGCAAGGAGCTATTAAGGAATTCAGGTGATGATATGGTACATGTAATCTTTCACAAAGATGCTTATTGAAAAACTCATATAGGCACAACCTTTTCTGGAGATCCTTGTCTACAGCCCACTTCATTACAATTCAGTACTTCTGCCTGTGCTCAGTTGCATATTTGGCCCTGCAGACCTATTTGTGGGAGTAAATCAGCAAGAGTATGCTCACTCACATAAATAAGCACAACTTTGAAAGAAGAAACCTTGTCTAATGTGGGTATGGCAGCTGCACATACTTGAATTGTCTGAAAAGAGAACTCCACTCTCTCCCATCACATTTAGACACACTTCTGCAGGATTTACCCCTATGCAAGAAGTTTTAAATAACGTTCCATTAAGTAAAACATCTGGGGATAAGAGAGCAGTATCATGTCAGAAATTACATATTTGCCTCTTGATTGGTGTCACCACTTCAACCATTTGCTTTGGTGAGCCCTAAGATCTGTTCTATACTTCACTTTGCAGACTTCTCAGATTTCTAATATTCTTGATATTTGGGTAAAGCAGAACTGCAATATTAATTAAATTTTCACTTTGGATAACTGTTTAAACTGTTCTTCAAGATACCATGTGTTTTCGAAGTTAAATTGACAGAATTTTGAAAATAGCTGTACTGCAATCAGAACTCTTTTCTCCAGTACAAGGACCTTCTAATACTATTGAGTAATGATGTGTATAGCACAATACATTAATGTTACTTTAATGTGCTCAATAGTACAGAAGAATGTAGTAATTAGGGACTAAAGGATTCTTTTTGCTATAGTTTGATGAGGTGGTCAATTACCTGTGCTGTATGACAGCAAGTGGTACAATTGGTTTAACTTAATAAGTACATTGATGAAAAAGGCCACTGTGATGTACATTAGTTGCACTGAAAAGGTTCTTTTGAGTTATTACCAAAGTAAAGCCTCAAATATAATTTAATTTGTTTAGAACAGTTTACACTTTACACATCATCAAATCTTTTGCTATCACAGATTGTACTGTACATTAGGTAAATTATAAATGTCTAACCAAAAAGTGAACATTTGGCCACAATGGCTACTTAAACAAGATTAAAGGTAACAATTTAACTAGAATTTGCCTTTAACTGAAGCTCTTAAACTAAGATTGATAGAAAACAATTTTGAGAAGAAATAATGCATACTGATTTATATAAAATGCTGCTCACTGTATTTTCCTTTTTGTATTAGATTTAATAAATAGATATGCCTTTTTCATTTTGTGGTACCCTACCATTAAATGATACCATCATTTCTTTTTCTGCCTAAATAAATTCTAAGTCTTGTCACCTACTATCTGTACAGGAAGATTTGAGACATTATTCCTAATTGAGATTTTTACTGAATATCTTTTAAAGATAAATTTGTTTTATTCTTTCACCCATTATTTAAAAGGATTTTTCACATTTTTATCTTCTAAAGGAATTGTCAATGAGAAACTAAAACTGCATAGACTATACATTAAAATCACTTTAGTTTTTAAGCTGTCATGAACTGTTTCAAAAAATGCTAAGTTGCTATTGTTTAATGTCTGTCATTTTATAATGCTTTGGAAGTTATCTATCCTGTAAAATTATTAACTGATGCTAAAATTGCCTTGTAAGTATTAGGACAATAGCAATTTTGTAACAGCTGGGACACTGCCAATGTAAGATAAGTACATTTTGCTCTGTAGACTCATAAAGTGCTTTGAAATGGTTTGTAACTGATGGATGGATGCATTTTCTAAGTGTAGAAAGCAATATTTTGTAGAGGGAAATGACTTGAAAGCTGACACACATGCATGCAAATGCCATTCTCTTCAGTAAGTAATTTGCTTTTTCTTTCAAAAGCATAAATGGCATAGTTAGACACATTATTTTGTATATTGCACATAACAATACAAGATGCACAAAAACAGCAAGTACAAAACATTTCATATTGATAGAGGAACCCATGGCTGTAGTATATGATTAGCATAAATGTATACACACTGCAGAAATGCCTTCAAGATTAAAAAGTAAGGCTGAAAACAGGAAAAGTTCTAACTTCAAGAAATGAAAATATTTAGAATATAATTTTATTTCTCAACCTTGTACCTTTTAAAATTAATTAAGCTTTGTAGGGCCCACATCAGATCTTACTGACGCACAGTACTCCACCTGACTTCAATGGCCCCATATCAGGCTTTCACTTTGAAGACAAATCAGTTAAATAAATTCTTAAAGTGTTTGTATGTCAATGACAATGCCCAGAAGGATACTACTCCGAAGTACATATAGGCACAGATAGTATAAATCAGATTGGTTTTCTTATAATTTAAGAACCATTAAATGATAAAACTGATTTCTGATTTATGTCATTGTATCATATTTGTGGTTTATATCACTGAATCACTTAGATCATCTGCATTGCAACTTTTGGCCAGCTTCTGTAATGTTCTTTCATGTTAAGCTAGTGCTTTAGATCTTTGCCCTTGGAAATTTCCACACCTACTCAGCTATCCAACCTTGAGGAGTCCCAGGCTCACTGAACAACTGAGAATAATACAGCGAAGCCTGTACTGAGGAAGTGAAGGAGTCTCAGTCCTACTCTGGAAAATGGTCCCCAATGAAATCTTGGAATATCATCTTCAGCAGATCTACTCAATATGATTAGTGTCAACATGTGGCCTTTTTGTTTAAAGAAAGGAATATTTCCTTTATAGAATCTTGTTAAATTTCTCATTCAACAATTATTGTAATCATGACCTCTATTGTTCATCA
>VZSC01010115.1:15735-58914 GCA_013398225.1 Steatornis caripensis | reverse complement strand
TTTTCTTTAAGTGAGAGAAAGTATGATTAATTGGGAAGAAAATGAGAAAAATGTGTTCATTAATATTTTCTCTTCCACTGTAGTTCCCCTATTTTTTTCCTAATCATTGTCACATTTTTTCCCTGTCTATTTCATCCTTTGCAAGAAAACAAAAGGACACAAAACACCTCCCTAAACTAGGTAAGAAATTAAAGTCTGATTTCCCCACTTTATCATTCTTCTAGCAACTTGGTACAGTTGTGTGTATGTGCACATATGAAAATAAAACATTACACATAACCTTATATCACTCCTATTGCTAAGTAATGAACATAAAGTTCTTTGGGCACAAACTGTTCTTAATGTTCTTGAAAAACGATTCTAAAGCATTTGTCAATAATGTGGAGTAAGATTATGGTTTTTTTAAACAAATAAGTAATACGAACAAATATTTTGAATATTCTGCTCTCCCAGAGTGTGCATATTGATGGTGTGTAGTTACCATATGTAGTATGGTGAAGGAGAAGTCCATATTTGTTTTTCAGATGATGAAACTACTACTTCACTAAGTAACGCTAATTAGGGGCAGAAATTAGACATTACACAAGCAATTCTGTTGTCCCAGCTTTTCATTCAAAATCACTGGAAATTCTTTTGCTTAATTTCATAATCAGCTTGAAATATCTGTATACCGCAAAAATATTTAGAGTCCTAAATGTTGGGTTTTTTTACAGCAGCCATGATTTTTTGATTAAAACCCCCCTTTGTATCTTCTAGAAAATAAAAATAAGTGGCTTAATGGAAATAGTATGAATAACTGAGACCTGCTGTTCCTTAGGAAATAAAAAATTGTTTATGAAGAAAATTCTTAGTGACTATTTGGCCATGATTTTGGGACAACTTTAAATTCTTCAGTTTGGCCTATTGTGAAGTAGATGGGATAATTTTCTTCTACACAATTTCTGCAATTCGTCTTCACTTTTATTTTAGCACATAATTAGGAGTCTGAATTAGGAGTCATTCTGAAGGAGCATGTTATACAGAAGCATGTTTACAATAGTGACTTGAATAGGTTTTACATACTCTAGCTATCAAGACAGAGTAAATTTTAATCATAACAAGGACTGAAGTGAGAAGAAAAACTTGGTGATACTGTGTAGAAAGCCCTTGCTTGTCATACTCATAAGTTCATCATTCCCCATTTTCTACTTCCAGACTGTTACTCAGTAGCTAGTATTATAAGAATGAGATAAGACAGTAAGATAGTTGTAAATAAATCATTACACTCAAAATATTTTATTTTCAAAATGCAATGGTCCTGACAACAAAAATTTGTACTTCCAGTGAATAATTGGCAAGTACTTTCACATTTTTAAATTACAAAACTTGTGAGTTCCGGTAGGTTTCACTTACTGCCTCAAATTGCATTTTATTTAATTTTGCACATCTGTCATACTTTGTATCTATTAATTTATACATACACTGACATAAATTAAAATTGAGATGCTCTGCGCAGTACAACCAGCATTCAGTCTTCAGAAGACAGAGTCTTATTCAGACTGAAATAAGATATCAGTGATACAGTTTTGGTATAGTCTATGGTGGTATAGTCTATATACTTGATGCAGTAGGAACCATTCACCCTTCACATTAAGGCAGAAAAACTTCAGAGGCTGCTTTGAGATTCCTCTAACTTAAAATTATGTGCAGCCTGTGCGCTTTCATTGCCACAGCCATAGTCAGAGCAAGTAGACCACCTGGGGTTGCTCTTCAGGTGACTAGCTTATTAGTTATAAAGACACAAAGCAGAACAAGTTATTGATTTCAAGGGTCTTCTGAACTCACTAGGAAAACCTGATACTTTAGGTACAAAAACCAACCTTCCTTCCTTCCTTTTCCTTCCTTCCTTTTCCTTCCTTCCTTTTCCTTCCTTCCTTTTCCTTCCTTCCTTTTCCTTCCTCTTCCTTCCTTCCTTCCTTCCTTCCTTCCTTCCTTCCTTCCTTCCTTCCTTCCTTCCTTCCTTCCTTCCTTCCTTCCTTCCTTCCTTCCTTCCTTCCTTCCTTCCTTCCTTCCTTCCTTCCTTCCTTCCTTCCTTCCTTCCTTCCTTCCTTCCTTCCTTCCTTCCTTCCTTCCTTCCTTCCTTCCTTCCTTCCTTCCTTCCTTCCTTCCTTCCTTCCTTCCTTCCTTCCTTCCTTCCTTCCTTCCTTCCTTCCTTCCTTCCTTCCTTCCTTCCTTCCTTCCTTCCTTCCTTCCTTCCTTCCTTCCTTCCTTCCTTCCTTCCTTCCTTCCTTCCTTCCTTCCTTCCTTCCTTCCTTCCTTCCTTCCTTCCTTCCTTCCTTCCTTCCTTCCTTCCTTCCTTCCTTCCTTCCTTCCTTCCTTCCTTCCTTCCTTCCTTCCTTCCTTCCTTCCTTCCTTCCTTCCTTCCTTCCTTCCTTCCTTCCTTCCTTCCTTCCTTCCTTCCTTCCTTCCTTCCTTCCTTCCTTCCTTCCTTCCTTCCTTCCTTCCTTCCTTCCTTCCTTCCTTCCTTCCTTCCTTCCTTCCTTCCTTCCTTCCCCATTATGTCTCTGATTATTCCCTTGCTCCTGTTATATATGCTCATTTACAATTTCACTTCTTCTCAAGGTCTTTTCCTTCTTCTTCAGGTCTTTTCCTTCTGGTGCGCTAAAATAAGTGTGTTTTTGTTGTTGACAACAGGATATGTCATTTAAATTTATTCAATCAATGGTTTATCAATAAGTTCTTGTAGTTTTACTTTCAGGCTGCAGAATTTCCCTGCAACTTACAGGTAGCATAATTTAACAATTTATTGAAACAGAGAGGAGATAAAAACATTTTTTAGAGTAAGATAAATGATAAATAATCTATATTTACATGAGATTAAGGGTAATATAATTATCTGTACAATTTATTCTTCTACATTACTGAGTAGAATTTTCAAAAAAATAGACACTATTTCTTCTTGTAAATAAAGAAATAATCTTAATTCTGATTGATAGTTTTGTAGAAGTGAAGGCCATCAGATATTTCAGTGTGCTGTATAGCTGATAGAGCTATACTGAACAGTAAAACAACTTTACAGAGCTATGTTTGAGGATGTTCTTATGATGAAAGGTATTTAATAAAAGAAAGGGATTCCATATACCTCATTTCACCACTGAAATGTCCAGTATGTGTCAGCAGAGCACATAGGCCTTCCTGGCCTGAGGGTTGTCAACTGACAGATAGAAGAGCGATCTGGGAACATAATGGTGAGAAGTTGTAACTATCGTGTTGGGTGGCATTAACCACAAAATGAGAAAAATATGTCAAGTAGAGTTCTTCCTGATTGACTGCTGGGCAGTTGAAGCTTAATTTCAATACAGTTAAGAGGGAAATTAAGAGTACATATATTCTGGGCAGTTAGGAAAATCACTTTCAGAAGGCAGAATTCAGGATACATGGCTGTGTTTTTGAATTATAGTTTTCAAAACTGTAATTAACAAATGCCTTCCTTTCATTTCCTGGAAATTAGAGGATTGAGTTGCTGAACCTGACATCATGAAAAAGCAAAAAATTTCACTAGGAATATTTTTTGTTTATCTGACAACTGAGTTTGTTCAGAGTTTTTTTTTTCTGCCTAGCTTTTGATTTTTTCCCTGACGTTCAGTGATATTTTATGTACCTATAAAAATAAATATATTTGCAGTTGGAATGCTACTGCTGACAGCAACATTAAGGCTCTTGTGTGACTGAAATTCTCTTTCTCTTTTCAGTAGCATTATGGCCATCTATAGATAAAGTGGAAAAAAACCACACGTACAAGCCCAAAATTTTCAGTTTTATTGAATGGTGGTTACAGCAACTAGAGCATCCTCCCACCCATCTCATTAAGTTGTTACTATTGTAAAAGCCATAAACACATTAAAAATGTCTGCTTTTTCATGCATCTCAGGCAGCTTCTTACTTGAGAGTTTCACGGTCACAGATTCAATCACTCGTATAACTTGAGCTAAATAGTTAATATTTGCTGAATCCTTTCCTAATTATGCTACTGGAACAAGTTTTTCCCCCACCACCCATGTATCTACCTCCCACACACTACTTCCATTCAATTCCCCTGACAGAGTCTATCAGATTGCACGTACCCCAATGCCTGATAATTTTTCTTAAGTTTTCTGCCTCTGAAACATATCCTACTTTTCAAGGACAGAAAGAAGATGAACTCTGAATCCTTAGAGTGATAGAAGCTTCTGGACAGCAGTTTTTATAAGGAATAGAAAGTGGTGCTTAGAAACATATAGTGAGGAGGGAAGACCTTAACTTCCCTCTGCATGTAAATATATACATACATGTTATTATATAGATAACTATAATATATGATATTAAAATATTATATGATATTATAATATTATATGATATTATAATGTATATAAATACACATATATTATGTATAACCTGTAAAATGTACCACACATATGTATGTAATGTTTTTAAGCTCACTTAAATGCTGAGAAATTTAATTCTTTGTGGTTTAGCTTAGGCTTCCCAAGCGTGCAGAGAACCTAAGCTAAACTCATTCCGGCTATCAGAATCAAGGACAATAGCATGTCCTTCAGAACTGCTCAGTTTGCACAACAACTGTAAAGTAGATAGCCTTTCAGCTACTCAGTCCATGGTGCGTAATGTCTTTTTGATATGTATTAAGTTCATGCTAGTCTTGAGAACAAAATCTAAAATCTTTTTTTTTAATATAATTTTCAGTTTTGCTTCCACAAAGGCACAATGAGCAAGATCCACTCAGTGGAACAATAATTGCCTGGATAAAAGGATTTGGGTGTGATCAGAGTCATAGCTGGATGTTTATTTTGTGCAGAAAAACATTGATATAGTCTGTTGATCTTGTGAAAAATTGTGGTGAGGGAGAGCAAGCTGGGAGGAGATTGCTTTATTCATGTGTTCTCAAATTTTGGACAGAAAGCCACATGAGGATACTGAGCTGTAAGGCAATCCAGTATAGCATGTGGATTTTGGAGCAGTAAAACGTCAACCTTGTGAAAAGAACTAAGTTCTCAACATTACTTATAAAAGAGATAGTGTTCTGCTATCACAATGCAGGCCAGACTAGGCCACCTAAGTTGGTATAAGAATCCAAAGAAGGAAAAAAGTACCAGACATAGTGCAGCAGCGGGTGAGAGACTCTTATAAAGCAATTTTCATGATATTTATTATAGACCTCTAAACTAAAAAACAAGAAAAAGATAGAAAAGAGTTTTTCAACAGGTTCTATATTGTAGGTTATTGTATTTTCAGCTGCAATGAAATGGATAATGAAGTCAGCTGAGCAAGAGCATAAAGGTCCCACACTGACAAGAAAAAGACACCCCCAAGGATAAGCCAATAGAGATGTTTTTACAATCACTGCAAGTACAGTAGTATAGACTAGGTTTTTACTAGTGATACTGAAGGAAATAATCAAGAAACCAAAAATAATGTTTAAGCTCCGAATATCGGTTCCTGGTGTCTCTGAAAGGGAAAATAAATAGACAATTTAAGTTTAGGATTCTGAGAGAGTAATAGGGATTATCAGCAAGCACATGCTTTACCAAATTACAGCATGCTGACAAAAACAACAACAGAGACAAAGACTGTTTTATCTGGTTCTATGCTGCATTAGTGATGAAGGGGCAGTGGAGGAACAGTCTAGCAGCTACCACAGGGAGAGCAGACTGGAACAGTTTTGTTGTAGTTTGTGTTTTACCATCATTAAAGGCATCTTTTTCACACAGATGAAGACAGCATTTCATAAAGGTAAAGTTATACAAGTCTATGACATGTGTCTGTGAATTCTTTCTTAGAAGTAACCTTTTGAATTAGTGTCTTGAATAAGACTGATTAGGGCCCCTGTGTCCAGCTGGGAATCTGAACTGTCTGGAATCTAAGGCAGGACTTCAGCAGTGATTCTGAAAAAAATTTTACCAAGGGCTTGTGAAGCCATGAAACTTACACTTTTTTTTTTTAATTAAATATTGGAAGTACTTGTTAACCCTTTGCTTTCTGTCTCTAAAAGAACTATGCAGCTGTTTGAAAACAACTACAGTAAACTTCAAACACTCATAGAACTTGTGGTAACCCCAAAATTCATCTTAATAAGAAACTGTTGAGTATATGACATTCCCATCCCATGCCTAAAAGGGTCTAATTTATTTAAAAAGTTTCATCTTCTTTCTCCTGAACACTACCAATTATGGATTCAGCACACTATGCGTTGCATATACACGTTATTCTATATAATGGTCCAGTAATTACCTGCTTTCTTATTAGGTAGGTAATGCCTATTTGCCAGGGACCATTCTCATGGACCACTGACACTTAGAAGGTTCTGCTGAGAGTTAATTTAACTATGTAGCAGCTGAGAAATAATTTGCTGCTTTCATTTACCACCAATCCTTAAGCTCTTCTTTGCTGCATATACTTAATGTAGCTGTAGGACTTCTCTACTACCAGTGGAAGCACCTTTACCTGCCTTTTGCATGTATATGTAGCTATTCTTAGAAGAGTGAGATGCATGAGCTTCTCGTGGCAGGTGCAATACACATTAGTGCCTAACTGCCACATGTAATAGGCATGCTCTGAACTCACCTCATATTGAAAGAAAAGTTTAGGTATCCTTTAAAATGACATTGTAGCTGTGACAGGCAGTGCTAAGCATTTTATGAAATAGTTTCATGGTTAAAGCTCTCATCAGAAGCCATCTGAAAGAAGCAACCTGTTCCACCTCCCAGTCATGTATAAAATGGTAGCAGGGAGATTATTTCCTTACACTGTTCTTGATGAACCTAGGCCATTGTGCAGAGATAAGCTGTGCCACCAGAAGGAAATAGAAAATTTGCTAGAAAAGACAAGCAAGGAGGAAAGAATGTCTCTAAGTCGGCATATAGAGTTTGAATTCCTGAAGACAGGTTTCTTATTTTCTACTGAATGATATAATTAAAATGCAGCATCTACATAATGGTTAGCAGTCTTTAAGATTTCCCTTTGTAGGAAAATACCTACTGGCTGAGTTACGAAATTATTTACTCTATGGCCTCATTCCTTTTTATACAGGTGCACATCTGGTACTAGGAGTTTGACTTGCATTGGAAAAAGAAGGGCAATTGAGCCAAGTCTCCTATGTTTTACATGGGTACTAATCTTGTCATTAGGCATTTATATAAACACAGGTTGGGATCACCATTTCGTCTGTCCTATTTTAAACAGCAAAGTGTTGCATTGTACTCTTCTATCCAAATCCTAGCCATGGGTCAAGATTGTGTGCATATGAGTGAAAGGCATCAGCGTGGTGTGTTGAATTAGGTAACAAAGCCTTGGAGAGGGTCAGATATTTGCTAGTTCTTTGGAATTGTCTATGAAGTGTGCAGATTTTGGTCTCATCCTTCCTGAAACGTTTATCTTGCTGTTAAAAGACAACTTAGAGATTAGACATGTATAAATCAAATGCTGTGGTGTGCAGTTTTTTTACAAAATCTAGTCCTTGTCTGTCTCAAACAATATTTTTAACAGTTTGATTCCTTAGTTTGTGTCGTGTTAAAAATAATTACTTTCCTCAGTTTTATTTTAATTATCCTAGCAGGTATTAGAAATAGGATATAGCCAGACTACATTTGAATTCTAGTCTGAGGATAAATGTGGAGCTTAGGCAGGATGACTGCTTTTATTACAATGGAAAGATGCTGAGGCAAGATAATACTTGAAGGAACACATGTAAAATAAAGAATCTATGTGATTTCAATTTTCAAGCCACTAAAATTTTTCTCCAAGAATCTTGAATAAATAAAAGTAAAAGCAAAGTATGCAATCAGGCAACTAGGTCCCCATCTAACCCCGATTATCGGAAACTTCTTTTGACAAGATGCAAGTGCCTTAATCTACTTACTTTTATCCCACTCCTGTGTAGGACATGGGTCACAATTTTGTACCTCTTCAAAAATCCCCACATTCCTAAGGAATGATAGGTAATAAACAAATTCTACCTGTATTGGACAATTCTACCAAGAAATTCAATAACACCTCTAATTTTTGTTAACCTTTCATGTTTTAAATTCTCTCCACATCTAAGGGGAAAACATTTCTATTCTGTTAATATTAGAAGTTTCATAGATATTTTTGGTTTATAAAAAATTGTCAAGGGATTTGACTTCAGTGCTGGGAAAATGCAGCAAACTACTTCATAATTGGATATTTTGAGTAGGAGTTTGAAACAGTCGGGTTTTTTTATTTTCATTTTGTAAAATTTTTGCCTCTCTGTCTAAACAAAAATCATATCTATGAATCCCACACACTACTTTCAGCAACCAAAAGGATTGATTCTGACTGTTTAACAAAACATGGTGCCACATCCAAAAACATGGGAACATCTTAAGGATAATGTAAGCCTGAGAGCCTGCAGAGAAAAGGTATATAATAACCTTTTAAGTGGACTTTTTTAGTGAGGTGGTCCACAGCTTACTCTTTCTTAGTCATTCATTATTATTCATTAGAGAAGCATCTTGTCCTGAGGCAAAAGCTTGACTCAGTTAAAGTCAGTAGCAAAACTCCCGCCTACTTCAATGAGATGGAGATAACATCTCTGGAGCTGTGTTCATTAACTTATTTTCTTCAAGAATCATTATTTTTTCTGTGAAATTCACCCCCAGAAGGCAGTTAATTGCTTTACTGAGTACAGGAATTTTAAGCTTCAAGGCTGCATATCATACAAAAACTTGAAACTTCTATGTGAAATAAGTGATTACATAGTTTGGCATAATTGCAATATGTCACAAAAAGACAAGCTGTTAAAAACTGCATTAGAGCTGGCAAAGTGAACACCTCTGAAGTACAACCAAAATGGTGTCATGCTTGCAACAGCAACACATATGTTCCAGAACATAGATTGCATCAGAAAAAATAGACGGAGTTTCTTTGTCAAAGAAAGAAATAATCAGATATTCTACCTAAACACAGCAAAACTATCTTTATTTGTTATTGGTTATGGTATTTATATTGAGTACATTCAGGACTGGAGGGTTTGTGGTGACATACAGCTCATAAGGAAAGGAAGGAAACAACAGGAAGCAGTAATATTTGACCTGGAACAGACTTTGGACAGCAACTGCTGTTACCACAGCTGAACAGTTAGTGTAACTGGTAACTACTCTGTAACTCCTCCATATAAAAACAATTTTTCATTGGTACATCAGCCTGTAAGCAATGTCATCCTGAGCATCATTGGGCAACTTCTGTTTCCACTGGCGTCGCTGGAACTCCTTTTTCACTTATTTTCACTTTACATATTTACATACTTTATTATTTTCACTTTACATTTAGATAGACTATTAGCTTTAGAACCTTAAGATTAACCAGTCTTCCCTGCAGCTATGATTTCACCAGTAACTCTCTCTATATGTGTATTCCCTCAAATTCTTTTGTGATCAATTCTTAAGGAAGGAGCACACTTGGGTCTCTGCTCTCTATACACTGACATTTGTCAGCTAACTCTCTCAGAAGCAGTATTCAACCTCTGCTTTTTCAGGCAGCACATGTGTGGCAATTTCATGTGCTGTCTAGTTTATAAACTTCCCAAAGTATCCCAGGTGACCTTGTAGCCTTTCACATTTGTCCGTGGATAGTATCTAGATATGTCTACAGAAAGTCACATCTAGAAAGATGCAAAATCGACCTCAACAATTTCTGTGTTAACATTTTCTATCTATACTTTCCTGAGTGTTCAGAAGCAACATACAGTGTACACTGAAGAAATCTGATTATTAGCCAGCACTTTCAGACATGCATGTGCCAATTCTGGTTACTGTAAATAACACATAATTACTATAGCATTTCAGATAGCACACCATATTGACTGACTTCTAAAACTGACTGGGAAACAGCATGACAGGAAGCAGTTGCAACATGCCTCATACACCACAGCTCGTCTGAAATGGACAATTTGCAGGGCTGGGCACTTGAAGGAGTTTTAGGCTTTTTATTCATCTGACCAGACTTTAAAGCAGACCACTGTCTTCTTAGGACTCTTCTCTAAACAGGCACTTCCCTTGAGACTGAGCCTGCAAAAGCGAGATATTCAATATAAAAATCACACATTCTCTCAAGCTTTCTACCTTGTCTTTTGCTCCCTCAGACACCTGAGGAGAAATACCCATAAAGGTGCTACCTAGGCCATGAAATTTTGCCTACAGGATCTGTCTCTCCCTTTGTAGCTTTCTTCTTTATTTTGTTCTGTTTGTCTGTGCATTTATCCTAGCTATATTCCCGTAGTTTTGCTTTTTCAAACTTGTGTCTCCTGGCCTTAGCGATATCCTTCTTTTTCTCCCCAGAGATATTTGATAGCAGATCTTAGAACAGGTTGTTCTTCCATTACCCAGGATGTTACTGCAGCTGCCACCATAAAAAGCGTCATAGGCTATGCTTTTGAACACATATACACACCAGCCCACAGATCCTAAAACACAGGTGCAGGTTCCTGTTATTATCAAGAATGTAGGCAAGTTGGTCTACATTCAATATAAATTATATTTACATAAATCATACTCTGTAGAGTGGTGAGTCAAAGTTTGTGATCTTCAGGGGACCGGTTGTCAATGAAGTAAATGCTCTCATATATTCAGTACAGCCTTGGTCACAAACCTGACAATACGGTTTGTACTAGGCCACAAGAAATACAAATGTTGGACAGTTGCTCCAAAAAGTTCACTAATATCTGCTATATAGAATGTCTAATCACTCTTGAAGTAAAAAAGACATTTGTAAATTTTTACATTGCATATTCAACTTTTTCCATAATGAAGTTACATTCAAGTCTTAAACTGAATTAGTGTTAATTTAGTAAATAAGTGGGATGAATTAATTCAATTGAACAGTGTTTTATGCAAAAACTATTCATGTCAGGACTCTTTTGAAGCTTAGACAGGAAACTTTTAGAAACAACACACAGATCTTCAGAAGAGTATTGCCTGGGATGAGAAAAGAAACTTTGAATAATAGTTATAGCTTCCGGATTCATTAGGTCATCTGTCATTTCCACTATACATTTGAGAATTGCTTTTTCCCACCTTTATGATGCTAAAGAAAGGCTGTATGAATAAAATTATACGAAAGTTAAGCCATGTTGCAACTGCCCCATATTTCTGACAATATACTTCTGACTTCAACAACTAAGTTCTTTCTATTTTCCTCAGAGCACATAATTTACGCTTCAGTAAATGGCTGTTCATTTAGAAACTACTTCATAGAGCAGTTCTGTGCCTTCATAGCAATGTTCTGTTTGAGGGATGAAGCCAATGCATATTTTACTAGCAGTTTCCCAGTTGGCAAAGGGCTAGGAAGGTAGTATTGAGCATGGTGACCAAATAAGCAGAGAAAAATAAATAGAATAGTCATGCACGATATGCTGGCTGAAAAATGCATTATTAGACTTTCGTATCATAGTACATACCTCAAACAATGAGTTAAGAAAGGTAATCAGAAACCTCATAATGTCATAGGCAACAGGAAGGAAGCATGCTGCGACTACACACAGAGAGCAGTGAAATTAAGGCTCTAAGTACGCCAGTCCAACAAAGTGTTCGGACACTAAAATTCCTACAATATCAGTAAGTTAAAAAGGAGTCTGAAAAGAGTTTGGTTCTTACATGTTTTGTTGGATCTTCATAATGAGAGAATGGTAGTTCCTCGGTGAGAGAAGACCATTTTTGCCTTACAAATGACGTATAAAGAGAAGAAGTACTTTCTTGCCAAAAGAAAATGGTTTACAATACACATTTTACTGCATTTGGCTTCTTAGAAAAGGGAGGAGACATTCAAGGCATGTACAGTAAGTTCCTTATGTTTGCCCTATTGATATGCTCTTTCCCAACTTGATTTATATTATTTTCTTCTTTCAGCAAAAGTTACTTACAGCATAGGCCTACAAAACTCAAAAAAACCCCTCTGTGTCATTCTGTATTTTTCAAATAGAACTTTTTTTTTTGTATTCATAAATGAAAAACACTTTCCTTACACTATATATTTTTGTCTGGTTGATTAAGATGAGCAGAATGACTTCCTACATTGCTCCATATCAAGCAAAGGACTAGTCTTTCAAAAAGATCTTTACAGTTAACCTACTCAATGATTCAAGTTTACCTGTACTGCAACCTGATAATGTCTTTAACTTGTTACCAGATGATGAGTAAAAGCTGGCAGTTTATCGGTCTAAATATCAATTAAATGATCAGTTTTGTTTTCCATAAAATCACATTCTTTTAGCAGGCTTGCACAATGTTTTCGCAGGAGTGAGTTTAGCCTGAGATAGGGTGCCTCAGGAATGATCTAATGTGAACATGTTAGGTCTTAATTTTCCTAGACCGAGATATTCTGTTTGAAAGTATCTTCTAACATGGACTGAGAGTTCAAACTGTGGAGTCTTTAGCACCTGGTGTATGCTAGCATGAAGTTTGCTGAAGGAATCGTTCCTTTTTATCATCATGCTGTGAAGAGATAAGAAAGTCTATACGTATTCTAATGCTTCATATTTCTACCCACACAGTTACCATAATAAGGAAGTGCAATAATCACAGAAGACTGTTGGCAGTATTCAAGAAAACATTTCATGGAGTAATTTAAAGAGTGTGTGAATTCATATAGTTTGAATGTCTGCTTATGTGTAACATAAGCCATTCACAAAACAAAGATATTCTGTAAGTTCACTGGTAGGTCTTCTCTGCTGGAACCTCACACTTGAGCATTACTCCTCCCATATGATCATACAAGACTCTTAGGAGTGGAAGTTGTTGGAAGTGTCAGTGGTTCTCAGCAGTCTGCCCTGATGGTTCAACAGATCTGGTTTATTAGAGTTTCTACATTGCTCAATGTAGAAACCACAGAAATGTCATCTTCCTTTATTACAGGGAAATAAATCTTTCCAGCAATGATCTATGACACTTCGGGGAATGTGTGTTTAATACTTTTACAACTTCCCCAATAAGATGTATTGGTCTGACTTTTGTTATAGAATTTAAATGATGTGTGTAATCAAAAGAGAAACTGAATGAAACCTACATAGGATAAAACAATTTATGGCTACATATAACACAGGTCTAACTGCAATATTCAGGAAAGTATACCTTCTGCCAATTCACCTAGACATTTTATAATATTTTAAACTTCCTGTTTGATGTATATAAAAATTTTGATGAAAAATTTTTACAATATAGAATTTATAAATAAAAATACTGTGCGTGCTCAGAGGAGGCATTTCCAGCTTCAAAATATTAGTCAGACATACAGCTGCTAAACATTGGTGTCCTATCACATTAAATGTCCTAAAAAATTGCGAAGTATGTATGTTACCACGTTAATTTCCATATCAACTAATAACATAAAACCTTGGCCTTATACCTTACATAGTTGAAATTATAAATTGCTAATACAGGTAACAGAGTATAATTGGAACATTCCTTGGTGTGAAATGGTGATGTCTTCTTTTTCAGTCCCTTGTACCTGTAAATCATTCCAGATAACACATCTTAAAACTGAAGTGACAGGACTGACGAACAAATTCACACAGAATTAGTGTAACTCTTCACACTATATTCCATTGAGTGTTGCAATATATGTCAATTAATATTGCTTCTTTACCTTACGATAGTTTGAACACATTTTGTTCCTCCCAAATTATTTTGAGAATTCTGTCATTTAATAGAAATAAAAATCTGAGAATATCAATTGTCTTTTACATCTTTAGCATCAGATAACAACTTATCCAGGTGTCAATTTTAAGATTTTCCAAAATATATTTCTAAAATAAATATGATTAAAAGGACAGATTGGTTCATGTTAATTTTCCAAGATGACTATTGTAGCACTTAAAAGAACTTGTTTCTCTTTTCTCTTACTATATATTTAAGTATTTTGTATAATCCTTTTTTTCCTTCAAACTGATATTCACTAACTGCTGTAAAAGCATTGGTAATTCATGCTTTGCTAATCTGAACACTCCATAATTGGCACATAAAAATTCTCAGCAAAGGCTTAGTAGAAGAGACTTGCAATGAGGTCTCTTCTTCCTCAGATTCCCTTTCCTTGAAAGATAAACCACAATGACAGCCATTCTGAAAGTGGTATTCGAAAATTATAATTCATGTAATTAAATAATAATTACCAAAATTAAATTATATTTTACAGTGCATTCTAATTATTTACTCACTTGCTAATTTTCAAGATTCATAAATTTTCCCCTTAAAAGAAATGTAGCCTAAAAGAATGGACTAGCAGAAGACAGACAGAATATATAAATTCTGTGTAAGACCTTAAAAATAGCACTGAAGTAGAACAGTGTCTATTCTCTGCACGAGTTACCAGAACTAGAAACAGTCTACTTCATTAGAAATACATATGACTAAGTAACATTTCATGCTATAGATATCCCTGTTTCTAAGATCATTTCAGGTGGTGTTGTCTGTGAAAACTGATTTTACAATCCCATAAATCTTCGCTAGGCAAGATCATATCATGCAATGCTTAATTTTTATAAATTATTTCTAAGGACAGATTGCTGAATAATGAAAAATTTGAGAAGTGGATTGAATCAAAACAGCTACAGAAATACTTAGCTGAGTATATATAGGTTTTTTCAGGCTACAATAACAAAAAGAAAGTATCAGGAGAAATGTGTGCTATGAGCACCCTCTTCAAAAGAAACCAGCAGAGTTCTAACTCAAGCTCTTGGCAGAATTTATAAACCATAACATGCAGCACTCCTTGGGGCATGTAGTCTGCACGTTAAGTCTCACCATCTTCTCTGTCCATACTGTCGCAGTGCCCTTTGAGATGCCTTGGAACTGTATTTGGCTTATGGATAAACTATGATATTGTGGATAAACTAATGTATAGGATAACATATCAAACACATTAATTATATAATACAATTTAATAAATGAATGTCATAACAGGGCACAAAAATACTTCTATTAATCCTATTGACTTACCATTTTTGCATGTGTCACTGACACTGACTTGCAGCACAGCTTTGATTTTTCAGGCTCTCGCAGTTCTAATGATAACCAGAGGGACTAATTTGAGTAACACTTTTAAATCAGAGGAAACATACAATGCTAAGTAAGCAATTAATAAAGATATTTTCTCTTTACAATACAAAGCATTGATATAGTGTTAGCTGTTTTAAAACAACTCAACATGTATAAATAACAAATGTTATGTTATTTAGACAGTTTTAGCAGGTATTTTAAAAAGTATTTTTCTGCAATTGTGGCACAAATAGTAATGGTTTGAATAAATATTGATAGTAAAATGATTCATGTGATAGTAATGAATATACATGTAATGTTAAATGTTAAGTTACAGTATTTTCAAATGTTAACATGTGCTGCATAACCCAAAATTTCATACTCATCTCAGTCCCTCATATATTACAACTTTAACATCACTATATACGCCTTTTTTTAGCACAAACTCTGAAAAGGAAGGAAATGAAAAGCTAAATACTTAGTATTGTTTTTTTTTTAATTCACCGGGAAGAACAAACATTCTGTATGGAACATTATTTCCTCCCTACTTCTGAGCAGATGACTGTTAATATCTTATATTAGGTATCTGTGCACAGAAGTATTGCTGAAGGGTCAGTGGAAAGATGGAATCTCTTGAGCAACAGAATTAAGGGTGCAGAAAGTTCTAGAATACCTTTAATTTTGATGACAGATGGCTCCTTATCCTATCAAGTCCATACAAAATTGACAATATGGGCTAATATCTATTTCCGTTATCCAATTAACCACAGAACTACTGGTAAGACAGAACATTATATTTACAATGATAGCTCTTTAAGTCCTTCTTAGAACAGCTCAATATTTGGTCTTGAGAGTGCTGCCAATCAAATATAAAAAAGGCTGCCTTCAAGACAGCTGGATACCATTTCTAAAGAGACTAAAAGAAAACACTGTAAATACTATTATCAAAACAGATGACTATGTTCTACACTCTGTGAGAAAAAAAAATGAAGGAATAATCTTTTCTACAGTTCTTGGCTGAGACTGGAGGAAGAATGACTTGGTGTAACTATGTTTGCGTCCGTGAAATTTAGTGCTTAGCAGGAAGCAGAGATCAACTTTTCTCACAATTACAGAGCTTTGACCATGGCTCCTCTGGTATGCAAAGAAGGCCTGGCTGCTTCTTAGCAGCAACTCACAGAGGCACTGCTCTGCGAATAGGCAGTGTTTTCATTCCTTTCTCAGCAAGTCCACTGTGTTTTCCCAAATTTCCCTGTTTGCAGTAGGAAGGCACAAAGGAGGTGAAGACTTCTTAATCGCATTCAATGTACCAATCAACTTGAATGTGTAGTACAAAACCCCTCAGTTTTTCATCACAAACACAGAATACCTTCTGTTATTAATCTGAAAATAAGAAAACATTTCTGAGATGATTGATATTGGAGACATATATGGTATAATGGAGATGATTGTGCAGATTTTCTGATGTGCTGGAGCCAGAGAAAAGTTCTGTGTGAACACTTAAGAACTCTCACATCTATCATGTTTGTATAAAATGAAGAGATGTCTTGTTAATTGGCATTACCTTCTTTATAAGTGTTTGAAATGGGAGCTTACCACTCCTTAATTATTACAAATGAAGTTTCTGTTCGTTAAGTGTAATACTAATATTTTCCTTTTCTTTTCAGTCATTACTTCCTCCCAAATATTTTCCACCTTGAAATTTTTTCAAGTTATACACTTTAAAATTACAAGCAATTTTTTGTGTACTTAATGTTCCATATTAAATAAGTGGAATTTAAATTCTCATTTCCTTGATGTTCTGTTTTATGTTAAACAAATTGAGGATTATGCATTGACGGTATAAATATACACATAATCACTTCTTTAATTATGCATATGATTGCTGCCTAACTTCATAAGACATTCCTACACTTACTGCAGAACTAAAAGATTTTAATTTTCAAACTGTTTTTTGCAATATTAGTTCTGTTTCATTTCAGGGCTTTCTATTATGTGTATTTAAGAAAAGATTTATAATGGCCTTGACATTTACTTATCTGCATATTTATTGATTTTTTTCTGTTTTTTAAATGTTCTTTTTTTTAACCACTTTGAATGATAGAAATGTAATCTAGAAAAAGAATTTAATGTATCTTCTTTAAATACTGGAAGATGGGACTTGCAGTGTCATAATGATTGTTTCTCCATACCACAATAAAAAGATTTAATACAAAAAAATACTTCTTACAAAAGCATTATCAGATTTTCAAACCTGATAAAGGTGATCACATTAGGGCGCTTTTTTCCTGTCTCCCCTGACTGTCAGTTCTGAACTGAACTAAATCCTTTTCAATCTGGAAAACTCAAGTCGTCCAATAAACTGTGACAATGTGTGTTGCAAGTTTTTCTGCATCATGTTTAAGGACTGTGCCTTGGCAGAGCAGCACAATGACCACTCTCCTGATGCGTCAGGTACCCACTGCTGGGAGCAGCTATGGGTGGAGGGTGGGATGGTGACAGGGCTGTGGGGCAGAAGGTGTTAAAGGGAGTGAAGGCCACTCTGGGAGAGGGTGGATTTGGGCACTGCCTGTTTCTGTGGCTTTTGATGAGGGAGGGCTTCTGAGCCTACTGCTGATGGGCAGAGGGCTACAGAGAGGAAGCAGGTCTTGAAGCAGAAGGCTTGGTGATTGAGTGGTAGAACCACATCCTTCTTGGCTTGTTTTCTCTTGGAAAGCCAGAGCTGGCCAGCTGCCAGCCAGGTGGCTGGGTGTGCAGTGGGATGAGATGGCTGAGCTGACCTGCTTGCTGGCTGTTGCTGAAGGGGCAGTGCTGTGTCCTCCCGTGCTCCTGACTGCCTTTCCTCAGCTTCTGCTTTGTTGACTGGTGCTTCTCTGGCCTCTCTGAGCCAATTCAGATCATTGGCAAACTAACCCAACCAAAAAAAGCAAATAGCTTTCTGCTGGATTAATGAGTCAGTTTACTGAGGGGTCAGATATGTGCCAGAGCTGGAATGCAAGGGAGAGGAGAATGGGACTGCTCCTTTTGGCATCAGAAGGCTGTTAAGTCTGCTAGTTGCTCCTGAAGCACATCCCTCTGACTGCAGTGTGACAATAGAGATAAGGCCAATCAAAAGGCTAACCCCTGCTGAAAGGGATGTTCCTACTTCCTTCCTCCTCAGTCTGGCTTTGTGCTTCTCCTGGCACTAATGCTTATTTAATCCTACCACCAGCTAGTTTGGGGAAGATTACTGCATTCTTTTGTTTGTTAGGGTGGCTTTCTAACCTGCTTGCTAAGGGGTTGGATAGTGGTAGGGAAATAGTAGGAATGTGTGGCTGGACTTCCTCTTAGCATGTCGGCCTTTGAATTTCCTTAACTGCTTTGTTAGGCTGCACTCTGTCGTTCTGTTGGCTAATTATTGGGAGCAGCTGAAGGCCAGAGAAAGATGAAAGCAAAGCACATGGGTCCAGGAGGCTCAAAGGACCGGTTAGCATGTAGGTGCTGACAACCTATGAAGACTTGGATGGTTCTTCAGCCAGGCTAAGGAGTTTTAAGTGACAAAATCTCTCATCTGGGTGACTGAAAGCTAGTAGAAGGAGGTAATGCAGCAGAAATGACAGCTGCTGTAATGGGTGAGACCGGCTCCATTATCAGTCTTCAATTGTGTGGTACTAATAGCTCACTTAAGTGAAGTACGATTTGTAAAGCTGAGCTTACTACAACTGTATGTATGTATACACATTCATGTGGGCTTACAAGAAACCCAATCACCACAGTCCCAAACCTCAGTGAGTTTCAGCATTTGAAAGCTGCAAATATGCATGATCACTGAAACCATAACATCTCACCTATGTTGAGGTAGACGTGGAAATACAGCACAGCTGCTGGGAGATATCTAATTTAAATTTGATTCTAGACCACTCTTGGGTCAAGGCATCCATCTTTAAATTATATGACTATAAATGAAGAAAAGCCTCATGCTTTTTGAGTCTCTTGCATTCAACATCCAAGTGGGACCATGAACTGTGGTGAGCTTGTATTCACTCAAGTTCTGGCTGGGTATTGTGCCAAAGGCACTGTGTGGGCACGCATCCTAATCATACAACAATGGGCAAACTTAAAGAATCAGGTTTATCTTGCACAGAGTAAATGTGGTCTTGAGTTTCTTTTTATCTCTGGCAATTGTTTATAAAACAGTTATTATGAGTGATTCTAACAATGGATAAGATTTAAGATAATTTGTAGTAAGGCTATAGATTACAATATGCAGATTCTTCACTAGATAAGTTACTACAGGACAGAGTATTTCTCCATACCTTGTCTGTGAGGACTGGTTTTAAAAAGAGAAGCTCAACCTGTGAGCAGCAGCTCTACGAAGCTCCTGATGGCACAGGGCCCACTTGTGCTGTTGCAGGCTTGCAGTTCACTGTAGAATGGATGAGCAAGATTGAACTGTTGACCTGAAACAACAGGCAAGTGTTTTTTTCAGACCTGTGAGCATGACAGGCCTCTAAAATAGAAATATTGCATGTTAACTTTGGATTTTTTTTTTTTCTTATGATCCTGGAAAAGTAAAACTCTTAATAACTGTACTGTAGGACCAACTTACCACTCTGACTACAGAGGACAGACTTGACAAACACTGAAACGAGTAAACAGGCCAAGCACACCACAAGAGGGTATTAGAAGATTATTGTGGCAATATTCTTGTTAATTTGAGACAGATGT
This sequence comes from Steatornis caripensis, assembly GCA_013398225.1. NCBI lineage: Eukaryota > Metazoa > Chordata > Aves > Caprimulgiformes > Steatornithidae > Steatornis > Steatornis caripensis. The sequence goes on along the minus strand of VZSC01010115.1, from coordinate 39,190 downwards.
AGTGGAGATGGATGTTCTTGGGATAGGTTAATTTACATAGACTTCAGGTAAGACCCATAACGAGGATAGCTATTCAGAAAATAAAAGCAGAGCTAAAATAATTCACTTAATTGTCACTCTGGCATGCAAAATCTGTACAAATGTAAATTATTAATACATTTAATGCCCCTGTATCCAGTGCATGTACACAACCTTAGACATTGATTATTTTTACAGTGAATTGATTTGAATTCAATTGATTTTTTTACAATGAAGTTCAGTTTAGAGTGATATTGTGGTTCTGAGACATAAGTGCCTTTCAAGTAGTGCTACATAGTGAAAAACAAATATATTTATGGCATACACAGCAATACATGGCAATTGTTTTCAGATTTACTGAGACTGAGCATGATGTTAAAATATAAATTTTAAAGAACAAAGATTTCTGCTTTGGCTAGCTATCACTATAACATAAGTAATTACATGCTTGGAAACTAGGAAAGCAGTTTTAACCTCTACAGAATTAGCCCTGGTTTGATACTGTTTGCATAATTCTTGACACATGTAAGATTTATCATCTTTTATCCTGAAATTTAATTGATGTGATGTTGGAAAGGTTTGACTGTAAACACAGGACAAAAATTACAAAAGGAGTTCCACTACAGCTATCAAAATGGAGTTTGAAAATGTGAGTGACTAGTGAAAAGATTTCAAGTCTCTCCCCAAAAAGGTGCATTTGCAACTTTCAAAAGTATCTAAATGACTTGAAGCTTCAGTCCTGATACTTCTTGCTGGGTTTATGCTTCTGGAAATGTTACCTGTCATCTCCATAACAGAAGCATGAGAAGTGCTCTTGCTCCGATGGCAGTAAAGGATGAGATCATTTTATGGTACAGATTGCAGTTTCTGAAACCTGCAAAACTGATGTGTGCTTTTGATTAGTGGGGAGAGGAGATGGTGGATGAAGCCTTACCAATGCAGCTCACGATAGAACTAGAAGGATTCTAAAAATACAAGATGTAGAAACTTCAAGTCTTCCCCAAACTTCTGTGACATGCAGACGGTGAATTAAGTTGCTGCAAAGCATAATGCTTTCCTGTGTTTCAGCAAAGACTTGGCAATTAAGATGTATCAAATGGCTTAAGATGTGCACCTAGCACATGTATCTGGTGACTATCAGAACCCTCCCTTATTCAGACCTAAAATATATTAATATTTCTTGGATAGGTATGATGTTTGCTCATTTATTTCAGCATCCTTTGGGTCACCTTTTATACTGCTCCCATGAGAGCAATATACTTGCCACATAATAATAAAACTGATTTATTTAAAAAAAAAGAAAAAAGTGGTATTGCTATTTTCATGGTAGCAAGTTATTTGCATATATTATCTGTGAATAACCAGGGAAATCCTAGGTAAAGTAATTCACATGCTGGAGTTTAGAAAGGAATCAAGCTACTGTGGAAAGGAAAGCAAAAAATGTGTGATAAATTCAAGTATTGAAGGAAAAATAAATGCATATTGGTAGATTATATATATGTGTTTCTTGGAGTTTGTATTCAAACTTCACAAATAATTGATTTTCAGGTTATTCTTCAAAATTCAAGTTCAAGTACATTTTAGTCTATGGCGTATGTGATTAAAATTCCCTTTCACAAATTAAAAAATAAAGTTAAGTGTTTTGGAAAAGAGTTAACTACTTACAGAAAGCATGTTTCAGTGCATTGTCACAGTTTAAAGCTGGGCAGGCTGTTAAACAGATGCTCTTTATTAACCCCCTCCATCCTCAAAAGGGGGAAGAGAAAAGGGAAGGGGACTTAGAGGTTGTAAGAGTTAAAACAGCTTTAATCTAACTACAATAATAAGGTATTATAATAATAGGAAGAACAATAATGAAATACATACAAATATATACAAAACTAATATTGAGCTCCCCCACCTAATGACAAATATATCACCTGTATGCTACAGGGCATGGCCTAGGAAAGTCCTAGACTGTATTCAGCAGCAGGCAGGAACTGGATTCAGGAATGCACAGAAGAGGACTGAAAGCAGAAGAATTAGAGTCCTCTTCCAATGCTTGATTGAGCAAGGAGCTGGACAGAGCAGTATCCTACAACACCACTAAGACTCCTACCAATATGCCCATGCTGGGCTTAAATAGGCTCCAGGGCCAAGGGTGTGGGTGGAAGCACCAGGTGAAGCTGCTTAGGGCTGTTAAAGCCCATTAGTGCCCTCAGGCTCCTGGCCATAAAAGGAGAGAGAGTGACTCTCATGATCCCTTAGCTTCATAATGAGCATGATGTATATGGGATGGAATACTATATTTGGTCAAACCAGGACATGCACTTGCAGTATTACCAAAATGAAAGACTTGATTCTACTACAGGAAGAGAAACTTTTCATTTTGTTTTGTAGCCCAATAATGATATCACTTCTGAACAAAGACAAAATAGTGACTCGGACCACCTCAGTATCTTTTGTCACTTTTATTTAGGTTGAAGATATTGTTATATCCAAAAAGGACCACAAATCTAAATTTTATAATTTAATTAAAATTATAAGATAGTAAAGGTAAATGAGCAAAACAGCGCGCTGGGCGACCGGGGAGTCTCCTGCTCCGCTAACGGTCCGCAAATTCCAAGGTCTCAAGTCCCTCTTTTATAGGGTCGCAGCCTCGCCTCCTGTCAGTCTCCTCCCCACTCTTGTTTCTCTAATTCCTTATAGGGTCATTGTCATGGTTAAGGGGCGGTCCAATCTTGTTAGGACGTCTCATTCCTTGCGCCTGTACCTATTGTCCAACTTACAAAGCTATATAATTTCCTTATATGGTTATTTTCTAAAACTTGCAACTACTGTAATGGGATACAAGATATATTTCTAAATGCAGGATATATTTCTAAATGCATCATTAACATTACAAGATATTATTTACTGTAAGTACAATTAATATTAAAACGAAGAGCTTCGTTTGATTAGCAAATTATTCTTTTCGTCCTTTATCCATTACAATATCAATGAGTCATTTGGAGCTTTGCTTCACTGCAGTGAAACAGTGTACTGCCATGGTGTAACTGATGCTCTGATTTCAGCATAATCACAGTAATGCATAGTATTGAAGAAAAAAAAACGTTCCTTGTACAGTCTATCCAGCTGAATTTTAGTGGGTGCTAGGTTGAGCCTGTGGACATAATGCGTGCCCTACAGGTATGGAAGACCTGAGTTTTGACTGTTCCCATGGGGAGACTTGCTGGCTTCTTTCCTGGGGCCTGAAAGCTCGGACAGTAATCACGCTGCAAAGAGCCTCCTAGTAGTTTAATTGCAGGTTGCTGGGGAGTATCTTTGAGTTGTATTTTTGAATAGGTACTCATACTAAATGTGGTGTTACTTTTATGCATTTTTTAAAAATATCAAATCTACTTATAAGTGAATGCTTTCTTCAGTCAGACAGCTTGAAAACCTAAAAAAGACTTCGGCTTTGAAACAGAAGAAAATTGTGCACTTTGCCCTATCATTTTCAGAATACCTTGTCGGGAGTTGTTCTTAAAAATGTTTATTTAAAAAAAAAATTCAAAGAAACAAACTTTTCAAAAGGCATTTTAATGTTTGCAGGAGGGAAGTGACAGTGGCAAACAAATATTTTTGAATGTGTGTAGCTGAATGATTGATATGAACATTCATAGAAAACATCTACTTCAATGATTTTTTTTCCAGAAAATAAATTTTTGGAAAAAACCCCAACAGATTATTTCCTGGAATTGTTATATATTAAAAGCCAGATCATGCGTGTTCATTATGTTCATATACAGATTTTCTTTTTATGGTTCTATTTTTATTCTGATATGTCATATTTGGGAAAAATATTTGGCTGATTAAGACTACCTTGCAGGGTAATCTTATTTCAAGTCGACACCCTATGTATTAGAGTTTTAATTTATTGTGTACAATGTGTTTGTTGTTCTAAAGCCAGGTAGCTGTCAGCATATATATTACTTGCACATACTTTTTTTTTAAAAGAGAACATGATTGTAATTTGGTGTAGGCATCATAAATGTTTTATATGCAGTAACACTTGTAAATACTTCCACTGTCCTAGAATGTTTTCTCTTGTCCTAGGAATTGCGGCACCTTCTCAATTGCTTGCAAAAATTGGGCAAAGTTCACTTGTAATTAAATTTTCTACTGCAATTCTGTAAAATAGTGAGGTGTCAACTTGTATTTGCATCCTCAACTCAGTTTTTGTTTGCTTTTTTGAAGGAGAAATGACTTGTCTATGAACAAATTTACTTGAAATAGCCACTTACACGTGTAAAATTAATTGTTTTGTACATAGAAAATATTGAAGAATGCCAGCCTTCATAATTGAATGGCAGTACTAACATTGTTTGACATTGAAGTGGTCGCTTAAACTAAGCATAAAGAGCTGATGTGGAGGTATCAATTCAGTCAAACAGTCAGCTGCTTGCTTAACTTCCAGCAAACATTAGTAATTTTTTCTGTTTAGCAAATACGAGCTTACTGGAGGAATTTCATAGGATTTAAGATTAGTTATGCTCTAAACAGTCTACAAGGAGAAACAAGACAGAAATTTAGTTATTTGCATGATGAGTTGGTCTACGAGAACATTCTCTTATCAGTGGATGATAGTTTTGTAGATGTTATGGAAACACCAGTATTGCATAGAATTATAAATGACTATCATGTCAAAACAAGCTTGAATAATGGAATGATGACATGGGGTGCAAATGTAAGATTGACAGTCTTGTAAAAGATTCCAATGAATATCGTTAAAAGGGCTTCAATTTATACAGGCCAGAAATACTTCCATGCCACATCATATGCATCCCTAAAACTTGCAAACCACGATTCAGTTCTTTGATTTACATATGAAGGCAGACTACTTTGTGGTTTCCCAAGCCAATGGGCAATCTCTGCCCAGCCCATCCGTTCCCATTCTCTGTAGCTGTATAAGCCCACTGCTTGCTTGAGGACAGATTCAGCAATGGGGTGAGAGGAGGGAGGATACATTGTGAGCCTCTTTCAGTGAGCAGAAAGAACTAAACCCAAAACCACCAACATAAACCAGCTAATGAAAGCACCAGAAGATGCCTAACTCAAGACTTTTAGGATTTCAAGAAACAACGTCCAGTTGGCTGCCTCAGGTTCAAAGGCTTTGGGCTTTGTGCTCTCTATCATGGACCTCAGTCCACAAATGGTGTTGTGCAGCCATATGAAGCTCAGTGCTTCAGACTCTGGAAGCCTGAAGATGTATTCTAATCAAGAAATTCCTGCTTTTCCAGAGGAGTCTGGAAATATTAAGGTTGATGTTTTAAAATGAGGCAGTGAGGATTTTTAGGCTGTCCTTGCAGATTTAAGGAGCTGTGTTTACTCTGTGTGTTGCGGATTTGGTAGAAGAGGAAGGGTCTGCATGGGTGGGTGGCCCCTGTCAGAAGCTGCTCAAAGCTCCCCCAGCTCCAAGTTGGCCCCCACCTCAGGCTGAGGCCGGGCCATTTAGAGACAATAGATGCATCTCTGCAATAACATATTTAAGAAGCGGACAGAACAAAGAAACGGCTGTTGAGATCTGCAGGAGAGGGAGGAGGGAGATGTGAGGAAAATACCTACGCAGATACCGGGAGTCACTGAGGAAGGATGGGGAGGGAGGCGTGTCAGAGCAGAGGTTCCCCTGTAGCCCATAGTGAGAGGGCAGGCTGTCCCCCTGTAGCCCATGGAGGATTGCAGTGGAGAAGTCAGTGGACTACAGCAAAGCAGAGATGGACCTGCAGCCAGTGAAGGACCATGAAGGAGCAGAGATGGACCTGCAGCCCGTGGAGGACCCCACGCCGGGGGAGGTGCCAGCTCCTGAAGAAGGCAGAGACTCTGTGGGCAGCCCATGCTGGGTCTGTGTGGCCCTGAGAGACTGCGCTGTGCGGGAAGGACTCACGTCAGAGGGGTTCGTGAGGGACTGTCTGCCATGGGAGAGACCACGTGCTGGTGCAGTGGAAGTGTGTGAGGAGCATTCCCGCCTGAGGAAGAAGGAGCGGCAGAGACAATCTCTGGTGAGCTGACTGCACCTCCCATTCCCTGTGCCCTTGTGCCTCTGAGGGTGGAGCAGGGAAAGACATCAAGACATCTGGAGCGAGGGGACTCGAGCCCAGGAAGGAGGGAGGGGTGGGGGTGTGGAAGGTGTTTGTTTTTAAGATTTGCCTTTTCGTGTCTGCTTATCCTACTCTGCTTAGATTTGATAACCGATTAAATTGAGTTTTTTCCCCAAGCTGAGTCTGGTTTTTGCCTGTGACCATAACTGGTGAGTGAACCCTCCCTGTCCTTATCTTGACCCACCAGGTGTTGTTACATTTTCTTCTCACCCAGACAGGGAGGGAGGAGTGAGTGAGCGGCTGCCTGGTTCTTTGTTGCCAGCTGGGCCTAAACCACGACAGGACCTTAGAATGCAAACTTGTCTTTTACAGAAAAACTAATCACAAACATTTTCATTTCTCTCAAAAGGAAAGTTTTAAGAATTTTCGTTCTACAGGAAATTCCAAAATATTTGTTTTCTGATTTGTAATGAAAAAACATTTAGAGTTTCTCGGCAACAGTAACTCTAGGTCTGGGTGTTTTCTGTAGCTGTATCTCAACTCCAAATCTGGACAAGAAGCAGAATTGAATCTACACTTCTGAGTTCCACCATCCCTTTTTTCTCCATAGTCTGGTTTGCAAGTAAGGGAACATCTAGGCTTGAAAGTTAGCTTTGAGATCAGTCTCTCTTACTATTCACTGATCAGGAAAGAAGAGAATTGACAGGATAAATCTGAAGACAGCATGGTATCAGCATTTTCTAATGTTTCAACTAAATGTTTCTTGGGTTCTTAGTTAAGAAAGCTTTCATAGCAGGGCTGTGAGACGCCAGAAGTTTGAGGCTGAAACGTCTGAGAATTGCTATTCCATTTATAGTAGAAATATGTGTTAAATGAAGTTTCTGCTCTTGTAAAACACTTAATAAGAATGCAACCCTGAGTATATATAAAAACTAACATTTGACTAAATTCCACTTTGTTTATGCCATTTTTACTGTTTTAATACTTTAATAGAAAAACCAGTTTATATTACTGCTGCAGCTTTAGTTGTATTTTAAGTGAAAATTCTAAATTTTAGGTGGACAGTAAAATGCTTGAGTTTCTGATTTAAAAAATTACGAATGGTCTGTTATAATGTCTCCCCTCTCCAAACTGGTCTTTCTCAACACATAAAAATCTAGGGGGCTAGATTATTACTGAAATAAATCCCCTTTTTTTAGCTGATGAACCTAACAGTGAAATGGTTTGCGTAAGACTTTGTTGTTGTTGTTGCAGCACAGTAGGCTTGATTATGGTAAAGGTGTAAGCTCTGTGCCAAAAAATCGTACAAGCAAATCTATCAATTCTGTCTGTTGCTTCAGAGCTATTTAGAAGTTTCAATTGGATACACCTTTGAGTGCCATTTCTGTAAACAGGAAAATAGTTAGCGTCAGTAGATGGTGCTCAAGAGTACATAGCTTATTTCCTAGGTTTTTGTAAAGCTGACTTGACTTCTGCTGTGCCCAGAAAATGGCTTTCTTTGTGCAGTGCTCAGAAATGTCCACAAATTTGATTTACTTACTTGAAAATTTCTTTCTATAGAGATTTCTGCTTTTGACAGGGTTTGCTAAATGGTTCCGTTAAGTCTGGTTTATTCATTCTATGCTGTGTCTGAAATGGAATCCTGTATTTGTAGGTGTGGCCGTAATACTAAAGCTAAACTTGACTGAATCTGATCCGGTGCTTTGTGTTGATTGAAATGAAATTTCCCTTTGCAAAATAATTTCTTGGATGTTTTAAGTACAGATGATTTATTTTCTCACCTTGCCTTGAGGCCTTCTTATCTGTGGTGGTTGGAGGTCCATAATTTAACAATTTACTAAACTTCAGAAATGTGTTTCCACAACAATAGAAATGAATATAATATGAGAAAATCCATAGAAGAATATTCTTAAATAGTCTACTAAAGGGCCAAAAATGAGAATTAGGAGCTCAATGAACTCATTGGGAAATAAGAGGTATGACTATTTGATAGATAGTCTTGTCCACAGTACATTCAAAGAAATTTGTATTAAACATTTAAAAAAATATTCATAGTATTTTGTTGAGAATGATTTAACTAGAGTGGTTTAAATGCTAGCTAGTAACTATCTCTTTCCATATTTTCTTCCTGATAGGATTAATACATGAACACAGTATTTCACATTCCAGTCAGACTGTAGTAACAGGAGTGTACAGACTGACTGTAGCTATGTAATTTCTGCTAACTTCAGTGGCGGTATTTGCTATCTAGCATTATTAACGGACCAAGTATTTAACTAGACATACTGACTGAGGTAATCTGTGGTATGAACAAGATGAAAATTAAACTGAAGCAAGTCCATTTAACAGCCACAATTTAACGCTGTAACTGTATGCTTATGTATATCTGATTGTCATGTTGCAACATAGTAAAGGCCCTAATCTGTCCATAACTGCATGTGAAGTACTGTGTGATAACTGTTATCCTAGAACAGGTACTGTTCTTATAGTCCACTGGGGGTTTTAAATGGATATCCTGAAAGAATTAACATTTTTCAGAGGCATTGGTTACTCTACTGCATATGCAAAGCCAAAATTCTGAAAGCAAGTCAAGTGTTTTACATTCTCAAATTTCTACTAGGGGAAGAGGGGTAGCAATTACTTTCTAAGTTCTATATTGCTCTCCATAATTAGTGCTCAGCTTTTAGAATCTTTTGAGAGTATCACAAGATTTTTTTCTTTCCAATTTGTTTTTTCATGATAATTTAGAAAATCTCATGGGATAATGTGAAATCTCATGGGATTATGTTGATTTTTGGTGGAAACAAAGAGTGCAAAACTTGTAAGTAGTTGGCTTTAGTATTTTCTAGAATACTGGAAATGAGATTTTTACTAGAGACTGCTACAGTAAAATGTAAACAATGTGGACAAGCATTAATGACATTGCTCAAAGATTTCGCGTGCTCTTTGTCCAGCTGATGAAGTAAAGACATGGTAGGATGGATGATTATTCACGTTTGCTAACAAAGCAGATATTCTGGATCACATATTAAGTTTGTGAAAATGACTAAAATTTTTGACTATAGTGAAGTTATCTCTGGCATCAGCTGAAGATCCACTCCTCTAAGTTTATATTACATTGTTTACTACTTATCCTAAAATTCTGAAGAGTGTGTTGGGAAATGGAGGTGATGCTTCTCAGTCTAGATTCATATTACTGTGTTGTAGGTATTCATTTAGAACAGTAAGAAAAAAACAGGGACACTTCATCATGCAACATGGGAGTTACTGTATAGAATTTTTTTTTTTTTGGTTTAGAGAGAACATGTTAAAATCTACACTTCTTCGTGTTTAACGCCCTGTAATTCTAAATGGTTCCCTTTTCCTAACTTTTGCCAATGATAGTTTTCATTAAGAGGCGTGAAGGATAGATTTTTTTGTTTGAAATAATGTTAACAGTTTACACACTTGTGACACAGTAGAGAGTGAAAGAAGGATCTGTCCTTCAGTTTGTTCATGGTATAGTTAAAAAAAAGAAAAGTATAAACACCGAATTCCTGAGCTTGCTGTGAGATGGAAGGTCATTAACAGGGCACTTGAGCAGATTGGTATTACAGTCAATTGAGATGCTGAAACATCCTAAATGGCCTAATGCAACAACTAAGTGCTTCTTAAATTCCAGAACTTTTACTTGAGCAGAGCATTCCTGACCAAAGTGAATTTCCATTTCCTTTAGTAAATGCTGTTTTTATATAGTCGTAGTTGAAGAGGCAACATAGTGTAAACACAGCAGTTTGATTCTATCTCCACAGCAGCACTAAACTAATTTGTCAAGTTATAAACATGAAATTTGAGTCTCAGCTAAATATCTATTGTTACACATTGAATTAATAGAAATGACAGGAGTTTGTGTGTTAATATATACGTACACTGTCAATGTAGCCCTATCAGACTGATCAGCATGCAAATTAGAATGCTTTCATCCTTTGGGAAGCTGAAGTTTTACCAGTGTTCAATCAATTCGGCATTTTAGAAAGGATAAATTAGATTTCACTTAACTTCTTTATGTTCTAGAAGTAAATTTTTCAGGAAAGAAGGAAAGGGAGGAAAATACATGGTATTCCATTTTGTTTATAGTTACTAATAAGTTCTCATAGTAAATTGCCTTTAGATCTAGCAGTTCGTAGGAGAGCGCCATGTTGCTTAAGTAAACACTGAGGGTTTGTTTGTGGTTCTATCCATCTCCTTTAAAAGTTGTGGGAACTTTATTTGAGGGACAATACAGAAAACATCTCCGTATGTGTAAATTGTGAACGGCGATATCTGCATGGCTTTTCATACTAAATATAAGGACCTCCAGTAGTTCAAATTGTGGAGACTACAGATGGAAGAGCATCTAATCTAGAAAAAAAAAAACATCAGAAGCAATATTAGCAAGGTTTTGTGGACAGATCAGACCAAATACAGCAGCTGAGTGATAACAATAGTAAAGTCAAAGTTTCAGAATACTAGCACTTTATTTGGCAATACTATATGTAGTTGCAGTCTTTCATAGGAGTTCTATTTCCATCAATTAAAAGTAAATTCTTCTAAAAGTTTAAAGGGTTTGTGAACCAGTTTGGAAAACTATCCTAAAATATGTCTAAGGTGTCTAGCAGATGATATTTACCGAGTCTTTCTGTAGCTTTTTGCTGTTGCTATCTCATCCCTTTATCCAAGGTTATCAACTTTGTAAGAGAAGACGAAAGACAATATGTGGCTATGCCCCAGCTGCTCCAGTTTACTATCCAGCACCTTAATTTAAAAACTTTTTCAGACTGTGCTTGCATTGAGTTGCTAGGCTGTGATTTGGAGTTGCTGAATGAGCAGCATATGCTCCCTTTTGCTAACTGGGTGATCAACCGCCATCTCAACAGAGGGGTAGCTATCAAACATCTGGGAAAGAGGAGGAGGGCAGAGGTATGTTAGTGTCAGTTGTTTGCCTGCTTGCATGAGCCAGAGATATTATTCAATGTGTCATGAACTACTTCTTAAATGTCTAACAGATTCCCATGTTGTATTTTGTGGGATAATGTACAACTTAGAGAATTAGTGCAACGACGATCTGTTCTTTCCTTCCAGGTGATCTTTGACAATTTTTTCCTAATTTCAATAAGAAAGTTCTAAATTAAGTGGGCTCCTCTATTGTGCGTCTGTCCTCCCAAAGTCTGTTGCTGTAATAGTCTTGATGAGTATGGCTTAAAGAATTTGAAAGATGAAAGGCTCTCATGCTTTAAGGACCAAAGCACAAATTCAGTGGTGCACTCAGGTGTGTCAAGGCCAATCACTGGTATACCTAGAGGTTGTGTTTTAGTGTGCCCACCTCAGGAAGACCCTGCTTAAAAGTATTGTTCTTATCTGAGGCCATATGTTGCGACAACCTATGTAAAGGCCAAGACTAGGGCAAAGTCAGCTGCAGTTAATAGCTTTTCCTTTTTCTCTTCCTTTCCAATAGCCCTTCCTCACTTGGGGAAGGCAGAGAAAGGGAAGAAGGAGGAATATCTGTCTATAAATTTAAGTAAAGCAATGGAAAGAAAATAAACAATAACATGTTGAAACAATGAGATTTTGGGAAAGGTTTGGAAGGAAGAATAAATGGAAATCTAGATATGCACAAAACTCTGTCTTACAACATAAAGCACCTTCATATTCTGAAATGAAAAAAGTTCAATTACATTGCTAAATGTTTTTAAGATAAAATCCATTTTTTTAACAGAAAGGGCTTACTTTTGTTTATAAACTTTTCTGCACTGGATGGGAAGTTTTAACTACTTAGCTGAATAATCTGACTGTGAGCAAATTTTCATACTAGTAAAACCCAAAACCAGTTTCAGTTAATTTTGTCTTTAATAGCTTGTTATTCTGAGGTATTGACTTTAAAGATTCTTTTCTAGCTTTTAGTTTTATCTGTATATTTGGATACTACAAATTATGATCTTAGTTTCTCAGACTGATATACTAGCCATCATTTGACCTGACTGAAAGCAGTGTTTCTCTTTTCTGGGAAGTCAGAAACAGAATCTGTTTGTATGCATGGCGAGTCCCATGTGCACTGGAAACACTGAATTTGTGGTACAAAAATGGATCAGCCATGTGTGCAGTAAATCTACATCAGAGGTGCATCAGATCTACCTTGTCTTTAAAACAGAATAAAGTGATGCGTGCCCAGTGATCCCTTGCTCTGCTTTTTAAACACCTGAAAATTTGATCAGAGCAGCTTGGACACTTGGCAGGAAGTGGAATGGAAATACTAAAGAAAAGTACAAAAAGCAATGGTGTGGTAAATAACACATGAAAATCAGAAGTTCAGACTAAGTTTTTTTTCATTTGTCATTCAGCCTCTTCTATGTGATTGATTTCATAGATAAAGTTAGAATCCTGCATAAAGTATGATTGTACCTGTGTAAAAAGATATGAATTTTGAAATTTATTTATTTTTGGCTGTTCACTAAAAGCTGAGGGAGGAAAGATAGATATCCGTAGTAGACAATGTTCTATACCACAACAGGAAATACTCCTTATTGTATTTTTTTTTACTATCTCTAACAGTGGGAGGAAGTCTGTGGAGGAAGAGGAGTTGTTTTGCAAGGTAACTCTCAAATCAACAGCCAAATCTGAGGATGGTGCCTTTATTTGGTGTTTACTGGCCTTTTGCAGATTGTTTATCTTGAGTCTAATCCTATATTAAAGTCGGTCTTAAATCATATGGGGTTACTTGCTTGTTATGGCACAAGATTCATTTCTCAGAGGATCTCATTTCAACTCTAATGTAACATGCTGCTTATCTATCAATCTTTTCAGGTCTCTGCATTTGTTCCTCTACTGTGGCTTTGTAGCCACCTATTAAAGGTGTAATAGCATAGTTTACTGCCGATAATAGTTTGGTATCTTCAGTAGCAGATGATACGCCTTAAAGAAATGTTATGTTTAGTTTCTCAATGTCTTTTACTTTATGTATCTTTTAAACCAGTAGATACTGCCCATGGCTTTGCTTAAAATTCTATTTGAATAAGCATTTCAGAAGTTGAAAAAATATTTAATAATATATAAATACTTAGAAAATATAAATGCTTAATAAAATCTTCAGTATGACTGCACATTAATGGAAGCATTCCCACCAGCCTTAAATTATGGTTCCTGAACCACTAATAAGTTGCCGTATGACAAGAAAATAGATGAAAAAGGAAGGTGGTGGATAAACTTTAGAGATAGATTATATGAAAACATTTTAAAAGATTATTAAATATCTTAACTGTAGCCTCTTACAGTTATTCTTAAAAGACAAATAATTTCTGGATTACTAGTTCTAAATGAAGAGGGTGAAGGCAAACTTTAGTCCATCTGACAACAGCAGTGTTTTCAAACCCTAACAGAAAAATTAAAAAATCTTCACAAATTACTTTAAATTCTAATTTCCCTTGGATATTCTTTTTACTAAACGTGGTTGAAAAACTACAAAATCCAATATTCGCTATAAAGACCATCCTGCTTTTTGTCCAGTTTTATAAGCAATGGAAAATGTTAATTTTGAAAATGCATATATTATACTTCTAAGCAATTTTTAAAAAGTGAGGAAAGTTCCCAGTATTTTTTAAGAGCAATGTATTTCCTTCAAACCTAACTAGTTCATTTTCAGTAACTTGTTCATTATTGCCTGTATGTAGCACAGATGACTCAAACAGGTGCTTAATCTGTATCTGTTTAACATTTTACTACAGTGTTTTCTATAAGGAGAGATGACAAACAGCTGTGGAAGGGTAGAAGGGCCTATTCCCTTCTGATAGACCTAGAGATGGTATTCTCAGGAAGCAAGCTGTCAACTTTTTTAGGGGAACTCTGTGGTTTATTCTTTGAAGAAAACTTTGCTTTTGTTTTCTAGTGGGAAAGAGACAAAATATTTGAGGAGGCTCCTTTGACTACATCATTACTACAAGGTAAGTAGACTTTTTTTCTTCTGGATTATAAACTCATGTTGAGAGTAGTCATAGACAGTTCCATCAAGATAACTAATGAAATCATTGCTATAAATCAACTCTCATCTCATGTCATCTATTTCTCTGCATAGCGAAATTAGAACCTTGCATGGTGAAATTAGAACCTTGCCTGTAAATAATTTTTGTCATGGTGTAGGTAATGTGTATTAGGTTGAGGTTGCAAAAATAACGTACACGTTCATTTTTCTTCTCTAACTGACTTTCTAATTGCGTAATCCTTAAAGCAAAGTAGAACAAATGTGTGACTGCAAGCTCACTGGGTAAGGTTAATGGAGTAGTGTTTCCTCTTATATAGCATGCAGTGCTGGATGTAGCGATTACACCTCCAGTTCTATAATAGATCAAAACATAACATTACTTCTCATGTATGATATTAGGTAATGCAACTGCTTTTTTAAAAAAACCCCACAACTCAGTGGTTTCATTGAACCAAAAGACTTATGAAAACACTAGTAAAGCAAAACATGTGAGTGATCGTTTAAAATTAAACACCAATTTAAGTTATGTAAAAGACAAATGTATGCTTTCTTGTTTGGAATCAGAACATAATTTGGTTTTATTGGTATAGGAATGAGTATATTTTTAAAATCAACTGTTCCTGCTTCATTTTTGTATTGTAAAATTCTACACTGATTTGAATGAAATACTACTAATGTCCCTATTTAATTAAATCCAGGATGAAAAATTTGCCTTTGAGGTTGTCTAGTAGATCTCAGTCCTTCACTGTTTGATATAGTTACCAAAATCTAAACGTAAGTTTCGGTATTTGAAAAAACAGAAAAGTAACCTTTGTAGTTTTTTGGGGGATGGGCTGGGGAGTTCAGTGCTATTAAGTTTATCTCTTTAGAACATACAAAAAAATAAGAACTGAGAAATTCTATTTTATTTTTGTGTTGGAAACATTATTCATCAAAAGTTATGGGACACCCAATTTCTATGGAAATTGCATGACTTTGAGACAGGACTGAACAATTTAAAACAAATCAATTGGAATAAGTAACTTTTACAGAATCACAGAACAGTGTAGGTTGGACGAGACCTCTGGGGGTCATCTTGTGCACTCTGCTCAAGCAGGGCCACCTAAAGCTGGTTGTCCAGGACCATGTCCCTGTGGCTTTCGAATATCTCCAAGGATGAAGACTCCACAACTTCTCTGGGTAACCTGTGCCGGTGCTCAGTTATCCTCACAGTCAAAAAGCATTTCCTGATCTTCAGAGGGATCCTCATGTGTTTAAGTTTGTGCTCGTTGCCTCTTGTCCTGTCACAGAGCGCCATTGAGAAAAGCCTAGCTCTGACTTTGCACCTTCCCATCAGAAATTTGCATACATTGATAAGATCCTCTAAAAGAAATTAGATAAATTAAACAGGAAAATTAATCTAGTAATTAAAAAGATAAACCTATATAAATTTCCTGCGGTATCAAAGAGAAATTTATGAACTAGTTTAATGCATTATTGTTCTGAAAACTTCCTAGAATATAGTCCTATTGTTTCTACCACTCTTAAATATTATTCTCTAATATTTATAAAATGGGGATTACAGTAAGAAATCTAGTGTCAGCAAAGCAGGTTTTGTGCTGTATTTCCCAACAGCACATCAAGAATAAACACTATGCAATTGATGAAGTAGAATGCTGATGTATCATAAAACCAGTTGGTCTGTATTTCTTCTTACCTTAGCATCCCTGAAATCAGACTGCAGTCTTTAGAGTCAGGCTTTTGTACACTGGTGAGTACATAGTCTTCCTGAAATCAAGGGTGTCATTTCTGTATTCATTTAGCTTTTTTGCTGGACCCTTTAGAAAGTAACTTCATTTGCTGGCTGAAGGCTAAAAAAAGAGTAGAACTGGTAAAAAAATGTACATTTGAAAATATTTAAATAAGACATACACTGAGCAAACTGTTCCTAAGTGAATTAATAATTTAGTGAATTTTCCTTTCTCCCAAGCCCACGTAGAGCCTGCCATGTCTTTAAGAAAGTTCATTATTTTTAATTTAATTTTAAATTTATATTTCAATTTAATTTAACTTCAGTACTTGCAAGAGTGTAATGTACATATATCAGACTGCTCCAAATTTACAGGCTGCTTGGAACGTGGAAGCCTCTGCCATCTGTGAGAAACTGAGACATTTTTGTGTTCTTTCAAACCTACTCTGCCTTGGAGGCTGGAAAATCATCATTTTAATGGTCCAGGTGGAAAGCTTGTCTTAAAGGCAAAAGCCTTACTTCGCCTATTTTGACTATTTAAAGCCTGTCTTAAATATCTATGAGGTATCCTGGTGCACCCAAGAAGAGCTAAATTGCTAAGTCTTGGGCTTCTGCTGGAGAAGCCTTCTTGATTAGGCTCTCTCCCTCTTTTTGTTCACTTCTATCCATATCTTGTCTTCACTCCAAGGCCTGTGAAGCATTAATTGGGATTTTTTGCCACTGTGACACAGATCTTCTTGTGGCAAAAATCAGTTTTTCATAGTCCTTTAAGGGCTCTCATCTTCTTACAAAACATATAAGGCCCTAGTGTTAACCCTTTATCTATTTGCAATACTGCTATGAGTAGTAGTTGCTTGTTTCACCTCTAGGGTATTCCTCCTGTTGACACTACTAAAACACAAATAACAGAAGAATAATGGGTAAAGAGCTTTCAGGATGGCTAGAAAAGCCAAGATTTTACCTACATATGAGTATGCATCAGATATTTTTAAAGAGCTTGCTCTCCTAGGTATTTGTAGTTAGAAACAAAACCTTTCCTGAATGTTACTCAGAGTAACAAATGCCATCAATATAAAACTGAGGCTCCAAACTGCAGAACTCATCTAAGTCTGCTGGTGACCAAGGTAAGGCGTTGAGATTGGAATAGGGCCTATAGTTTTACAGAGACTTCCAGGAAAAAATTTCCTTTCATGTTATTATTTCTCATACTGGTTGTGTATTCTCACAAGTAACAGCTTCTTGCAAGGTAATGTTCTCCACTTTAACACATTTCTTTAAAAACAAAAGAAAAAAATGATGGGGGGGAAAATGCCAGTGAGAAGTTGTGAAATCTTTTTTGTGGCGAGGTACATTGTTGGATAAACCCCTGTGATTGTGGTATTGTTATAGTGCTTATTATTTGTTCTATAGAAACTAGCAGCTCTGAATTTACTGAATATATAGTTATGGACTTTAGAACATTTATTTACTTGGATGTCCATAATGGATCTGAATAAACTGCTCTGTAAGCACTCATTCAAGCATTTTTTTAAAAAAATGCATATTGTTTACTTGATTGACCATATACAAAACCATGATAGAAGCACCATTGTTTAGCCAATACTGTTTTGAGGTCATGCCAGACTAATAAGTGAATAGGTATTCATAAGTGTTTCTAAAACATGTATCATTTACCTGGTATTAGGAGTGTAGCGTTTCAGAAGTGCTTTAAAGTGTACATTACTAATGTATTTTTCCAGTAGCGATTATGGTTAAACACTTGGGATTTTTTTTATCTTTAAGAAAAAGTACCCCTGAAAGTGCCTTGAAAATTTTTAAAGCTTTTCTATGAATACAAAAGTGGGAACTGCTATATCCAATAAGATGAATGTTGTTGTTATTACTATTAAGAGCAATAGTACAGTAGTGTTTAGAGGCTGCAGGTGATATTAGGGCCCACTCTGCTATGCACTGTGCAAATATACAGCTGCAGTACTTGCAGTTTCTGAGCTGATCTTTACAAATCCCATTTAGTTAACTGACTTCCCTAGCATAAAAACGTTCAGCCTATCTGATTAAATTCACAACTGAAAATAAAATTTTACATTAAATAATTCTTAAATATTTTTAAGAATCTGTTTCACACCTGCTAGCTTAATATCTAATGAAGGTTTTCATTATTAATTTTGCAGCAGTATATGTAAAGATGAGCATAATTTCTCCTCAAGAAATTAGTCTTCCCCTGAAGAAGAAAAATAATTACAGTATATTCATATTTTGACATACTAAAATAGCTTCATATTTACTGAAATTAATTAAGTGTTGATCAGATGGCGGCATTTTCTCATGTTTTCTTATCACCAGATCCTTCAATCTAAATGTTTTTCTGCTCTGGCCCAATGTGAACATACTGGAATATTGATGTTTGGACTTACAAGTATCTTCAGTAAGTTGTTCTAGGAATCCCATCACATATCTTTTCTTTCTTTTTCTAGGCACAATTCTTCCTGTTGAACGTCAGTCTCTGCTTTTATTAGTCACCTCAGGGAATATTTTTTCTTTGGTATTGCAGTTCAGAATATAAGAAAAGTGATGTGTGCTCTTGCAGCAATATGCATGCACCATATAATTTATACTTGCCTTTCAAAATCTCAAACTGACCATTTCATTTGGAGAATACTTCACAATATTCATTCAACATTTTCAAATGGAAGTCTTTTGCCTTTACTATTGCTCTATTTCTTGCATTCTACAATTGCGTTTTACAACTTTAACACATTTTTGTCTAAAGACAATTGCAAATATGTCAAGCTTGAATACATCACACTTGGTATGTCTGTGGCTTGTATCACTTCTATTAGAGATATGCAGCCAGTGATTGTATGTTTTAAGATGACACTCTTTTTTGTGCTCATTGTCTCATTTTCTTTAAGAATATTTACATTTTATTTTCCTACCCTTACGTTACACATCACAACAGCAAAGGAAGCACAAAAATAATGTCAGTGGGTTATTATTAAAAGAAAATTTATTTTTGCTTAGTTCTGTTTGCATAAGTTAGAGGTAGACTCATAGATGAAGATAGGACTTTTCTATAAATGGAAGCTTCAATTCGGTATTTTTTGTTTCTGCAGACTTTTCAATCTTGATAGGGAGAGTCATGCACCAATGTTCTGTATTTAAGCAGAGGTTATCATGCATAAAAGCTGTCATTTGTTGCAGGTACTTTTCTGTGTAAATAGTCACTGCCTTTATTTTGAACTAGCATTCCTTCAATGTTTAAGCCATTAGACAGACAGCTTAAAGGCATGATCACCTTCATGCAGCCTGTAATGAGTACTGCACACTATTCATTTTTCCTTCTTCTCTTACATCTTATCCTGTACATTCAGAAGACCAGGGTCCTTGAAAATAGTTATCAACTGACTGCTGCCTGTGTTTCACATGACTTGCAGTTTTTTGTTTTCTAATACTTTAACAGAGGAATGCATTGCTGTATTTTAAAATTAATGGAAGCCGATAAAGTATACTTAGAAGGATGGCAAATATGGTGCTGTTGTCAGCATGACCTAAACATTCGTGGATGTTTATTTGAATTTTTTGTTTAATAGTCATCACCACAGATTGTTACACAAACCAAGCTTCTGAACAAGAGAAAACAGGTACATCAATCATTCCTTTTTATCCTCATTGTTAAATAACTGCTTATTCACACCAAATTCTTTGGTTACTTTCTGGAATTTGAATAAAATGTGAAGGAAAAATTCATATAAATTCCATTATCTTAATTTAATCTGGATTTCTGCATCAGATTAGAAAAGCATTTAGTCTACAAATACAGAAACATATATAGCTTTGTTTTATACTGACAGACAGGTTTTGTGTAAGACAGTTGCTGATTTACGTCTTTCCTTGTTCAACAGTAAGAACTTCTAAAGGTGCAAAATTGAAAACATAAGCCTACTTGATTGGGTAAATGCTTTTTCTTAAAGGTTTTGGTCTAGAAGTAAATTTGTTAATTATCTTTGGGGAGGGTGAACTTGCCTTATGGGAGGCTTGAGTGATGGCAGAGAGCTTATTGGGGGTGTCTTGAGAGCCATTTCCTTGACTTCTCCTGTCTCTCTATGAAGACATCTTGGCAGTGATGAAATACTGGCAGTTTGTGATGATAGTCTTATGAAATGAAGTTGTAGTACACACAGTATGGCTCCCTAGTGTTTTGTTGCTAAGTAGTGCTTGTGCATGTTTAATCCCTTCCTTGAAATTTCCAAAATAGAAAATAGACACCTGGAAGGAAGGAAAACTATTCATCTCCGACCTGAAATATGTTTTCTTACATTGCTAAATAAAGGACTACACAAATTCCCTTATTTACACACCCACATTATGCCAACGTACATGTTAACCTTTACAGTTGGCAGAAATTGGGAGACTGGCTGCCAGTTTCTGTTTTGTATAGATTGATGTAATCAAGCATGGCACTACAGTATGAAATATGTAACAAATGATGTTAGAGTATATCTCACAAGCCTGCAGCACAGTATGAAAATAGTGTTTCAAAAAGAAAGAGAAAGCAAAGGGCTTATCTTGCACCTTGTTTAGCCTTGTGCACTGGGAATGAATCCAGGCCAGCAATTTCGTTTCTGTAGTGGCACAAGTGTCTGCAAATCAGGTCTGCAAATAATAATTTAGAAAGAGCAAAAGTATAGAGGAAGACCCTTTAAAAGGGGGAGAATGAGTTCTTTTCATGTTACATAGGTAGATGTATATTATACTGGTAGAACTAAGGCAGAGATGAAGTTCTGCTGCTCCTGGAACCAGTGGGACAAAATACCACTCAGATGTGTTTCATGTGATGCAGTCCTAAAGACAGTTTTCCCGAAGACACTTTATATCCATTCTAGTATCTTCACTGCCAGCAAAACAGCTTTACTCTACAGTGCAGATAACTTTTCAGATCTGTCCTTAACAGAAGATATTTGAGACAGTCTCTGTTACCTGCTGTAGTGGTGCTAAATTCCAGAGGAAAGACTCAGCAATCAGTTTAACAAGGTGCTGGCATAAGCACAGTTTCCAGAGCAGAGTAGAAGGAAAGGGGATAGACACTCTTTAAAAGAAGAAAGCTATAGAAAATGGTTTAAAAATATTGCTTTCTGCAGTTTCCTTTTGCCATTGGAAATTATTTTTAAAATATGGGAGAAAAGATAAGGTAAAAATTGAGGAGAGGTGTTTCTACCCAACTGAAAGGACAGAAGAAGATAAGTAAGTTTGATATTTTAGAAAAAAAAAAAACAACAAAAAAGGGGGATTCTCCTTACACTAACATAAAGGATATATTAGGAGATTTTGAAGCTGTGAAAGCGTGACTTGGAGCTGCTTAACTTGACAGTCTAAAGTTGTACATCCGAAATATTTTATTAGGAATCAGATTCTCAAATCTGATACATATTTATGGAAATGAGCAAGCTGAGTCTTGAGAGCATTTGGATTTAAAGATGATCTTATTGGAAAATTAGTCTACTTCTTTGACATGTTTTACTGCTTCCTACAGTGCAAGAGGGACTTCAAGTACATGTTTCACATGGCGTAGTTTTGTTTCCAGGAAATGTTCTTTCTTGTGTGAAGATTTTGTTCAGCTATAAGGATATAAAAGTGAACTTTAGACTTAAAAGATCACTTTTCCTCTCACCATGGCATAAAATCACCATTGTGTAAATAGTAAGATTCTTTAATTTTAGTTTACTATTATTTCCAATTCAACCTGTGGTCCCATTGCCCTCAGAGGTCTATGTTTTTCATCTTTTGGTGTTCCTAAAATAGTCATGTTCTGTGACTTCACCTGTTTTGGGAAAAGACTGATGTCGTTCTCCCGCTAAGGTGTCTAGTGCAGCATGAGCTTGGAGGAGCAAGCAGAAGACAACAAGCTTTTGCAATCCGTTTTAGAGAGTAGTTGAAATATCTTCCCTGAAATTGGCAGCTATGTGCCGGCCCCTTCCATCTGCAGGCACTGGTACAGTTGGCAGTTTCCACCCTGCAAAATCAATCATGCCCCTTCCAGATTAAAGACCTAAATAATGTTCATGCATTTTAAGAGCACTTTTTAATTTCCTGATATTTATAACAACACTTGGGGAAATTTGACACTGAAATCTGTTTCCCAACTGCATTTGTTTTTCCCTTGTGTGCGCACACTGATTCGTTATTTCAAGATTGCTCATCAGTGCTTGGGTTTTTTTTTTTTTATTTGGGGTTTTGTTTAGTTTTAAGACAGAGGAGTAAAGTACTCATTATCAAAACAAATATATATACAAAAGATTAGTTTTAAGAAGTGCTGAATCAGTGCTAATGATTTCTTTAAGCTTTCCAATACCATGTTTTCAGAAGTCCCTTAAAATGCTAACTCTAGCTCTTCTTTTGTTACACATGGCAAGTGAAAAATGAAACTGAAGGAGGTTTTGTGCTGACCTCAGACCAGACATCTGCGAGAGCAGTCACCTAGTATAAGCTACAATACCATGCTCATAGTTGAGACTGCTTTGGAAAGAAAAGTGCTAAACTGGTTCTAAGCCACTAGATGATTTTTCTCATTGTTATGTGTAATTTGCATCAGCAGTATAGCACAGGTTGTTGAGAACTGGTCAGCCTGTCCAAGACAGCAAAGTATCTGTATTCTTGAAAAGTGCTTGAGCTATGTAACCAAACTGAACTATTGGAGAAATTTTAGGATTTTGATCTTCATTGGAAGTGCTTGTTGGTGCATTCATCTTGAGCAAAAATGCAATACATGTTTGAATTAATAATTTGATTTATGCAATTTCCACAAAAATTAGATATGTCATTTGCAAGCTAATTTGTCCCATGCTATCTTATTGCTCTAAAATAATGCCTATATCCACCTTGGTCAGATTCTTTCCTCTCTGGAAAGAACCTGTGGAGACTTCCAGATTGTATATCAATTGAGTGTGGAATAAAGGATTTTTCTTTGTAACTGGCCCTGTGTTGATCCTTGCACATTTCTACCACAAGTTTAATCTGTGGGCTGCTTTTGGTACTTGGTAGCATTGTCTCATCACCTATCCACTGCGTCTCTGCTCCCATTTTGTGTGGAATAATTTCTCATGTTTCCTTCAATGTCAGTTTCTTGTAAGTGATGGTGCATTTGGTTGTTCAAATTAAGCAACTTTTTCCTAGTTGGATGTGGAGTTCAAGTATTAAAGTAGAAAAGTAGAAGTGAGGCCAGATGATTTTACAACTGTGTAGCCAACTCTGTTAATCTTAATTAAAAAAAAAAGTTTAATTTCCTTTGTAAGTATGCCTTTTATCTTGCTGAAACAATGTTAAATGTCGAGGAGTTCAGGATTAGATTCCTATTTACTTATGTGTCTTGAAGAGTCCCCATCTTTGGACTGTTGTAGGATACGCTGCAATAATGTTCCTGGAGTCCTAATTGCTCAGGAATAACTGAGGTTCTAATTTGCCTAGTCTAAAATATATGTGTGCAAATACATGGAGAGTTAGATGTGTTTCAAATCATAGAATCATAGAATGGTAGGGGTTGGAAGGGACCTCTAGAGATCATCTAGTCCAACCCCCCTGCTAAAGCAGGTTAGCCTAGAGCAGGTTGCACAGGAATGCATCCAGGCGGGTTTTGAATATCTCCAGAGAAGGAGACTCCACAAC
>VZSC01010113.1:38932-52707 GCA_013398225.1 Steatornis caripensis | reverse complement strand
CACAGAAATAGCGAATGTTACAGCAGGGACTCTTGATCATTTACCAAAGGTCTTGGGAGTCTGGGGACATCCCCACTGACTGAAAGCTAGTCAATGTTACTCCAGTCNGCTGTGTCAGTTGAATGTTCACAAGTCCAGGGGGCCAGATGTTATTCATCCCAGAGCACAGAAATAGCGAATGTTACAGCAGGGACTCTTGATCATTTACCAAAGGTCTTGGGAGTCTGGGGACATCCCCACTGACTGAAAGCTAGTCAATGTTACTCCAGTCTACAAAAAGGGTGTGAGGGAAGACCCAAGGAACTACAGACCTGTTAGTCTAACCTCAGTTCCTGGAATGATTATGGAGAAGATTATACTGAGTACTATTGAAAGGCATTTAAACAATAATGCCATTGTCAGGTACAGTCAACATGGGTTCACAAAGGGAAAGTCCTGTTTAACTACTTTGATATCCTTCTATGATAAGGTTATCTGCTTAGTGAATCAAGGTGGTGGATGTAGTGTTTCTGGATTTTAGTAAGGCTTTTGATACTGTCCCTTACAGAAATCTTCTGGACAAGTTGTCCAGCTGTGGGATGAGCAGGCATGAGCATGGTGCACTGGATAAAGAACTGGCTGAAGGGCAGACGTCAAAGTGTTGTAGTGAATAGCACTACATCTGGCTGGTGACTGGTCAGCGAAGTGTTCCTCAGGGTTCAATTCTAGGGCCAGTCCTGTTCAATATGTTTATCAATGATCTGGATGCAGGAATTGAATGCACCATTAGCAAATTTGCTGATGATACCAAACTGGGAGGTGCTGTTGACTCTCATGAAGGACAAGATGCCTTCCAGAGGGATCTGGGTATTAATAGGATGAAATGTGACAAGTCAAAATGCCAGATTCTGCATCTAGGATGAAGTAACACCAGGCAGAAGTATAAATTGGGAGAGAAGTGGCTGGAGATCAGCCCTGTAGAAAGGGATTTGGTAGTGCTAGTAGACAGCAGGCTCAGTATGAATCAGCAGTGTGCTCTGGCAGCCAAGATGGCAAACTGCAGCCTGGGGTGCACCAAACACAATATAACCACGCAGACAAAAGAGGTGATTATCAAGCTGTAATGAGCATCGATGTGGCCTCACCTTGAGTACTGTGTGCAGTCTGGACCCCACAATTTAAGAAGGAAACACAGTATAACCAGCTGGTCAAAAGAGGTGTTTATCCCACTGTATTCAGCATTGGTGTGGCCTCACTTTGAGTACTGTGTGCAGTTCTGGGACCCACAATATAAGAAGGATGTTAGCATCCTTGAATGCATTCAGAGGAGGGCAACAAAGCTGGTGAAAGGGCTGGAAGGAATGTCCTGTGAGGAGTGGCTAAATTTGGAGTTTTGGACCTGTCTATTTTGGAGAAAAAGAGGCTGAGGGGCAATATCATTGCTCTCTACAGCTTCCTGAGCCGGGGAAACGGAGAGGGAGATGTTGATCTCTTCTACCTGGTATCCAGTGACAGGACGTGTGGGAACAGTTCAAAGCTGTGCCAGGGGAGATTTAGACTGGACATTAGAAAGCATTTTTTTATCAAGAGGGTGATCAAACACTGTAACAGGCTTCCTAGAGAGATGGTTGATGCCCCAAGCCTGTCAGTGTTTAAGAGGCATTTGGACAATGCCCTTAATAACACGCCTCAACTTGCTCAGCCCTGAATTGGTCAGGCAGTTGGACTAGATGATCATTGTAGGTCCTTCCAAAAAAAAAAAAAAATCTATTCTGCTCTGTTCTGTTCTATTCTATTGCATTGCATTCCATTCCATTCTAAATAAACATCAAAAAATTATTTTAGCAGTTTTGATTTCCCAGAGATATGTTTATACTTCACTGATGTCTACGTTAGCTGAATAGACACAGGATGCTTTCTTTTTTAACAGTCAGTATTATCCACAAAACTGTAGAGAAAGGGAAAACTGTTGTTAGTGTAAGTCTTGGATCTTCTTAGCTCTCAGCAACAACATGGAGGAGGGACGGCTAAAAGTATTCTTTTCTCTTATGATGGTTTAATTACTTTAACTCTTAATCACTTAACACATTGTCTCCTGATTGTGAAATCGAGCATGTTTATGAGTATATGTGCTGTAGTAAAGATATTCTAAAATTACGCTAAGAAATACTGTTTTTAAAATATCTGAGTGGAGATTCTAGTACTCAATGTTCAGGCAGCTTACTGGTTGGGTTTCCCAAAGAAAATATGACTAATTGTCTTGTGTATATACCTTACTGTTATACTCAATTGTTTTTCACAAAAGATTGATTCTTCCATTAGTGGAAAGGGTAGATCTCCACAGAAAATGAACTTGAAGTGTGCTTTGAAAGAAACTCTGTTTTTCACAAATTTTGCACCCTTTGTTGCAAAAATCACAAGGTAAAGGAAACAATCTCTGGTCAACTGTATTCTATTATAACTTTTCCTGTACAAGTGGATAGATTCCTTAGGGGAACTGCTTTCTGTACATCTCTATAAAATCTTATGTTTATGTCTCTTTTCATTCATCCAGAGATACATATTGGTTTACAGTCTCTACTTTGTGTTGATTTTTCTGGAGTGAGGGAAGTTTTGTGAGATCTTATTTTCAAACTTCGGGGAGTCTGGAGAAGTTTCAGGAGATAAGTGGTTTTCAGGCTTGTGCTAGAACAGGTGACTCGCACTGTGAGGGAAAATTAAGTGGTTGAGAAATTAATTTTCTTTCAAGAAATTTCTAGACAGACCAGTATTTTGGTTGTGACAGTTTTCATGTTGAAATGAAAAAACCCTTAGCTTTAATTAGAGACAGTAATTTTCAAACTATGTGGCTGAGACTGTCAGAGAATATTTAATAAGATTGGGATTTTTTTTCTCCAGATTAATTCAACATAATAATTTTGTTGAACTCGGAATTATCTCCACTTTGCTTTGACTTGACCAAACTTTTTCAGTTAGCTACAGAACTAGATAGAGAATTATTATAAAGAAAAACCTTACTCCACTAAAAAGCATCCTTTAAGCTTCTCTCAGAAATCCTTCACTGAAAATACATCTTATTTCTTCTGCTGTACTATTTTATACATTTTTCTTCTGTTGTAATATCTCCTGATTCTCTCAGTTAAGTGAGGTGCTGCTTTATCAGTATATAATGTCTTCTGTATCTGAACTCTTTTAGATATAGAATACATCTCTAGTTGTAAAACATTGTACAAATTTATGATGTTCTATAAATCATTAATAGCAATAATACAGCTGAGTAAATAGAGATGACTTTTTTGAGATTGGAAAATGCTCCTGCTTTATTAGAGAACAAAATTAAAAGTAAACATTCTGGTGTAACTGCACCGACTTTGGAGACAGTTTGCATGAAGGTCACCAATGTTTGTTTGTCTTGCCGTTTTGAAGAACACTTCACTTCATTCTCATTCTCTTTATGCTTGTTTCAACATGGTCATCTGTTCTATCATCCTCTTTCCAAGTCTTGTACAAACAGGGCTTTCATTCCTGTCAAATCATTTTATGATCTGGCTTTAAAGTGAAGTAGGGAGAAATATGAGTAAAAGAGAAGGGAAAAACAGAAACAGGATTGGAATGAAGTCCCTGTGTTATAGTAGTCATTACTAAGTCACAACTTCTTTTATTTTACAGTAACCCTCCCTTTCTCTGTAAGGGTCTGGAACTCCTGCTTACTTAGAATGTTTCTGCATCTTTAAGCCCCTGTGGTGATAACACTCTGAGGGACCTAAGTTTAGAAGACAGCTGGCTACAAAAGCCAGCTCACAGAATCATAAAATAACTTACGTTGGAAAAGACTTTTAAGATCATCAAGTCCAACTGTAAAACTAACACTGCCAGTCCACGACTAAACCATGTCCCTAAGTGCCACGTCAGCACATCCTTTCCAAGGATGATGACTCAACCACTTCCCTGGGCAGCCTGCTCCAATGCTTGACAACCATTTTTGTGAAGAAATCTAAACCTTCTCTTGAGCAACTCGAGGACATTCCATCTTGTCCTATCGTTTGGTACCTGGGAGAAGAGACCAACACCCACCTCTCTAGAACCTCTTCCCAGGTAGTTTAGAGAGCAATAAGGTCTCCCCTCACTCTCCTTTTCTCCAGATTAAACAACTTCTGTTCCCTCAGATGCTCCTCATAAGACTTGTGCTCTAGATTCTTCACCAGCTTCATTGCTCTTTGGACACATTCCAGCACCTCAACGGCTTTCTTGTGAGGGGCCCAAAATTGAACACACTACTTGAGGTGCAGCCTCACCAGTGCCAAGTACAGGGGTATGATCACTTCCCTAGTCCCTCTGACCACACTATTTCTGATACAAGCCAAGATGCTGTTGGCCTTCTTGGTCACCTGGGCACTCTGCTGGCTCATATTCAGCCAGCTATCGACCAACACCCCCAGGTCCTTTTCCTTGGGGCAGGTTTCCAGCCACTCTTCTACAAGCCTGTAGCATTGCATGAGGTTGTTTTGACCCAAGTGCAGGACTCCACACTTGGCCTTGTTCAACCTCCTACAGTTGGCCTCAGGCAATCGATCCAGCCTGTCCAGACCCCTCTGCTGAGCCTTCCTACCCTCAAGCAGATGATAAACACTCCTGCTCAACTTGGTGTCATCTGCAAACTTACTGAAGGTGCACTTGATCCACTTATCCAGATCATTGATAAAGATACTAAAGAAAACTGGCACCAGTACTGAGCGCTGTGGAACACCACTTGTGACTGACCACCAACTGGATTTAACTCCATTCTCCACCACTCTTTGGGCTTGGCCCTCCAGCTGGTTTTTTACCCAGGAGAGTACGCCCATTCAAGTGATGAACAGCCAGTTCATCTCAGTGACAAGGTAAAAATCAGCAATCACTGGAAAGTACATTGAGAAGGAAGTTAACGTGAAGGAACAGGAACACATTTTTTTCAAGCATGTTATTAAATGATTTGTGTCTGCTATTGCAAGGTCTGTGCAGACTGTAGAGAAAAGATTGGTGTATGCTAGAGTGTACCGGGCAGTCAAATAATTACAGATCAATGATCAAACTAAATGACTACCTAGGCAGAAATATGTAGGTGGATGAGTGATATTTCTCATTTCCTTGTAATTACGCAATCTGATATTATTCATGGTTCTTTCAGTAAAAACTGCCCAGCATTTCATTCATATAAGCCTCACTGTAAAAAAGAAAACTGTTCCAGCATTCACTCAGGTCAGAACCTATTGAAAATATAGTGGGGTTCTTTTGGGTTTTTTTGTTTACCAGCTACACTTAACCATACAAAATGAACAAAAATGTCAAATGTTTGAAACTAAGCTATTAGCTGCATCTGCTGTACCAATTCAGTTATTCACTCAGCTGCCTTGTGCTGCTACAGGGACCTGCAGATCTCCTTTGGTAACACTCTTGGTCTGATTTGCAACAAATATACCTGTGGTTATGGCCTATCCCCAGACCAGATGGATACTTATGTACCCAAAGCAGACTTGGCAAAATAAATGGGTCTGTCCTTATCTCCCTTGTCTTAAGAGTAGCCATACGGGTATGTCATGGTTTGAGCCCAGTAGGTAACAAAGAACCACATGGCCGCTCGCTCATTCCTCCCCCCCACCACAAGATGAGGAGAAAACTTAACGAAACCTCATGGGTTGAGACAAGGACAGGGAGGGTTCTCTCACCACTTATGGCCACGGGCTAAACCAGACTCAACTTGGGGAAAAAACAGTCAATTTAATCAGTCATCAATCAAAGCAGAGTAGGTTTAAAGCTGGGCTGGCTATTAAAAGGACAACAGACACTCTTTGTTAACCCTCTCACTCCCCAAAGAGGGGGGGGAAAGAGAAAAGGGAAAGAGGGTTGGAAAAGTTAAAACAGCTTTAATCTAACTACAATAATAATGTATTATAATAATAGGAAAAATAATAATGAAATATATATACAAATATATACAAAACCAATATTGAGCTCCCCTTTTCCCAGTAACGAATAAGTTACCCAGACACTGTGTGTCACCCCCGAGGAAAGTCCCGGACTGTACTCAGCAGCAGCAGGCAGGAGCTGGATTCAGGAATGCACGGATTGGGATCGAAGGCAGAAGAATCAGACAGAGTCCTCCTCGGATGCTGGCCATAGAAGAGAAGAGTGACCCTTGTGATCCCTCAGCTTTATACTGAGTATGACACGTATGGGATGGAATACTCTGTTCAGTCAGTTTGGGGTCACCTGTCCGACCCACTCCTCCCCACTGCAGGGTCACAGGTGTGACCCTTTTTCTGCTCTTTCATTTCTGGAGCATAAGAAAGTTAGCAGAAGCAAGAATTGACCTTGGTCTCCATAGGAATAACTAGAAGCAAGAGCCTTTCTGCATACCATTCCTACTGATGTTCCAGCACTAACTATAAACATCAAGCCTTATCACTGCTAGAAGCAGCTACTGTCTGGAAAATCATGCAGTTAATTTCATAGAGTGCAGCTTCTCAGAAGAGACTTAACTAAAAAGTAAAGTTACCGAAAGAAAATTGGTTCTGTCCTGGCCCAAACAAGGACAATAAGGAGACACCAAAAGCCAGATCTTAAAACACAAATAAATACCCTTTCCCTGCACGTCCCTCCTTCCCGGGCTTAAGTCCCCTCGCTCCCAATGTCCCTCCCTCCTCCCCCACCAGCAGCATAGGGGGACACGGAATGCAGGGTGCAGTCAGTTCACAAAAGATTTTCTCTGCCGCTCCTTCCTCCCCAGGCGGGGAGGGCTCCTCACACGCTTCCCCTGCTCCAGCACAGGGGCCCACCCATGGCAGACAGTCCCTCATGAACCCCTCTGATGTGGGTCCTTCCCGCATGGTGCAGTCCCTCAGGAACGCACTGACCCAGCATGGGCTGCCCATACAGTTGTGGTCTGCTTCAGGAACAGGCACCTCCCCTGGCTTGGGGTCCTCCACAGGCTGCAGGTCCCTCTCTGCTCCACCGTGGTCCTTCACAGGCTGCAGGTCCATCTCTGCCTTGCCATGGTCCTTCATGGGCTGCCCCGCTATGATCCTCCGTGGGCTGCAGGGGCACAGCCTGCCCTCTCCCCATGGGCTGCAGGGGAACTTCCACTCCGGCCACTTCCTCCTCCTCCCTGCTCACTGACTCCTGGTACCTGCACAGGTGTTTCTCTCACCTCCTCCCTCTGTTTCAGGTCTCCAGGACCTCTCCTTTGTCCCCTCCTTAAATACGATATCTCAAAGGCACATTTGTTGTCTCTAAACAACCTGGTGTCAGCCTGAGGCAGGGTTACCTGGAGCTCAGGGATCTTCAAGCAGCTTCTGATAGGGGCCACCCATCCATGTAGATCCTTCCCCCGCTACCAAAGCCCTGCCACACAGAACCAACACACGGTAAAATTATATTGTATGACTACATTTAACAGAAGAACATTGAAATCAAAGATTTATGAGGTTACTTCAAAACCTTTCTTATTCAGTGTTTTTGAAACGTTGTCACATCTGCTCTGTACCATAAGGGTTTACAATGTTAATTTTATACAACAGTAGGATATCCTCCACGTTTTCACTATTTATGTCTGTGCTGAGAGATCAGCTGTTGTTGCGAGGCTGCATTCCAATATCTCAAATCTGGTTTATCACCAGGGTCTTTACAGAACAACCAGACTACCATCCATGCTATAAGCCAGTTTCTGACAGCTGAGAATCTTATTTTCACAAAATTGGTGGAGAAGCAGTCGACCTGCTCAGAGCTTGGGACATGTAAGCAAGTGTATGCTTTTTCTCTAACCCTGTAATGTTCTCCTTTTCAAATTGAACATCTCTTTGGACTGATGAGACAGTAGAAATAATTTAATGTTTTGATAAGATCAGTTACTTATTGGGTATTTCATGAGACAGGATAACCTCTGTGCTTGCAAATCCTGTGAAAATTCCTGGTTGAGTAGTTTAATATTGCCTATAAAATTACTCTTTTGATTTCCCTTGGTCACTCTTATTTTCATTCTGCTTTGATATCTTATTTTGTTACTGACTTCTGTCAGAATGATATTTGAAATATGAGACAATACAGCTTTTATTCCTCTCTTATAACCTCTGTTAGTGTATTCTTGGTCTATTTGCTCACTTCAGTCTTGCATAACTTGATTAGTCCGTGTAACTGCTCTGTGACTAATGATACTAATAGCAATTGTGAAACATTTTGCCACTTCAATGGAACAAGTGGATTTTGACTGTCATACAAAAAGATAGCCAAAGATGGCTGGCTGAACAGTTTTTAAATCACTTAAAGGCCAAGAAGGTTGCTAAACGATGCTTTTTAATTTAATTTTTTTTTAAAAAAAAGAACTATCCAGGGAGCATGAGATCAAAAAGCCCAACAATCAGCAAAATAATAGAAGATATGGTAAATAATAGAACTGGTAGGCGTTAGTAAGCACAACTTCCTGAGCAGATGTCAGAATTGTTTGGATAAAGAGAAGTCCTGTCTTGCAAGAACTCAATAAACACATGGAAAAAGATTAGTATATGCATCTGTTTACCTGAATTTCCCCAAGCCATATTTGTTTGTCAGATTCCTCTACCAAGGCACTTAAAGAATACGTGCAATCATTCCTTAAGAGTGAAAATCTTGGCAGAGCTAAAAACAGAGTACAGGGATAAATGTCCTTAAAGTAAAAAGAGGTCATCCTAAGCATCACACAGGAACTTTGGCTGGGAGCTGTGATGTTCAACATATTAAGACATTATTAGAAAAAGGAGAGACTACTGAGGTGATTTTGTTAACAACATTATGCTAATTAAGGTGATAAAGTCAAGGGTTAATGGCTAAGAATTACAGAAGAAGCTTAAGAGACCATGTGACTGGACAGTAAAATGGCAAGTGATGTTTCGTGTAGCTACATGTCAAGTGGTGCACATGGCAGGGGAAACATTCCTAATTTCTGTATAAAATTATTTTCTCTGAGTTGACAATTAACACTCAAGAGTGAGATCTTGGGCTATAATAGAAAGGCTGTTATCATACAAGGATAATAATCAGCAGCAATTAAAAAAGCAAACTGCATTCTTAAATGTATTGGGAAATTAATATAGAATAAACCTAAAAACAAATCCAAATTTTGATTGCATCTTAAACACAGCGGATAGTTTTGTTTCCCCAAGTCAAAACAGGTCCAGAAGACTGAAGAGAATACAGGGATTCAATAAAGGCTATAGAACAGCTCCCACGGCAGGAATGATGGAGTAAGAAAGGACTTCTGACAGTATTTCTCAAATAACGTTTTTGTCCATAGCAATGCAGAGATAAAGCAGGTTGAATAGATAAGCAGTCTACAATTTTCCTAACTGACTTTATATGTACGCAGGTCCAGCTCAGGTAGAGTTATTTTTATTCATAGCAGCCACTGTGTTGCTGTGTTTTAGTTTTGTGACTAAACCAGTGTGATAACACACTGGTGTTCTGGCTATTGCTGAACAGCCACTGCACAGCATTGAGGCCTTTTCTGTTTCTCACACTGCCTCCCAGAGGTAGGAGTCTGGAGGTGGGCAAGAGGTTAGAAGGCGCACAGCTAGGACAGCTGATGCACTGACCAAAGGGATATTCCATACCATATGATGTCCTGCTCAATAATAAAACTCGTGTGGAGTCTTTCCAAAGTAGCCATTGCTGAGAGACTGTCTAGGCATCAGTCTGCTGGTGAAAGGTGGTGAGTGATTACGTTTGCATCATGGGGTTTTCTTTTTCCTTTTTAATTTTCCCTTCACTTAACAATCTGTTTTTATCTTGACCCACAAGTTTTTCTTGCTTTTCGCCTTCCAATTCTCTTCCGCACCCTGCTGTAAGGGAAAGCAAGTGAGCAGCTGAAGGGTGCTTAATCTCTGGCTAGGGTCAAAACATCACAACATATCTATATATGTTTATAGATAAATATACTTACGTATATAATTAACCATTTTGGAATTAGAATTCTATGTGATCAAAGTGTTAAACAATAAATTAGTCATAAAGGTCTGTTTTGAACTCCAAAACACATCTAGATCGACTGTGATCAGTAATAGTGCCAGACAATGGTTAGTTCTTTTTCTTTATCAGTCATTATCATTACATTTTTAAACACTTAGCCCTTATCATTTACACCCCACATCAGCTGTAAATGCACAGTATCTTGTGCTGGTGCTGTGTAGTTTAGCACTGATGGCTGTGTTCCTTGATGGTCTTAGTGATCAGGTTTGAGGGTTCTTCAGTGAGGGAAGTCGGAAGCAAAGCAAACATCTTCTTTCTTCCCTATCCTTTCTCAATCATTGTTGATTTTTTATAGTCCTTCCCCTTCCACAAGAATAAGGGAATGATCTCACATGCTCCCCACACAGACTACCTTAATTTTAAGACAAAGACTTGTCATGTGTCCATCAAAAATCTTTCCTAGTACTTCAAAAGGATTATTCCAGTTTTACAAGGTGTATTTCCTGGCTGTTCTTTTGTTCTTACCTTGCAAATTTTGCTACTCACACAGGTTTTGCTGTACCTTATTTGTGAAATCATACCACAAGCCTCTATTTATCCCTTTGTGATTATGTATTATTTATTATGTACAAATTCCTGCTTAACTTTGTCACAAAATGTTATACATTGTCACTAGTTAATCTATTTCTTCCTGGGTGTCTTCAAAGAAAGCAAATATTAGTTATAACTGCTTAGTATACTTTGAATTTATAGATGCAAAAACCCTCTACATTGACTATACAACTATTTCCTGAATTCCTGAACTAGCACATTGCACTGTACAACAATGAGGCTGTTACAAATTCTGACTTAATTACTTATACAAATTGAAAAAGTTAATCCACAAGAAAGACAAAAGAAGCCCCAAAGGAAGAGAATAAAGAGTTGATGCAATCCTTACCACCTAGGATAGCCCAGGCTATTCAGCAGTGAGATGCCTGAGAACAAAAATTTCCTCTTTCATCTTTCATAGCACTGTTTAAAAACTGCAGCTTCTGGTGAAAAATTAAACCACAATTATTTTGTAATTTAAATGTGCAAGAAGATTGATAAATGTTGAGAGAATTAACTCATAGGAACTGTGAGTGTAAGGCCCTATTCCACCATCTTTTGTTTCCCTTGTTTAAGGTTTGAAAGGCTGGAGGAATTAATAATTACTTTACTGAATCAATTTCACCTAATGCTGAACATATTGATTCCTGAACATTGACTAATCAATTGAATTACAGAAGCATATATGATAAGAATCTGTCCTATATTACAAACTAATGTGTTGAAAACAGAAAAGTTAAATTTTTTTGATTTATAGCCCTTCCTTGTCTTGGGAGAATCTTATACATAAATATTGAAATTGACCTTCTAAAGTGCTTTGCAAACATAAATCGTCCAAATTACTTATGAGATAAGTAGTTAAGAAACAGGAAGTTTTTTTTCAAAGAATAAATCAGCTCAATCTCTAAAGACAATTCTGACTTAAAGAAAACCACATTTCAGTGCCTGACAGAACAATTTACAAGTGTTCTCCAGTGCCACATCCAAATTTTCAGCTTCAGATTTTAAAGCATAGCAATGGGGTTTGCTTAGCTCTTGTAATCAAACAGTGATCTTTACTTTTATTTAATATTTCAAATTTACAAAGACCAGTTCCCTTCTCAAAAGAATCACATTTTAAAATCAGAATTTAAATTCTCATTTGACGGCAATTCATAATTCCACTGATGAAACCATTGGAGCAGAGTCTAATTTCTTCCCAGTCATAAGGTCAAGTGAGCAACTCTAACTCAAAATTGCAATCACAAACCCATATTTCCATTTTCATTAACACAGAAAGTCACTTGGTAG
Organism: Steatornis caripensis; assembly: GCA_013398225.1. NCBI lineage: Eukaryota > Metazoa > Chordata > Aves > Caprimulgiformes > Steatornithidae > Steatornis > Steatornis caripensis. Next base: position 40,872 of record VZSC01010113.1, on the reverse strand, counting down.
CACACTGTTTTTTCTTGTGCTTACTATCTGTAAGCAACAGACAAATGAAAATAGTTATTAGAAGAGGGGTAGGATTGTATTCTTTAAAATATTTTGCTAAAAACATATACTTCTTATGTATTTAGGCTATATTTGACCTATCTGTTGAGAGTTTCTATAATTTCAGAAGTCTTAGTTCAAATCTGTCTGAAAAGATGAGGATAAAAATCTACTGTACTTTCTTTAGATAGAAGTCATTAATTTTCCAGGTCTCAGAAATTTTGCAGTAGTTTGTTCGCTGGTGTGACGAAACTATCCCCTAGCACTGAGGCACACTGGCATGCTGTCATTGGACAGTGGACTAGGACTGCTTGCTGAGCCCTTGAGGACTTACTTACAGGTTAACGCAGGACTCATTCTTGTGTCTTCACAGCAATAGCAGAAAAGGACACTGGCGTGCATCTCAGAAACAGCATCTGGACAGTATGTGGGAGAAAACAAGTACTTTTACTTCCCTTCAAACATTGAAAACTCCCAAGCATCATTCACTTTTACAGATCCATATTCCCTAACAAGCTCTTACCGGTTACAGAGTTCTTTCCACTTGACATCAGGGAGGCTTTCTCAGCCAGCCACAGAAGAAGCAAATTCTTGGCCAGCACTGTGAACCACTCTCAATGAAGAAGACGCTGTTTCTCATTCCACTGTCCTGGCTGCCTCCTTCCATAGATATCTTCCTCGCTTTAAGAGGTTAATAAAATTGGTGATGTGCTTAAATACAAAGAAGAAAATTTCAAGCAGAACTTACAGCCAGTTATTTGGTTTCAGAATGATTCCTTTCTTCTCTCTGGGAAAACTAAATGTCAAGATGTTTCATGCAGTTCTATAGGGCCAAATTCTCTTCTGAGAAGCACCTGTTGTCTAGTCTTACCTTTTTTGAAAGAAACATTGATTTGCCTTTGAACATCCCTTTCTATCTGAGTGTAAAATAATCTGTTGTTATCTGCAATCCGTACTTTTGACAAGAGAATCACTTCAGTCATTAGTTTGTCCCTTCATCCCCCCCCCCACGTCCTCCATAGTGTTAACAACTTTTGTTAATCAGAATTTCCAAGCTGATTCATACATATTTGTTCAAAATGTTCCTCACTGTTCTGTGGGGTTTTGTTAAGCTAACAATATCCATTTACAGAAGGTAAATGTGCCTATTCTAGCAGACAATATGTAGCATCACCTTGGGGTATATGTGAATGTCTATATACCTAGTTTTAGTATTTTAATTTCTTTTGTAACAGCTCCAGAAATTTCACTGTGTGTACACAGATGGGAATAAAGAATTCAAATCATTAGTAAAGTCTGAGTAGAAGCAAGGACAAACAAGTGTGTGGATGGAAGCATGTAGGATGTGATTGGTGATGTGATGCTATGCCTCCTTGTTTAAGAGAACATTACTAAAAAATTGGTATGAAACCCCATCACACTATTTCTAAGAACCATTATCAGAGCAGTCATGCTTTAAATATGTCATTCACTTGAGCAAAGAGAATGTATTTCTGGGGTCAATGAGGTCACCTAAGCCCTGCCTTAAATTGTTTGATTTTGCGTTTCCTACCAAAATACTTTTTTTCCCAGTCTGACACCTAGAAATATAGTAGTCTTTCCTTAGAAAATTGCATATAGTAACTTTTTGCTATGACAACTTTTCTGAGAAGTGTACTTTCCTTCATGCCCAAGTAATTACAGTTTTCCTGTTAATCAACTAGTTTTGTCCTATTCCCAGAGTGAAATGTGTCAAGAAAAATGTTCTGAACTTGTTTTCATTCTCATCTCCTACATATTTATCAAGGGAAAACACTTTGTTGTTTTCTTCATCTCATAGAAACATCACAAAGAACAGTCAGTAAGTTTAAAAATTTGATTTCTTCAGCTTTCTTTTCAAATATTAGGGAAACTTTTCTTCA
>VZSC01010113.1:21976-38793 GCA_013398225.1 Steatornis caripensis | reverse complement strand
CTCTTTAATACCCATCAAGTGTTTTCAAGACAACAGCTTTAAAGCTTTGTTATCAACAGAGAAGACAAAATTTCAAAGTAATTTTGTTTTGCAGGATGAAGGGGATTTTTTTTTTAATGTAAATATAATCTAAAAAGACAACAGAGTAGATATTGTGGAAAGGTATAATTTTGGCCCTTTTCTGACAGTTTTTACCATAAAAGAACATAAAGATCTTTGTTTAGTAACTTTTAGGTATGTGATTGTAACCTAAGCTTACAATTGAAGACTCACAGAAGTGTTGCAATCTGATTTTAAAGGCTAAAATATTCTTTTTACCTGTGCTTATTTCTTCTTTTTCTTTAATTTACGTATTACTATACTTACATATTACTATTAAAAAGGAAAAAAAAAAAGAAGAGGTAAAGTACCCACACAACCTGACTAAATTGTATCAGGTATTAGGTATGTGTAGAAACTAAGTAATCACAGATTGCTTGCAGTATAGGAAGTTGTAATGCTCCTTTGAAGTCACAAGTTGCAGATTGACAAAGCTGTTTTAAAACTCAAATTTCTTTGAAATGTTCCAAGTAGATAATTTGTCTTAAGTATGTCTGTGTTTGCTCTTAGCAATCTCTTCAGTACACAGCTATTGTTAAAACGAAAAGTAGTAGACCTCTATGTGTAGTAACACGCTTTTCTTTATCTTTTTGAAAATAATTAGATGTTGCTTTGATGTTGTCTGTAGATATTTGTGTCCAGGAAATGCTTTACTGCTGGATATTTATCAGAGTGCATAGAAGAGAATGCATAAATGTGCAGATACTTTTTCCTCAAACATTCAAAATAGAATTAAAGCGGAAAAGGACTGATGCCAAAGATAAGTCAAGGCACATTTAACTAAGTTTTTAGATGAAAATCACATACTACAAAATACAATTTCTTAAGAATTCTACTTTTTTAATATATGGAAATCCAAGATTAAAGTATGCCGATTTCCAATGAAATCTTTATGCTTATTTGTGTTAACGGGTAACAATAGGAAACATGCAGCCATACACCTGGGAACTTCAGGAACAGACTAGTAAAGAAAGTCATAGACAAAAGAAGTTCTCCTGCATAATAAACAACCTTAGAAACAAAGATTTTATAACCGATGAACCTTTGTAATGTTTAAATGCCTTTCTTAAAAAATTACTAATTTCTATTGAAAAGTGTCTGCAATTATTCTGCCTAAGAAAGATTGTTTGAAATACAAGAATTTGTCTTTCCTTCAAAATTACTGTAAGAATGGTTATACCAAATATTTTCTTATTGGTAGTGATACTACTTTAAGTTATTTCCCATGGAAGTTTGTGTGATATAGCAGTTACCACCTATAATAACAGAATAGCTGTGTCTTCTACAGAACATTTAGAAGGAACTGGTAACAAATGCTGGATTCTTGAATACTGCTACTGTTTCAGCATTTTGCTTTTCAGCAGCATTATTTTTAAAAGAAAATCTGGTTAGTTCCTTCAACTTCCCATTTTTTTTTTTATTTTTCCATACCAGGTACGAAACTAAAGTATTTAGAGGACAACTTCATGTCATGACATGTTTTTACATAAATTAAGTTATCCAACTGTGAGGCAAGCACCTAAAATCAACAGAAAAATCCCAAGTGATGTAAATTCCGTATTACAGTAGGAGGAAAAAGGACTGTAGTGTCATCATTGTACAAAATATTAATCTCAGAATTCAATGAGTGAGCCTACTTCCCTTCAGAAAAAAAAAAAGAAAAAAAACCAAACCAAACAACAAAATCAAACAAAACACCAAACCCCGCCACCCCCCTCCCCTCCTTGAGAATCTACCTGGAGGTGAGGAGGTCTTTCTGAGTTTGAAGCATGTAGTGCTTTCAACATAACAATTTTGGTTTTACTGTATACTTAAATCTATGGTTGGATAGAGCAGGCCTGGCACAGCCTCACATGGTGAAACCAGGATACTTGATTTATCCATGTTGGTGTTCTCCTTTTAGCCAGGGAAAACAGCTCTCAGCCTCCTGACCTTGGTAGTAGGTTTGGCTCTCATGGTACCCTTGGTGTGGTTTATTGTCCTGATGCAACTTATTGTGATCAAGCAAGGAAAGGCTAGCAGTCTCCAGAAAGCCCCAATTACATAATATTCATACCTCCAACTCATCTGTGAAGGTTAACTGTATCTCACATAACTGCCACTGATCAGTGCTGTATGAGCTGAGATGTTGTGGAGCTCCTTTCCATCTCAAATAGGTGTGCTCTTGAGGGAGCTTCTAGGGGCTTCTTTTGAGTCTGTGTGCCCTATTTATTCAATTAGGAATAAAACATTTGGTGCCGAGAACACAGCATCCACAGTAGCTGAGCTTCGCACAGGTATAAAGGACTTGCTCTAGTCTCATCACGCATGCTGAGTGTCTATTAACAATTGCTATGCACTTCTGAAGCACATCTTCAGTTTTATTTTCATTTAAAAGGAATACAGGTCATGTTCTTGAAGATCATACTCCTTGATGTGAAGCCAAATACAGTAAGCAGGGATAAGCTGGAGATTCACTTCACTTTTTGTTCTGAACAGACATGCTCATATAGATGGGCTCTGAGATGTCCATTTGTTGAGAAATACCAGTCGTTTAGCTTAAATCTGTAAGATTTAAATAGGATTAATTGCTCAGATTCAATTATTTATCATTAGCATGAGTAGCTAGATTTGTTGAAGCCTCAGTCTGTATATTGTGAACTTTCACCTAGATATGCTTTCAGCTGAGACAGAGTTTATTTTCTTCCTAGCAGCTGACAGAGTGATGTGTTTTGACTTCAGTATGAGAAGAATGTTGATAACACATTCATGTTTTAGTTGTTACTAATAATGTCTGTCCTAAGTCTAGGACTTTTCCATTTCATACACAAGAAATGCAAACCAGAAGATGAAGAGGCTGCAATCAGCAGCAGAAGCTGCAGCTCAATTAGATAAGGACAGTTAATGGCCTGCCTGGAGACAGAGAAAGAATCCAATAAGACCCCAGACCGAAAATCATCATTGGACCAAAAAGTTATGTCAAGAGCACGTGAGGTGTGGGTGCATAAATTGTATAATTGCCCAGAGATTTCTTTGTTCAGGATCCCTCTCTAGACGCACCCAGCTCAAGCTGTTTTTTCTGCTGTACCATGTGAATCAATTTTTTTGTTTGTTTTTAGTTAAGATTCCATGCCTGAAACTCTGCTCTGGGAAACCTACAGCTGAGCCTGAAGGAAGAGGAAGTGCCCAAGAGTGAGTGTGTGTGTGACCGAGGAGTTGAGAGGGGCACCCGTTGGCTCACAGGAGCCACCTGCTGTGAAGGGACTCTGGTCCTAGCAGTGACAGTCTTGGGCGGTGCGCGTGTGACTCCTGGAACAGTGTGTGAATGCTTGGGCAGAGGCTTCTCTTTTAACAGATTGTCAGTGTGTCCTTATTGATATCTCACAGGCAGCAGCTCTTATGCTAGAAAAACATGACACATTGCTTCAGATTCCTTGGAACAAAAGTAGACATGGAGGAATGGGACACTAAGGGAAGGAGAAAAAGTATGTATTTCTGAGTACTGATGTACTTTTCCCCATCTTTCTGCAAGTGCTAGGAATTTCAACAAACAGGTTAGTAGCTCAGTTCAGTATTATGAAATGTATTAACCTACTCTCATGAGCTAGTTATAGTTATGAACACCTTCCAAATAATGTGTGAAAATAAGCTTGTAGATTTTTGTGTTTACCTTTGAGCCCTGAGAATTAGAGTGTCACTGCATTCCTACAAAGGTGGACTTCCATACTCTTGGGGTAGTTAAGAACACGTGGGTTCTGAAAAATGGATATCCCGATTCCTGAGTAAAGATATTTAGACACTTGGATCAGCCAAGGCATTTTAAATAATATTTCTGTATGTTACTTCAATGCATGAAAGTTAAAATTCTCTTCCTTCAGTGACAGAAGTTGCAACAGTAATAAGTGCTTTAAAGCTGTGTCACAATACAAAGTTTTAAATTTCTGGTAAGTACTCCCTTGCTCATGAACAAAAAAAAAATATAGTTTCTTCATGTTCAAATTAAACAACAAGAAAAGAAAGAAACCATTGGAAAATAAAAGTCATGTTGGAAAGATAGGGAAAAAAATTTGGAATGGGAAAGAACATTTCCTTGGCACACCAATTTAGAAATGCCGAATAAGAAAATGCTTCTGCTTTATTTATTGTTCAGGTTCATATATTTCCTTTCATTTCTTTGCCTATGTGTTGGTAACTTTAATGCCAAATAAAGAGTTATTGCTGTAAAAAATAAGAATACATGAAATGGGGAAAAAACCCTCATAATTAGACTCATAGGATGGTTGTATTTCAAATATGTGTTGAGGGGGAAAAAGAAGTGATTCTTAAAACCAGTAGCAGTAAATATGAAATCAAATAGAATAATCATTCATTACTAATTTGCTGTACTGTTGAATTTTACAATCAAAAATAGATGAAACTCATTAAAGGAACTCTTAATTCAATCCTGGTTTGGTCTGTCTTTCAAACCACATTTGTAAAAGGGGAGATAACTTTTATTGTGGGATTGGGTGCAATTGTTTGATATTGTATGCTTGAATGATTTTTCTTATAACTCATTTTCTCTTTTTGACATTTTTGTGTGCCTTGCTAAAATACTTCTAAAAATGTATTTTCTAAAAATGTANTCTTAATTCAATCCTGGTTTGGTCTGTCTTTCAAACCACATTTGTAAAAGGGGAGATAACTTTTATTGTGGGATTGGGTGCAATTGTTTGATATTGTATGCTTGAATGATTTTTCTTATAACTCATTTTCTCTTTTTGACATTTTTCTATGCCTTGCTAAAATACATTTCCCCTTCTCCTGTGTTTTNTCAAACCACATTTGTAAAAGGGGAGATAACTTTTATTGTGGGATTGGGTGCAATTGTTTGATATTGTATGCTTGAATGATTTTTCTTATAACTCATTTTCTCTTTTTGACATTTTTGTGTGCCTTGCTAAAATACTTCTAAAAATGTATTTTCTAAAAATGTATTTTTCTTTTTTCTTTTTGTAATGTAAATATATGGATCCCTACATCTTTTGGGATGTACGATACCTGTGTGTCTCTGCTTTTTGTTCAATAAGTTTATATCTTAATTTGTTTTAATTAGCTATTAAACTGTGATTGAGTTACAAATTACACATATTCATTAATTTATATTCATTGTCTGCAATGGTTAGCTACCAGCCAAAAACTGGTATTGTATTATATTTGTATCCTTAAATCATATTTTTTTCTGACTTACTGGGAAAAATTCTGTCCTTTTCCACATTTATTAAATTGCCAGAATGAAGTGGTTGCGTCCTTGGGAGAAATGGAGGATATTTCACTATAATTTTTTTAATACAGGTCAACAGTTGAGATTTTTTCCAAAGTCACTAAGAAGAAAAATATTGAATCAAAACCAAAAGTCACAAATCATCTTTGTTGCAGGATACTGGGTGAGATCCAGGACAAGTAGGGACTGAAAAAATTGCAACACACTTGTTAAGTATAGACTAATTGTAAATGACTTAAAAATATTTGTTATCCTTCCATAAACTACAACTAAAACTTGATGAAAACATATACATTAACTTTAGATCAGTCTTTTTGTTGTTGTTGTTGACTCTCCAATATTGCCTTCAATCTTCATTACGCTTCTGACTTTTATACTTCACAATAATACAAACCTAAATCTTTGCCTATTTTCACTGAATTTGATATACATAAAAAAGAACAGTCTCATGCTGTTATAAAATGACACGATTGTGATAATCAGAAGATATGCACCATTTTTCTTTCATCAAATACATTTTTTTAACAAATACTCTGTGATTAGTAAATGCTCCTAGCTTAAGTATTCTACTCAAATAAATTTAACTACAAAACTGGGTATTGCTTTATCAGTCTAGAAGTCACTGTGGTATAAGCCCTGCTAGAACTCAAATCTAGAGTACTTTCAAGAGATTAAATAGTAAATAAAGGTTTGCAAGATAAATTCATGAGGTACAGAGCAGAAAATGACCAGTTCATGTACTGAATCCACAGCTTCAGGTATCTGAACTTCTGCCAGTTGGTTTTGAGAGCCGTTCTGTGTACAGCAAGGGCAATACAAACAAATCTGCAAGACAATGAATTCACTACTACTTCCTTTCAGTAGAGCATTAGTGCTCAGGCACTTTTTTTTCAGTCTCAGCATGAAAGACTTAACAGATGGCATAATAGCTAGGTTGGAAATTGCTCAGTAAATGATCCATAATTTGATCACATAATCCATGAACACTGGATGTACCTACAGATTATGCTGCTACATATGTCAAAAGAGCAGAAAAATCTGTGAACATAATCTCTTGATAAAGATGATATAGAGAGTGCCTTGTTAAGTAAATGCCAGTTAACATTTTGTTTCTGATATGGGTTTTTGTGCACATGCAAACATTTTATGATCCTCCTGGGGAGAAAAACTATCGACAAAGCAATGAGAGTGCTCTAAGCAACTTGTTTCATTTATACATGTGTATCAGTCTTGGATTATAGACAATCAAACAATAGATATTTTATTTGTACCTCAATACAATGAAATTCAGAGAACCTAGAAACATTTCTCCTGGAATTCAACATGCAGCATAAAGTCATTTGCTCTTCTGATAAATCACTTATTTCCAACTTATTTCCAAATTGAAAAGAAATGTAAGTTTGTCACAAAGTGCTTTCATTCATGCACATCCTACCTACTGAATGTCTACAATGTTTCAAGTTGCTTTTGAGAATGCAAGGTACTTATATTTAGAAGAAGTATAAACAGGGATGTAGAAGTGATAACATAATACCAAAATCTTTCTTCGATTGCCATTTCTAAAATTTGTGTGACTTTGTCTCTGTGTTAACTTTCTTATACAACATGTTCCTCTGTGCTATTTTGTGCCTCAAAATCTGTTTTCGTGAATCGCTGATGAAACTTGGGAATTGTAGAAATGAAGATTGCTACATAACCAGAGCACCTCTGCTTCCATTTGCCATCTTTTTTTAAAGTGACAATTCTAAAATTTAACTTACTCTTCCTTGTCTCTTTTAAGANGGATGTAGAAGTGATAACATAATACCAAAATCTTTCTTCGATTGCCATTTCTAAAATTTGTGTGACTTTGTCTCTGTGTTAACTTTCTTATACAACATGTTCCTCTGTGCTATTTTGTGCCTCAAAATCTGTTTTCGTGAATCGCTGATGAAACTTGGGAATTGTAGAAATGAAGATTGCTACATAACCAGAGCACCTCTGCTTCCATTTGCCATCTTTTTTTAAAGTGATAATTCTAAAATTTAACTTATTATTCCTTGTCTCTTTTAAGAAAAAAAAATATTTAGAATCTAGGTATATGTCAAAAAATTGATCTGGAAGTCAAAATGGAAGCCTGTTGGGTTACAGGATATAAGATGTACCTAATAACTGCAAGCAGGTATTTAAATTGGTCTTGGAACAGTAGAGTGTGTTGCAGTACGATTTGGGTTGCTTCAGAATTGCTGTCACTGTTACATTCAACAGGTCTAGAATATTGCATAAAGACATCTTAATGAATTCCTTGAGGCAACTTAGAGCGAGTTTGTAATTACCTGAACAATTTATTGACAAATGCTATGAGCAAAACTTGTAGGCAAACCTGAAACTGCTTGAAGCTTCCCAAGGGACCAAGCATACTTTGAGCCTACTTCAGTTTAAAAAGTGACACTGCATAAGGATTTTCATACCTGACAGTTATACACTGTGAACTAGATTCTTGAGGAAGTTCTGTGAACAAAAAGTTAGTATGTCAAAATAGAAGGTATCTATACCAAAAAATAGCAATTTCTATTTCATGAGGACAAATGAAACACTTTTGCCCAAAATAAAATGTAAAATAGGATCATTTTATATGCAGAAATATTTTTGTATTTGTTTGTTATCAAGAAAATTCAGTTAAAATAGAGTAAATTTCAAAGAAATATAAAAAAATTCCAAATACACTTGGCAAATCTACAAAAGTAGATAACCATGTCTTGGCAGGAGAAAAAAATTCTCAACAGCTACGTACAGACATAATTTCTCATGTCACCAGATTTTAGGTAAACCTCTCAGAAAAGTTTGTTTTCCTGTTGTTTGTTTCCCACAAATTGATGATTACCTACCACTTGGACTAGTTTATCTTTTTGTTTGGTATATTTACTGTAAGTTTTGAGCAGTCAGGCTCTTTGATTATCTGTTGTTTGTTTTCACTTCCAGTGGCTACAGGAATATATGCATAGTAACTCCTCACTCAATTACGTGCTGAACTTGTGACACCATGTTAGGTGGATCGAAGGGCTCTTGCTTGCAAAATTGTCCAAGCTGAGTTTAGAGATCCGTAACAGTTTGCACTTCAATGGAGATAAATGCCACCTTTTTTTTTCTCCCTGTCTCCCCCTTCTGAATTAGGATCCCTATGCCATAAGCACTGAAATTTTCTTACTTGTCATTTTGTTTCTTGAAAAGTAGCTATGAAGAAAACTATAACTAATGATATCTAGGTTGATATTGTTCCTTACAGACACAAAAGCACTTAAGTGGCTTACTGCTGATACCAAGGAGTTTTTCCTTAACTTCCTTTACCAATTTCACATGCTTGCTTACCAACATCGAACAAAGAAACATACAAAAATTCTGTTTATTTTGCCTAAGCATTAGAATATAAATGATTTTCTATCACTATTAGATACGTGCTATAGAACCAAACAATGANTACCAAGGAGTTTTTCCTTAACTTCCTTTACCAATTTCACATGCTTGCTTACCAACATCGAACAAAGAAACATACAAAAATTCTGTTTATTTTGCCTGAGCATTAGAATATAAATGATTTTCTATTACTATTAGATACGTGCTATAGAACCAAACAATGGTGTAGATTTGATCAATGATTTTCAGACAAGAACACAAATAAGGAAGGAAATTACATGGATTAGGTAGGAATCTTATGAGAACTTAATTTTATTGAAAGACCATTTATTTGGGTTTTAGGGTGGAATTTAATTGAAACTGTCTGCAGACAGGTTCAACATTACAGTAGTCTTAAAGAAAAATACAATTACAGTGCAGGTACTCATAAGTGCTTTTCTATTGCCTGTTACGTAAAAAAGCTGAAGTGTTCCTTTTCCTTCTGTAAAGGACCATTATCTATGAATGTATTGCATTGATGGTCTGCCACATCCTCTATAGGATTAGTCCTGCTCACTCTGTCTTTCAATAGGCTTGGGTTTAAGATATTTTGTCCTTCTACGTTACAAGATCTTACAGTTTCTGGAATCCACACATTTGTCCGTGTCAATACTCTTTGTTACTGATCTAAAGAGAAAAAAGACATGTTTCTTAAAATACAGTTTAAAAAAGACATGAAAATTATATGACCCTTCTGTAAAATTTAATCTATTTTATTATTTTTACCTCTATCCTTGGTGTATTATCACAACGGTTCAGCATAACAGAAACTGGAACAGAACAAGTGTAAAAGGAAAGAAGTGGAAATTAAAATAATCTATAGCTAAGATGAGTGCCTAATTTAGACATTAAAGAAACGTTGGTTGTTGCTTTTGTGGTGTTTGCAATAACTCAATACTAAATGATAGTATCTCCAAGCAGCATTGCTTATAGACATTAAAAGTACTAATTTAGAACAGCAGTGTTCCAGGATGTTTAAAGGATTCAGCCACAAGTACTCAGTAAAATCTAGTAGGAGTTGTGAAGTAAACTGCAATACATTCCTCAGAAGTGTTCCTCGATGAAAATCCAGATATTGATTAAAATAATAAGTTTGTAATCATTAGTGTCTTCCAATGAAGACATTTTTCATTGGAAGTGAAAAACAGATTGTACTTTGAACTGAGCAGATTTTTCTCTCTCTGAAAGTGTCAGACAGGCAAAAGAACTCTCTCCAATCAATCTCACTGATACGAAGTGTATGTCATAGTCTATAAGAATCAGGATTCCTCTTAATCCCTACTGATACAGAATCCCAGCTTCAGAGCATTTCTCATTTAAAGGTGCGTCTCCAATGAAAAGTCTGTTTTGATTAAGCACATATATGTTTCATAAAAACGTACTGAGTACGTTATTTGTTTGTTTGCTTTCGGGGATGATGGAGTGAGCAGTCTGTCAGACGGAAAGTCCTCTGACATCTCTTTTTCTTCCTTTGTGACCTTGGCAAAAAAAAACGTTATTTTTTTTTAAAAAAATTGCTATAAGAAACTGGCAGAAGAAAAGATTTGATTCTCACCTAATTAAAAAGTTCTTTCTCTTGAAGTTACAAAACCATCTCCAAAAAAATAAAAAACCCCAAACAAATACCTAACCCACACAAAAAAATCAGGAAATATACATGGAAATATAAACTAGATAGGAATGTGGATACATGTTTTTAGAGCAGCTTTTTAGGTAGCAAATTTACACTGCAGAGTGTAACCCTGAAACACAGTCATTTGTATTTAACAATTCTATGACATAAACTTGCAGAAAACAAACAAGTTAAAATATGGACATTTTTGTCCATGAAGATCAAAATATTCCCTTATAAGCAGCAGAATTCTGATGGGTAATAGTGATCTAAGGAAGAAGAAATTTACACGGTTCAAGTATATACAATTGCCAAGAGTTTCCTCACTTTCTTCTTCTCATTTTCTACTAATGTTTATGGGTTATCCATATTACTGTGTGATACCCAACACACAGGAATTATGGAAGAAATTGTGATGATTTAGATGATAGCTTGTTGTAAGCTGCTTTTTGGTTCTATTTACTTTTAGTTAAGATACAAGAGAAATATCCTAGAGAATAAGATAATGTTTTAAACCAGTAGATCTGAAGGAACTGGGTAAGATACTTGTATAAGATGTGTGTGTAACAGATTTTTTAATTCATGCCTATTATTAGTTACTCGATCAAGGCAACTGGAATTTATTAAAGTAAAAATGGTATGAGGAAGACCGTGTTTTTCATCTTTTGGACTACACTATTTAAATACAGAAATTAATATTAAGTCAAAAAATTGTATTCTCAACCCTGTTTCTGACTTGAATTTTCAGCCTTAAATCTTTTAGTTCTTCATTAAACGTAAACTGCGAAATTCAAAGTTCAATGCAGAATAATTTGCCTGAGCAAATACTTTTGTTCTGAGGAGAAAATCTTTTGATATTTATAAATAAAACCTTGCTGCTTGCAAATTTTTCAGACTTACTGTTGATCATTGATTTTTTTTTTTAACACATTTCTGTCTTTTTAATGGGATAGTTTTTCAGTCATTTGAGTGCTACTGAGACATATGACATACAGCAAGGTCTACTGTGACAGCTACAGCCCTTTTTAGTTGATATTCAGATAATCTGACATCTATAATTAAGATTTCTAGGTGAAACAGAAAGGGAAGGAGAAGTATTGATAGCTTTTGTTAAGGATAGAACAATCCGGAATAAACCAGGAAAATCTTGGCAGCTTTTCTCAAGGATAAAATAAAATAGAATCAAAAGATATTCATAACGCTGTGAAAAACCTGGATTCTTAATGCAACTTATTGCAATTCTGGTTAGTAATTCAGGATTCCTAATTTGAAATTTCCAGTTGTCCTGGTTTGGGCCAGGACAGAACCGACTTTCTTTTAGTAACTTTGCTTTTTAGTTAAGTCCCTTCTGAGAAGCTGCACTCTCTGAAATTAACTGCATGTTTTTCCAGACAGTAGCTGCTTCTAGCAGTGATAAGGCTCGGTGTTTATAGTTAGTGCTGGAACATCAGAAGCAATGGTATGCAGAAAGGCCCTTGCTTATAGTTATCCCTATGGAGACCAAGGTCGATGCTTGCTTCTGCTAACTTTCTTGTGCGCCGGAACTGAAAGAGCAGAGAAGTCGTCACCCCTGCGACCCTGCGGTGGGGAGGAGCGGGTCGGACAGGTGACCCAAAACTGACCAAAGGGAGTATTCCATCCCATACGCGTCATACTCGGTATAAAGCAGAGGGATCACGAGGGTCTCGCTCTCTTCTTCTATGGCCGGCATCCGAGGAGGACTCTGTCTGATTCTTCTGCCTTCGATCCCGATCCGTGCATTCCTGAATCCAGCTCCTGCCTGCTGCTGCTGAGTACAGTCCGGGACTTTCCTGGGGCGTGCCCCGCAGCGTCCGGGTGACGTATTCGTCATCAGTGGGGGGGAGCTCGATATCGGTTTTGTACATATTTGTATATTTGTATATATTTCATTATTATTATTATTCATTATTATTGTAGTTAGATTAAAGCTGTTTTAACTTTTCTAACCCATAAGTCTCTTTCCCTTTTCTCTTTCCCCCCCCACTTTGGGGAGGGAGGGGGTTAACAAAGAGCGTCTGTCGTTCGCTTAATAGCCAGCCCAGCTTTAAACCGTGACACCAGTCAATAAGATGGAAATACTATTTGCCTGATGTCTGTTATATTATTTCTTATGCTTAATGGAATGTTGCACTAGAATGTTAGAGATGTGTAAATGTGATGGAGCTGGTAACGTAAGAAAATAATTCAATTATTCCCTGACTACTGTTTGCAATATGTGTGTGAGGATACTTTGGTATACTGTCTGTAAAGAATGAATTTGCCTAGAATTGAACTGTCTGTTTCAAAACCAACAACAGAAGTTGCATCTTTCATTAGCACCTAAAATTTCAGTAATTATTCCATTCTTTGTTGGGAGCAGATACAGAATTGTATGTGGAAGGAAAATATTACATCACTGTTCTATCAAAGCAGCATAGAAGCATAAAATGAAGTCACGAAGAAGCTCGGAGGACATATCAGACTGCTTTCCGAAGCTGCTCTTCATTAAATAAGTATTGAAGTGTTCATGATTGGAATGATCTTTACTGGAAGACCATTGTATGTGGAGGTGCTGGTGACCCACATAACTGTCATCGGGAATAGGAGCAGTCTGTGCTCTGCTGCAAGTGCAGCATGGATATTCAGACTTGTGCATTTGACAGCAGAAATGATGAATAGACTTTTTTCATTTGAAAAAAAAATCCTATAATAACTTGAATGACCAAGATGGGGTAACCCTTCATGGATAGAAACTTAATAAGTGTGCTGCACCATCACTGGAGGCTCATTTGATGCTGCACCACTCAGGGTTCACAGCATCTGAAGGGATGTAAGATTACTTTTACTATCCTCTCTTTCTTTATAGGGTCAATAATAAATAATAAATGCTAATAAATGGCACCTTGAATTATTCTTTATAGAGTCTCAGCTCCTTTCTTACTGGGATCATAATAAATCAGCACCTCCTGGTGCAAAAGAATGTCTCACTATAGTTAACATGAAGTACTAAAGATTAAAGCAGTCAGGTTCATAATTAAGTATTTTTGGTAGATAGAGGTATTTTAGAAAGTAGAAAAATTCTGGTAGAATTCAGCATAGACACATATTTTTTCTGCTAAGGGAGTAAAACATTACTACAGAAAACCCCAATTAGTTATATATGTGCACTGGCTAAATAACTGTAAAAATGAATACATTCCTATAAATTTGATTGGGCAACTTTCAATGTGTCTATTCACAAAAAAGCCCCTTATTGCTTTGGCTGTTTTATTCATCTATTTAGTTTATCTGTAGGCTTTTGTTTCATTATGTTCTGTTCTGTTTGGGTTTGGTTTTTTTTTTCATTCTGTGTTGGCATAATTCTTTTCTTTCTTTGCCAACTCAAAAGAAATTATTATTTACAGCTATTAAATATAAAGGTATGTACATACTTGCACTTTATAGCTATTATTTAGCTAAATGCCTGAGACATCTGACAGTTCCTGGAAACATTTTGATATAATTATTCTATAATTATACTTCCTTGCATCCTCTGTTGTTTCAGCACCTGTAAACAAACCAAGTTGAATTTTCAATCAAATTTTAAACTAATGGTGTATTTTCCTGATAATCACAGTCAAAATGGGCCATAATGGAACATGATACAGCACTAAAAATGAGAGAGACATATGCTTAGTTTTTGGTGAAGACATTTTTAAACATTTTTTGTTGATTTTTCTGAGAAGATTCTAGTATCTGCATTTTACAGTAGAAAAGTCAAAATTTACCTATTAACTTAACGTTATTTCATTTTTTTAAAAAAATAGGATGGATTATTCAAGCTAATAATTCTTTGAGAGTGAAGGTGCTGGTTTTGAGTGGGTTAGAGTTAATTTTCTTCATAGTAGTTGGTATGGGGCTATGTTTTGAATTTGTGCTGAAAACAGTGTTGATAGCACAGGGATGTTTTCGTTATTGCTGAGCAGTGCTTGCAGAGATCCAAGACCTTTTGTGTTCCTCACACCACCCCATCAGCGAGGAGGCTGGAGGTGTACAAGAAGCTGGGAGGGGACACAGCTGGGACAGCTGACCCCAAATGACCGCAGGCATATTCCATACCACATGACGTCATGCTCAGCATATAAAGCTGGGAGTAGAACGAGGGGGGACGTTCTAAGTGATGGTGTTTGTCTTCCCAAGTAATCATTATGCGTGACGGAGCCCCACTTTCCTGGAGGTGGGTGAGCACCTGCCTGCCCATGGGAAGTAGTAAATTAATTCCTTGTTTTGTTTTACTTGCACATGCAGCTTTTGCTTTCCCTATTAAACTGTCTCTGTCTCAGCCCTTGAGTGTTCTCACTTTTACTCTTCTGATTCTCTCCCGCATCCCACTGCAGTGGGACAGTGAGCAAGCGGCTGTGTGAGGCTTAGTTGCCGGCCAGAGTTAAACCACAACAGTGACTTTAAAAGCATTCAATAAATAAAAGCAGATAAATTAATCTAAAGTAACTGCATTTCATGAATACTTTCCATAGTCTGAAGACTTAACAGTCTTATGAGAAACTATTCTCTCACCTCACCTCAGACAGCTTTGAAATTAAACTCATTTAAAATAACCAGATTAGAGACTCAGAATGTGAACATTATTGCAGAAGCAATGAGAGCATATCTGACTTTAAAAGCCATCATGTGACATCTGAAATGTGATCTCATGTGATTTCTCAAATACATGAATGCTTATTGCAGTAATTTTTGGGATTTGTTTTAAAGGCAATACGTTTGACTTTGTTAGTTGCAACAAAGTTCAAAGAAATGTGCACAGTCCACAGAGTTCTGGTAATATTTCATTTTAGATTTAAGTTTTTAAAAGGCTACCAAAACATACATTAACTTGTAAACATCGCAGAACAGAACAGGATCAGACTTTTTACTATCGAAGAATCACATTTCTAGCTTCATATGTTTTCTTCTGTAGGTTGCATTGGAAAACATTTCACAGACTCTGTACATAGGTTGTATCTTAACACAGAACAGGTTGAAGCAAAACCCTCTAACTAGCAATGAGCAACCTTTCGTCCCTTGACTAAAAATCCTGGTTCATAACTCGTAAATTTTCAAATGCATCTTTTCACATAGGATTCAACATACCTCTGTTTCACTGGATGGGGCCGGTATTGGTTAGGACTGTCTGTATCACCTGAGCCATCACTAAGCTATTGACAGTAGTTGCTTTTTAACCCTGACATGAGTCTCATTTACTTTACCTTAATGATTTAGTACTACAGGACATGGTATCAGAGAGACTTAAAATCACAGACCTGCATATTGCTCTTTTAGGTCTGATTTTAGTGATCAATGTTTGAAAGTCAAACTTTATAACTTTGAAAACAATAGGGTTCACTGGGGATGACTGTACATTTTATCTTCACTAAAAATTTACTTGCCGGTGAACACATGCAAAGTATGTTTGTCCTGTTTGGGGTTTGAGACACAGCTCCTGTCATGAAGGACTCTGACATCTTCTGTGAGATAAATTTGTGATAACAACGGTTAACTCTTGATTTCATCCTCCTTGCAAAATGTCACTCAAAGAAACATTGTTTACCAATTACAAATTATGGTTTACTGCATCATGTATTTTCTATACTTTCTCCTCTCCTTCAGACTTATTTGAAGTTGATGCACTTGCAGAAGCCCAGTGTTGAAAGAACAGAAATCTATTTTCTCTCATTCTTACATGTGTGTTTGAAGGACTCGTTTTTTTTCTAGGAGGACTAGGACAGAGGACAATATTTGTGTTCTGAACACCAAAGATACCTTGATATGCACCAGGCCACTAGGTAATGTCCGGTGCTATTACCTATGTACAGGATGAAGGAACTGGAGCATATCTGCCTGTGTACAGGATGAAGGAATTGGTGTGTATCTTCATATATGTATAAAGTCAGGATCTTTTTTGACTCATATATAATCTCTACTTAAGTTATGATGACAAAATTCAGAAAAAACCAGCAACTTTACTGCAGAAAATCCATATGGTGTATTTGCTTTCTGTTACGGCAAATCACAACATTTGTAGCAATCATTCACGTCTATTGCTGTTAGACACCTAGCCTGATTTTGTGGACTCAGATGATTTTAAATTTTTCTGGATATTTATTTATTCTGATGTGCACAAAACCAGAATTCTTTTTCAGCTTAGACTACATACATTTTATTTTCATTTATTCTTTTATAATGGAAAACTACAACATTTCCTTCTTGTTATCCTCTGAATTATCATGGAATCATATATCATAGAATGGTAGGGCTTGGAAGGGACCTCTAGAGATCATCTAGTCCAACCCCCCTGCTAAAGCAGGTTAGCCTAGAGTAGGTTGCACAGGAATGCATCCAGGCGGGTTTTGAATATCTCCAGAGAAGGAGACTCCACAACCTCCCTGGGCAGCCTGT
>VZSC01010113.1:383-21364 GCA_013398225.1 Steatornis caripensis | reverse complement strand
GTGCCAAATTAAAAATTCACTCTTTTGTTTACTGAATCTGCTCTGGTTACCAATGGTATTGAAAGTGTCTTTTTTTTTTTAATGTAAAAATATCCACACTACTAAATAAGTCTCTTTTAAAAACAGTTTGATTCATGCCTTTATTCTAAGACTGAGAGGTATTAAAAATATTATTACTCACATAAGTTTTGAGTGTCTCCAGGGTGCTAATAGATTTTAGCCTGCAATTTGATAAGTATTTGTACTAAATGAAGTCTACATCTTATAACATATCATAGTTTTCCTTTTAAAAGAAAATCTATACTTGAGGGGTTAAGGCTAATGTGACTGTTTCCAGCATTTATTTTGTCATATTAAAAATTCAACTGGAACACTAGAAGACCTATTGAAATCTAGCCCAGTTTGGTTCATTTATTGCTTTGAAGGCTCAAAGAGGTCATTAAAAACCAACATGGATTCTGGGCTCTTTTTCATATATACAAACTTTCCCAATTCTACGATAAGTATACCTCAAGGGTTTTTCCATATTCCAGTGAAAGTACTTTCCGGCAAATCCACTTAAATTGCCTCTGTGAGCCAGATGTCTCTGTTCTTGCCTTCATCAGCAAAAGCAGCGTAGTATTTTAGTTACTTCTGCTGCTGCTAACATCAGCATTCATAGAGTAGGAACAGAAGAGTTTGTATGAGAGAAGAGCAGATTTTCAATGCCAAGTAATGCCATTAGAAAGTGCACTAAATTTCGGTTGAATTGTCTGGAAGGGGAATCCTGTAGTATTAACTGCAGTGCCTGTTAATCGATGAGGAATCAAAGATTGGCATGCCTTTGAAAGTTGAATTATTCAAAATTACACTTGGTAAAGATACATATGTATTATTAACAGTACAGGAGGAATAATTCCCTGACAATAGCAATAATCTGAATTCATCTCATGATCCCATCCAATAGTGGGAAGATGATGATGTTGAGAACATTGTCAAACTCAGTGAGTGTAAGCTTACTTTGCTGATTCACTGAAAGGGTCCTACTTTTCTCAATTTGTTAGCGAAAATCCTGAAATCAAAATTACTTCTGATTTTTGACATGAATGTTTACCGAGAATGCCACTGTTTCTTTTCTTCACTGTAGCTGCAGAATACATGAATTATGCAGCATTAGAATAATACAGGTTATACTGCCGTCAATTAAAGTAATGATTCTGTTAAAAATGAGAAGAAAATGGGACTCAATTATGTATACATGATTGTGTGTACAGATGAGGGATTTAAGGAAAAAACACATATTCTGATAAGGAAAAAAAATTACATCTAACCCATCCAAGATTAATATTGTCAAGCTGCTTACTTGGCCTGTTTGAAAAGAGGCTATATTTTGGAATTGGAAGTCTCAAGTTGCATTTTATCAAATAACTGAAAACTCAGTAGTTATTCCTAAAGAATAATCTGGATCTATCCTTGAAAATATAAAACCTTGACACAATAATTTCTGATGTAGACAGCGAGGTCTTTCTTATCTCTTGGTTAGTTATCGGTATTTTTCTTATTTTTTTAAGTCTGTGCTGTTGCAAAGCTTTATGCCAACGCTAAGTGGTGTGTTAGTGTTGGCAGTTGGAAGGACAAAAACCCAAACCTCTAGATATTTCTTTTTCTTAAAATGCTAGTAATCCTGAAAACTGCCTCACTGTTGCATGGCAGTTGGTCATAAATCCAATCAACATTTGGTCACAGATCACCTTGTCTGAACTTGCAAAGTAAGCATTACTCTTATGTAAAGGTACTGCTTCATTTTTAGATTCATATTTGGTGCCTACAGAAATGTGAGCAAAATGATGAAGAAAACTATTCTGTCCAGCCTACTAGATTTTTGTGTCATCTTCATTCTTTTGTTCTTTCCTTCTAAGCAGATTCTCACACCTGTTACCAGACTGTTATGCTTGTCAAAACCAATAAAAGGAAATACTTTTAATTGTTAAGAACAGACCTCAAGGCAGGACCATTAGGGAATCTACTCATCATTCAGGTGGTTGTCAAAAATCTATTTGCTGCTGCAGTCTGTGAACAAGAGGTTCTTTTGCAACCAGTGTTTGAAATCTACTTTATATTTTTGGCCTTGCTTTTTGGACCACAAACACTTGTCATACTTCAATTGCTAAATTTAGTACCTGAAAGTGAGAAGCTGTTTATTTTAACGCTGTTACAACATTACTGAAAAGAAATGAAACTCGTGCTATGGCAGTTCGCTCTTGTAGTTTCTCTGCATTTATAATTTTGACTGGTGTACCCGTTTTGGCTGGGATAGAGTCAATTTTCTTCACAGTAGCTGGTATGGGGCTGTGTTTTGGATTTGTGCTAGAAACAGTGTTGATAACACACGGGTGTTTTCGTTATTGCTGAGCAGTGCTTGCACAGATCCAAGGCCTTTTCTATTTCTCAGACCACTACACCACCAAGGAGGCTAGAGGTGTGCAAGAAGTTGGGAGGGGAGACAGCTGGGACAGCTGACCCCAAATGACCACAGGGATGTTCCATACCATATGACATCATGCTCAGCATATAAAGCTGGGGGAAGAAGGAGGAAGGCGGAGACATTCAGAGCGATGGCATTTGTGTTCCCAAGTAACCGTTACACGTGATGGAACCCCACTTTCCTGGAGATGGCTGAGCACCTGCCTGCCCATGGGAAGTAGTAAATTAATTCCTTGTTTCATTTTACTTGCACACGCAGCTTTTACTTTCCCTATTAAACGGTCTCTGTCTCAACCCACGAGTGTTCTCACTTTTACTCTTCCAATTCTCTCGCCCATCCCACTGCAGTGGGGCAATGAGCAAGCGGCTGTGTGAGGTTTAGTTGCTGCCTGGGGTTAAAGTATGACAACTGACATGTTAAATAAAAAACTTTCCTCAAAAACATAAAACAAAATTGTCACATCTTTTAGCAAAAATACTGATATCTCTAAATGCATTTGGTGAAATCAAAATAATTTCAAGATGATGAATGCAGTTTTTAAAACTTTTTAAACCCCAATAAATATCAGTAAAGAAGGCCAGTCTTTGGTACTCTGTAGAAATATATTTGAAAAGTGAATGTTGTAGTATTTCTACCTATTTCAAAATAATGTCAAGTACGTGGTTTTCTTGTTTACATGTAAAGGAAAACTGGTAGGTGAAGAAATGATTGCTGATATATATATATATATATGAGAAAAGTACTTCATACAATCTGAGTAGCTAGATGTTCATATTCCATTTTAATTTTTTTTGCCTAAAATAGTTTTGAAATAAAATATGCTTGAAATAAAATACTCTGAAATAGTTTATGGCTAAGAGAAAACATTTTTAATTCTCTCTTCTTCATATCCCTCCTTTTATTAATTTCTTGTCTAGTACTTTCCAAAAGTTAAAAACAGAATTTGATCTAAAACCAATCCTAAATGAGTCATTCTCCAGTGCAGCAAGGGAGTAACTTATGCACAGGCTTTTTTCAGAATGACAAAAACCTAAGCAGCCACAGATACATAAAGTTCTGTGGGATGCATTGGCCAGCTTCCACAAAGTGAATGCATTAGATGTATTTAACACTCCATGTGGAAGTTCTATATACTAGAAGCTGCTCCAGACACTCTCTGGTATGACGTATATGCTAAGTAACTAACCTTTCTGAAGACTACTAAAAAACCCAGGAGAGGGCTAATGTTGCTTATCACTTTATGCTACTGCTTGTTGTAACTATAACCTAAGACTATGCATGACAGAGATTGAAAATACTTCTGAATACAATAAAACCTGTGCTGCTTCAGCTGGTTCACAGCAAGTTGCACTCCCAATTGACTTAATAGCATTTGCGGTCTTACTGTGTTTTCATGACAGAGAATTCTACTTACGAGATATGTGGAAAGGTATGACTTTTGGGGCAGCTGCTGAAGTGATTTCTTTAATGCTATATTTAGTAGGGGAATGAAATTGTGCTGCCATTCTTAGGCACCTGTACAGGCTGAAGGAAGAGGCCAAGAGGGACTTTAAATTCAACAGAGACAGAGGCCGAGTCGTGATGCAGGCCAGGGGCACCCTGTGCAGCTGTACAGGCTGGCGCTTCCCCAGCAGCTGAGAGCGCTGTGGCAAGAGACCTGTGGGCCTTTCTAGATACACACCGGGCATGAGCCAGCAGTGTGCCCTGGCTGCAGAGACAGCCAACAGCGCCCTGGGACATATTCACAGGGGCACACCCAGGACATCGAGGGGAGGTATTCTCCCCTTATACCCAGCACATCTAGCATTCCACATGCAATTTTGAGCCTCCAAATACAGGAAAGACATCAACAGGTCCCTATCTAGTCCCTGACATCAACGGTCTGTAATCATCCTACACCTCTAGGGTGGCCAGCGACTGGGCTATGTGCCCTCTGAGGAGAGGCTGAGGGACTAGGGCTTGTTTGGCCTGGAGAGGAGGTGATTTCAAGGGGACTTAAGAGCTGTGTGCCAAGACCTATAAAGAGCTCTCAAGAAGACAGAGCCAGGCACTTCATAGCATTGTATCATGGGAGAATGAAAGGCATTTAACACAGTAAGGTCAGATTGGATGTAAGGAGAAACTTTTCATCACAAGGACAGTCAAGTTTTGACCAGAGACAGGTTGCCCAGCAGGGTTGTGCTGTCTCTGGCCCTGAAGGTTTTCAAGCCCTGATTGATTAAAGCCTTCTGTAACCTGATGAGACCTGACCTCCTTTAAGCAAGAGGTTGGACTAAAGCCTTTCTGAGATGCCTTCCATTGAGTATTATCCTAGGAAAATTCAAAGTCTTTTGCAAAGCATTGAATGTTCCACATTCCTAGAATATTTTAAGAAGTGAGAAGCTCTGGATGCCAGGAAGTTCCCTGTTACAAATGTCACCTCTCCAACAGAAGCTGGTGATTCTGCTCCTGTTATTCATGCTGACTACTTGTAAGTGTTATGAGTACTTCCACTGAAATTGGTATGGTTACTGTCAGCATAAAATAAACCAGTGAGAAAGAACACCAGAGGTAATCTGTCAGTGTTAGGTAAGCCTTGAATGGTTTATCATTTCCTCTTCAGTTGTGAATTAAACGCCAAAGATTTAAAAAGCAGTAGCACATTTTAAAAAAGCAAATTATTTTTCTTACTTTAAATTTTACTAATACCTAATATTTGGCAGGATCTTTGGCCAAAAAAGAGAATATTGATTCTAGTGTTTTGTCCTTATTCAGAGACTGATCTGTAGTACACAAGTACAGCTAAATTTAACAATCCCTAAATTGCACTTATGATGTCAAGTAGATCTTTTTGTATTTAACAAGTGTTTTCTATCTTTATACAATTTGATATATGATTAATAATGTTAAATTATGCTAGAGACATATAAAATTCACCTACAGACTTTCCCATATTAATGTGCATCACAGTTTAAGTTACAATACACGTTCACTAGAGTAGAATTCTACTGATTAATATTTGCCATGTAAACTGCAATATGCTGGTGAAGAATGAGTTTTACTGATTGGTTGTATGAATGGAGTAAATAAGAGTCCCACCTCATAACTTATCAAACTGGTAAGTAATCATGTAGAGAATTTACAAGTGCAAATTAATGTCTGCTACAATAAAAATGTGTCCAACAAGAAAGAGAATAGACTATTCAGTGTTGGGCCATTCTTCTGGATTTTTCACTACTTTTTTATGAGGGATGATAACTTCAGGTTCTTTGTTTATATCTCATATTGTACAATAAACAGGTTTTTTGGTAAGGCCTGTGTTACAATGAACTGCATTTAAGTTATAGTGAAATTCTGTGGGAGGCTTTTAAATTCCAGGTGTTGATTGCATGAAATATTAAGTTTGAAATATAGTTGATTAATGTGATAAAATCCACATAGACAGTCTAAAAATTTAAATTCGATCTGCAACTTCTGAGAAGGACAGGATCACAGCCTTATAATACTAGCCCTAGCTTTTCTGGTCTCATCACATTAGAACTATTCAGGAGACTATGTAGAACTACTCAGGTAATTTATAACGTCTAGTATTCAATGTTGTGCTATAAGGAAAATATGTCCATTTAAAGCCTCCCTGAAGAAAAAGACAATTTGTTTCCACAATTTTTGTTGTGGTGTGTAGTGCTGTGGATGTAGTAATGAAGATGGTGGTGCAGTTTCTCTCTCCCTCCTGTGTGACAGGCTAAATGCTGTATTGGCTTTTAGTAAGTGAGGATATGAGCTTTTCAATCTCTCTGCTGCCTTCTCACTAGTAAATGTGTACCTGTCTGCGTATAAGAAATGAGATTGATACTGGCTTGTCCAAATTCTGAAATGCTTGTAAAAACTGAAAATGTTTTAAAAAATTGCTTGTTTCTTAGGTTTTCTTAGGCTAACCTAAATATTAAAGCATATTTGCTACAGTTAAAACTGCAGTTTGATCATATGCCTTCCACAAGATGAATCCTATGATTCCTGTGAAATGTATAAATCCCTGAAGCATAGGAAAAATATTGTCAGCTAAGTTCACTGCATTATCTCTTTAAATGCATTCAATGTTCCTTTGGATACAGCCATCTGGAATGGGAGGGATGTTTATCGCCACATGCTACACTGAGAACGCTGGTGCTGTCTCTGTGATGAATATCTCCCTAAAATCTACAAAGGGTTCTCCCCTCTGCCCATGATAAAGACAGATCACCCATTCACATTTTTCATTCTTTCAAATGTAGGATCCCAAGTGCTTATAACTTGCTTCTGTATCAGAAAGGGAACTGATTTCATATCATAATACCACTACACTATCACGTAGTTTATTGCTGAGGAGTGCTGCATCTGGAGTGGGTGATTTCACAGGGAAAAATTGTTCAATTCACATCGTTTAAATTGAACCAAGAGTGAAGAGGTTTATTGCCCTGTACTTAATTAGCAATCAGTGAACTATATATTGAGGATCAGTATCATAACTGCAACAGATAAACCACTGTCCTAGACATTTTTAAAATGCCTGCATATACCTACAAATTTCTAAACAACCTTCTCTAACTAATTCGTAAGAGTTCTGTGAATACACACACACACATACGATTACATTACTCAACCACACAGTTGGCACACAGGTTCCTGTCTCAACAACTGTTGCTATGCAGGCCATTTAGCACAGAGCAGGGACTGTGCAGGTCAATCTCTTTTAACGTTTTTGTCACCGACAATAATCCGGTGTACTAGTCCAGGCACACCTTCCAAAAGTTTGCTACCCCTGCCATAAGCTCTTTAGTTGTATGCTTTGCTATTAATGGCATCACAACCTTACTTTGGATAGGCTTGCAAAAATATAAGAATGGTGACACTGGTTGAGACCAATGGTCTATGTAATCGGCAGCAGTTGCCAACATCAGATGCTTAAGAAAGAGTATTGAAACAGGGTAAATGTAGTGATTCTTCTTGAAAATCCTCTCCCAGCCTCCAACATTTGTGGCTGAGGGACATCTTAAGCTATAAACCGCATCTTTTAATCTGACATAACTCAGTCAATTTCTCTTTCATGATAGTCTTGAGCCCTGCATGAACCCACATTCACTTTTATCATGTACAACTTCCTGTGCAAGGAGCTCCACAGCTTAATGACATGTTAAGAATCATCTCCTTTTTTTGCATTCTTGTATCGCACAGGACAATGAACGGCTGATTGGTACACACCCCTGTCCAAGCAAATCAATAGACATCCTCAATCAGTTGTTTTCCAGGCTGAAGAATCCTAGTCCATTTTTCACTTGTTAATTTTTTCTCATTGTCCTAGTCTGACCCATTTCAGTTCTGTTGTATTCTTTTTGAGGCAGAGCACAAGAAATGCTCAAAGTATGCGTAAGGCATGACTGATATGGAAGAAATTCCCAGATGCCGGCTCCAGGTTCCTAATTGATCTACACAGCAAGGTAAGCACATGCTTGCTCTTGGTAGAGTTCAATATGATTTGGCCATTGCTCTTATTTGCCTTATAATTACTTGTTTTATTACACGCAGCAAAGAGTTCCTTGTGATGGAAAAATCATATGTTAGCATGAATTAAAAAACATAAGTTAGCATGTTCTCTGTATCCTTTCTTGGATTAAATACATTGTTACCTCAACAGCATATCTTATTTGCATACATTTAATAATGCTATCCGAAAAAATGCAACTAAGACATTTAATGGATTAGCTGATTAATTAAAGATTGGGAGAAGTACACATTTCAAAATGTCAGCTTCAGAGCATCTGTTTTTTTGAAAATAAATATAGGTGGAATTCAGTTGAGCAAAGGATTTTGCAGAAATATTGCAAATTTTCAATATAGAATAAAGTAACTATGTGGTCAGCTGGCTCAGCAGGCAGGAATCTGATGCTAGAGAGCTCAGGAAATTTGTGGTATTAACTTTGGCATGAGTTTTCAGACAAGTAATTTTGAAAGATGAGTTCAAGTGATCATTTTGATAATTTTCTATCATTTGGAATGTACATGAATGAACAGATATGTTTCAGAAAAGCATGTTTATCTGGAGTGTTTCTTACATGCTATCATGTTTGGTTTCTCTTTACATGAAACAAAAGCTATAAAAGCTTTGAGTAGTAATGAAAGCTGAATAGACTTCTGCCTTCTTCATTCAAAATAATAACTAAATTGTTAGTAAACATGATTAATTCTTAGTCATGTCAAACTTTTGGCTTCTGGATGAATTTGGCAATTTTCCTTGTCTTTTTCTGATGTGGAATACTGGGAAATCAGACTCAGTACTTGCAAGTGGCCATGTAAGTCTCTGTCTATTTCTAAGAAGTCTCTTCAGGACTGATACATTGCTAATATTGAGAATTCTGTCTGGATATGGGTATTTCAAATGAAGTATTCAATAGAAGTTTTCCATTATAAATGGAAAACAAATATGTCCTTCCCACATCTATATATTATTTCCTTTCCCTTTTTCTTTCTCCATTGTAAAAGAAAAACAAATATTTCTTCTCCACATATATATATTTCCCAGTTTGGTTACTTCGTTTGTTTCTCTCTCCAGAATCTCTACATGTTTTGAATTATTTCACCCGCTTCACCTCTAAATGTTAAAATTGTCCAGTTTTAGAAGATAATTGTTTATATTAAAAGAGTTTATGTATCAATAGTTCAAGAAATGCAAGTTGCCTGACAAAAAATTTCACTTCTCATGGAATCTTTACTTAGTGTTGCATCCATCCTATAAGCAGAATAATTCCTTTGAGCAAATTAATAAGCCAGGGAGTATTGCTACTTATATGCTCTGTTCTTTTATCTGGCACTTTAGGATTCATTGCCACAGGTCTTCAACATATTCTGATATTTGGTAAGCTTTAGGGAGCTTACACCCCAAAAAAGGATAAACCATCTACCTTTTTTATTTTTTAAAAATAGAAATGATGAAAGGTATTCTGGTGGACATATGGTCATATATACAAGAAATGGAGCCAAGCATCCAAACTTGCATGACAGAGAAAAAGACGTTACTATCTCAAGAGAGAATGGCCTTAGGAATGCATTTCTACCTTCCAGCAGCTCCTTAGGCTACTGAGTGCAGGCTGAGGGAAGTTTTAGACTCGTGCAGTCCTAGTCATGATCCATTTACAGGTATCCCATTTAAATGCCGATGGTGGGCAGGCATCTTGGCCTAGATCTGGCAACGCAGTATTACTGAAGCCATACTATCAGAAAGATAGGTTATGGTGGTAAAACTGGTGGAAATTGAGTCACAGATTTTCCAGAACTGCTCTGGCTTTGACTGTGGCAATAAATCTGTATTTGTGATTATCCTTGCAAAGCCCTTTCCCACAAAATGCTTTCTTAGAAAGTTCCCTTTGTTAGTTTTCTAGTGCTATTATTAAAATGGTAGCAAATGCTCTACGATCCTTTGTGTCAAAATGAAACATTGGTCCAGCCTAAGTTGATGATCTGATTCCAATTAGCATTTTGGTGCCTGTTTTCTCTGAATTCCCTTCACAGCTGGAATTGCTGGGTGGAAGAGCTTCCTACTCGCTTTTTACACTGCCTGTATTAGTTATTCATACAGTCTAGATCTCATTATGACTTTCCATAATTTTAATTTGTAGTAGATCTTTCCTAAAATTATTTACATTAAGAAATGATCCTATTTATCCTGTAAATTATATAAAGATATCAGCGCACATGTATTGCTGTGACCTTATGGCTATGGATGCTTGTTCATGTTAAGTCTTACCTGAATCTCGTATTTTTTATAGTCCTCAGAAGCATATACTAAATTTAAAATTTGCCTGTATGTGATGATAATTAGGAGATAGCATATATTTGAAAAGTACATGAAACAAACTGGTGTTTGACTGCTTTTTCCACTGAAAATCTTGAGCATCTACCGACTTTGTGCAAAGCACTTTGCTACATTCTCCAAGAAATTGACCTAAGCTCACCACAAGAAAGACTGTGAAGTCACTGAGTGCACCCAAAGAAGAGCAAAGAAACTGTTGAAGGGTCTAGACAAGCCTTATGAGGAGCAGCTGAGAGAACTGGGGTTATTTAGTCTGGAGAAAAGAAGGTTCAAGAGAGACCGTATCGCTCTCTACAACTACCTGAGAGGAGGTTGTAGCGAGGTGGGGGTTGGTCTCTTCTCCCAAGTAACAAGTGACAGGATGAGAGGAAATGGCCTCAAGTTGTGCCAGGGGAGTTTTAGATGATTGGGTATTAGGAAAAAAATTTCACTGAAAGTGTGGGCAAGTACAGGAACAGGCTGCCCTGGGAAGTGGTGGAGTCGCCATCCCTGGAGGTATTTAAAAGACGTGTAGTGTGGCACTTAGGGACATGTTTAGTAATAGCCTTGGCAGTGTTAGGTTAGCGGTTGGACTTGGTGATTTTAAAAGTCTTTTCCAACCTAAATGATTCTATGAAATGGAAGAAACTGAGTGATTGTTTTAGATCTTTGCCTTTTTATAGCACCTTTATGATCCATAACTAAATTATCAAAACCCATTCCTAGGCAGGACTTTAAGTAGTGTGAAATTAACATCATGGAAAGGGATAGACATTCTAGATCAAACTGCCTTTATTTGTGTGAAGAAATATGTCTTTTATAAATTGTGATCTCAAGTAATATTGCTGCTCTTGTCTTGATTCATGAAGTATGTATTCCGTATGTGTGAAGAGGCCTTTAGTAGAACCAGTTAAACCTTTGGGCCAGAAGTTCTTTGGCCCTTGGGTTCCACGGTTTTACTTTTTATTTCTAGAATACTGTTTTTCTAATAGTAAATTTCTTATCAAGATGAATTGCACTGCAATTTAGTAACATTACATGCAAGTGCTGACTTTTCTTCTTATAGTTCCTGGTACATGGCTCAGGCTGTGGAAGGTTGTTTGCAATGGATTTCCTGTTCCAGGCCCCTCCTCTTTTCTGGCATCATGCAAAGAAGACATGCAGGGATAGGAAACATGTACCAGATCCCATCAGACATGTCAAAGAGCGAACAAAGTCATATTTATTTTTAGGTCTTATAACATAATAACAGTTATAATAATAGTAACAACAACAATAGCAACAACAATAATAATAGTAGCAGTAGTAGTAATAATAGTAATAACAATAATAATAATAATAATGCACCTCCATTAGACTGTTTCTTTCTGTGGCTTACACTGCATTGCAATCAATATTATAGCATTGTAATTGTTTAAATCCAAAAAGCAACTCATTCTGGATCCATTAGGATGAGTTTACTTAGGAATCTGACTTTGTATTCACTATAAACCAGTTGAAATTACAAGTAATGTTTTTTGCTGATTTTTTTTTAAGTTAGATGAGCACATCGGAATCATAATATATATATATTCTATAATATAGAAACATTCTTAATGTCTGAATTGTCTCTAAGGGATTAAGCTAAACATAGAAGACCAGTTACAATAAAATTAAGAAAATACAACTGAAACTTGAGACTAGATCCAGTTATTTCCTAGCTAAGATTTTAGCCCTAATTAGTGTCTAGTGGTTACAGTTTGACCCTCTGTGGGTGTTAAGAAATTTACCTCCACATTTGATTTATGAATGTAGGTAAAAAAATTTTTTTAGATGAAATGTTTATCGTTCTAAAGTCTATCGTTCTAAAAATGCAAATACCCTAAGCTACTTACTAGCAACAACTTACAAAGCAAACAAATATAGAAACAAACTCAACATGTTATACATTACTATAGAGAATATTAATAATTTTGGCTACAGGCATTACAAATTAGGAGGACAGAAATTTCTCAGGGGAAAATAGCTTAAGCGGTATAATAGACTTGGAACTTTCAACAGTATGACTAATGAATTATCCAGTTTTACCCCAAACTGAAGCACACATCTCCAGTGCTCAAAACTAATCAGGAAACACTAATTCCCTTTATCACCACAGACGGTAATGAATGGGGAATTTAAAATACAAAATGGGGATTAGACAGGATAGAAATATTATTCTTTAAACCTGTTACACAGTAATATCTCCATGTTTTGTTCCAAACTTTGATTTAGTTTTACACTACATAATTTTACAACATGTTAATTATGTCCTGTGTGAAGCCGGATAGCAAAGGCGTGCTATTACCGCACTTAGACAATGCTAACACCGTGGGACATTGCCTCTGTATGATGGCTGTGCTAGGTGGTGGTAAGATCTCCAAGTGTAACAGTATAGATAAAGGAGGAAAGTTCTTCTGATGGGCTGCAGGGAAACACCTGCTGAGGTCTCTACCGGGGCCCTGGGAGAATCTCTGCTGGGGGCCTGGAGCTCCCCCTCCCCTCCTCCTGCTCTCCCCTCGGGGCTCGCAGGGCTGTTTCTCACACGGTTTCCCTCAGCCCCGGCTGCCGGGCAGCGTTTTGCCCTTTCTGACACAGGCTTTCCCCGAGGCGCCCGCCCGGGGCTGAGGGGCTCAGCCGTGCCCTGCGGTGGGGCCCTTGGAGCCGGCTGGAACCGGCTGGGTCCGGCGCGGGGCAGCCCCGGCCGCTCCTCACAGGGGCCGCCCCTGCTGCCGGCACCCGGGCACCTGCACCCAATACATAAATACACAGAAAGGAAAACTAACGTTTTCTTAGAGGTCTGTAACGCTGGTGGTCACCTAAAATTTGAAGAGCCGTTTATTCGTGTGAAGTAGCAGGCTTTGTATTAGATTTAAATAGCATACATCTAGTCAGCTACTTGACTTTTTTAAAAAAAGTCTTAAATTGATTTTCATAGAGTTATTTCCCTAGACAACAAATAGGATGGACTGTAATAGTGGCTTATGAGTTGTCAAAGTATTGCCTGTGTATCCCTAATGACTCGTGGAGCGTTCGCTAGCAGCATTCGGAAAAGCGCAGCTGCAGCCCTCTCCCTACGGCGGTACAGTTGCGCTGAAGAAAGAGTCCAGGGAGCTGGAAAACGCAGGAAAAATGAAAAAGTACCACGTGCCTTCAAAGGAGGAGAGGAGGAATTAGGAGGATAGAGACTGGAAAAAAACCCACAACATACTCAATAACAAATAAAGCTGAACCAGGGTGAGGACAACAGGACGAGGCGCAGGAGGGGACAATAGCCATACAGTGTCAAAGTAAACAGAGGCCAGACACAGGAGGGAGAGAGCAGGAGGGCATAAAGATTTACACAGAACTGGAAAGAAAGATCTAAACATAGGTACATACTTACAGTACTTTCCTAGCATTTCTTCTCAATGTAAGCAGTGAGTGCCTTTGTCTAAGGACATACTGCAATTGCAAACAAGAAGGAATGTGTCCCAGCAGAGAGTGGCTTTCCTAAAATGTGATGTGACTTCTGAAACATCCATAAATCTTTTGAAATTGAGTTGCATGTTTCAAGCATTAAACTAAATGGAAAAAGTTGGTCTTTGTAGCTGGAAAGTAAAATTCATAGAATCCTAATTTTTTGCAAAGTATGAAAGATTTTAAATTGTAAGCTATTAATCCTTCAGTGATCTTTGCCACCAAGCTATAGAATCATAGGATCATCAAATCATTTACGTTGGAAAAGACCTTTAAGATGGAGTCCAACTGTAAACCCAACAGTGCCAAGTCCACCACTAAACCATGTCCCTAAGTGCCGCATCTACATGTCTTTTAAATACCTCCAGTATCATTTAATGATACTCATTCAGTGGGCAGCGAGTAAAAGCACAGAGGCAAAGTATCTTTCCAAAGACTATAGAGGATGTCTCATCTTGTCTGTCTGAACCTTACACCACAGGAACGCTGAGGTTTTTGACTTCATGAGAAGTGGGCTTATTGGTTTTGTGCTGAAAGCATAACTGAAGGTACTTCAGACAACACAATACAAGTAGTGTTGAAAAGAATCATACACTTTAAATATTAAATGTATTTTCTTGGAATAACCTAGAAACAACACGTTGTACTTGACTACAGGGGAGTATGGAAAGATGTTGAAGTGCCTGTGTTACCCAGTTTAGTGTACATATGTGTTCTTGAAACATTGTTAAACATGTCTTTTTTATTTCTATAGAAGTACTTTACATTTATTTAAACTTAAAGTACTTTCAAATGTTACTTCAATAAGGTTTCTAAAATACAAGGGATTTGGTAAAAACTATGGTTTTGGGAAGGTGGTTTCACAGAATTGTATTGCAGAGTAATCTAATATGAATGACTTGTTTATAGATTAGATCATTTTGAATGTCTTTTATAAGCTTGCTCTTGCGTACAGCCACAAAATGAATTTCCTGCATCTACGAATCCTGTTAATAGAATATTGATTACATATTTTGCCTTCTAAATTTTGCATTTCTTAGTTGTAAATAATAACATTGTTTTGAATCATGTTTCCAAATGAAGGGAGGGGAAAACAAAACATCATCAAACAAAACCAAACAAAAATTCCATCCAATCAAGTGCCTCTGGCTTTTGTGACAAAACAAGAAATCAGTTGGCTGAAATATTCAGTCCTGTGTGTTTGCACTTTCTATTAATTATATTGCAGGGGAAAAACATGTCTCGATCTTTCTTTCATTTCCTACATATTATTACAAGCCAGTGACAGCAGTGATACCTATAGCAAGAATGTATTAGGAAAAAAAGTGGTACATTTATCTTTAGTTCCATGGTTTGATATTTCATTTAGATAATACTGGTGCACGTGTGCTAGGGTCTGCTAATGATTCACTAATAAAATTGAGAATTTGGTTATTCTATTTTCTAGAATTCACAGATGTGAATGCTCTGCTGGCCACAAATTGCAAACCTGTGTGTCTGCCAACCACTCATTTGCTTGCCATCAGTTTTGAGCCTTTAAGAGAGAGTATACTGCGATAAATACAGCCCATTGGCAGCTGGTTCACTAGGAATACACTGTGAACAGCTTGGGAAAGTTGTGTTTTGCAATAGCAATGGGCCTCATACTGTCAGTTGTCTCTGTGAGTTGAAGATTCAAAATTGTAACTTTAGGGAAGGAGAACAACCTCGGTTACTGTCAGCTTCCAAAGAAGACAAATTTCATTAATGCTGCCTGTTAGGAAAATGCATTATAACCAGTAGACTACAGATGTATTTAATTTGTTCTTTTATATAGGGAGGATAGAGACTGAAACAAGAAACCTCAGTACATGCAGAGTCTTTTAAGTATAAATGTTAAACTTCATTTGAAGAGTCATGATTGGCTCCACCACTTTTCTCAAAATAGTTATGTATTGACACAAGGTGTTTAATTAATCTTATCTGTAATAAATTTATAACTTTACATAACTACAAACAGTTGCGGTAACTAATNCATGATTGGCTCCACCACTTTTCTCAAAATAGTTATGTATTGACACAAGGTGTTTAATTAATCTTATCTGTAATAAATTTATAACTTTACATAACTACAAACAGTTGCAGTAACTAATCATGGCCACCTATGTAATATAGCAGGATGTGGTGGTGCTTTCTTTTTTTCTTCAGTACAACGACATTTCGCAAAACTATTCGCAGCAAACCCTGGCTTACTGTGGTACTTTTTGAGGTAGTGGGACCAAGCAGCTCCACCTGGGTGTTAGCCTGGAGCAGCTATGTGAATTTTGTGTCCTGGAAATTTACAGTCCTCAATATACATACACGTTCATCCTGTGATCTGATTAAATGCAATGGTCAGCTGTATCTCTGTGGCTAGTGTTTAAACTGATGAACAGAGCTGATCAGCCCTGGGTCCCACCTCATAAGAGTGGTTTCCATACCTGTTCAACGATAGCTTGCAATTAATTGTATTATATATGTAAGTGTGTGTATATATATATATTTATATATACATGTAAGTAACATACTTTTCTGGGCAGCACAACAAGCTCTTATTATAGAAATGTAAGAATTCTGAGTTAGATGCTCCTCACAAAACCTCTACTTCCTGTTGATGAGAACTCTATTCCTTCCTTCAGTGAGGATAACCAGTATTCCTAGACTTTAACTGACAATAACTAAAAATTTTCACATGTACAAATTAATGTTGCAATTTCTGCTTGGACATGCATTCTGTTTAAGTCTTATGGTACTACAATGGTAAAAACAGAAGTCTGTATGAAATGAATTCCTGACATACTGTAGTGCTTTTACAGGCACTGTGTAAGGTAACATCTGTTCCTTCCACACTGCCTTTTCTTCATTTTCCAAGAGAGATCAGGAAAAGTAACTACATCAGTATGCCTATCAGAGGACTGTAGCTGAATTTAAAAAAAAAAAAAAAAGATGAGAAAGATGCTTTCTTTTCTTCTATATAAAAGTGATGGTGAGAAAGGTTAGAATCCAGCACAGCATCAGCAGAGCTCCATGGGTAACAGCTTTGCTGAATATAGCAAATGATGTCCATTCCCGTCCCTGAGCAAAGACAAGAGAATTTCAGGGACAAGGACTAAGCTTTTACTGCAAACATCGAAAGTTCATATTCTGAATGGACTGACAGCTGCAAACACTACATTTAGTAGTGCTTTCTTAACTTTTGTTGTAATTATTCTTTCAGTAAAAATTTTATAGCTTGTTTTCTCTGCAATCTGAAACAAAGCTATGAATTCCTGTTAAACGTTCCAGTTCAGAAAGTCATTTGTTGCTGCTGGTAACTCCTTAGAGGGAAAGAGCTACTCTACCATCCGTTGGTGGATCAAAGGAAATGGCATCCATACATTGCTTTTATGTTTATTTTACATTTCCAAAAAGTGTGAATATTTAGCTATTTAAGTGAAAGTAAGATTTATGAAGGTGATATGGTTATTATATTGGTTTCAATATCTTGTGGCACTGGGAAATGTTGGCAAGAAATAAATTAAATCTTCTGAGTCAGACAGCAATTCCATTTTCTGCAACAAAACTGTTTTTTGCTTTTTTTTTTTCTTTTTTACCTTTAGTAGTATGGTTATTAAAGAGTAAATGTTGAAATTGTTTTTCAAAAAGAAAGACTCAGTCCCCAATTTTCATTTTACCTTGTGAAAACCCTGAAAGCTTGTTAGGGACTCATGCTCTTTCATGCTTCTGGTCTGTTCCACAGTATTCAGTCTGTTCTTTTACAAACCCAGATGGCTAGAAGTAGATGGATTGAGATGGGCATCTCCCAGGAATGGATGGGTATTTTTGAAGAGGGAAGATATTTCCAGGGAAAGGAAGTAATTGTACCCAGTCATCACCAGTCTTACAACTCGTATGGGATGGAACACTGAGTTAGTCAAAATTTCTGAGTTTGGTCTGTCTAGACAGTTTTGTAAGGCTACTACACTTAGAAGACTGGAAAAGATTTTAAAGTAAAAAACCAAAGAGGGTTTTTTGGAACAGAAACATAAACAGGAAACTTTTTAGAAACAGAACTCAAAATTACTAGCTAAGGTACATAAATAATAAATTATTTGTAAATAAAACTACCCGTTATTATTGTGTACTTGTGGGACAGGTCTTTTAAGTTTACACTCTGGGTAGCCAAGACTTTCCAACTGCTGCAAACACTGCAGTCTCCTCTATGTCTCCAAGGAAAGCCTCTCCCCACCATCACCCATAAGGCCTGACTGTGTGTCTACCATGCTGCACTTTCATTTCCAGTCTTCCATCTGTGCTGCAGGCTCGCTGTTTGCTGGCCACTCACTCATTCCCTGCCGTGTATCTCCTCTGCACTTTGGAAACTGCTGTCCCCTGTGCACATTCAGTTCATTACAGTATGCAGTGCACTCTTCAGATCTAAACTCATTACTCACTTTTTGAAGAATTATCGTATAGTTACAGAAACAAGTAAAATGCATGCCATCTTTAACATATAATCATGGAGCTGTTAAATACCATTGGATAGAAGCGAAGAGAACAGGAAAGTGGAGAAGTAAAGGACCATGACAGTAACACAGCCACATAGTCCTTTTCTAAAGGGAAGCTGCCATGCAACTCCCTCGCACTATCCTGTCCGAAGATAGCTCTTGGTTTTGATGGGGTTTTCTGGGTAGGGAGTGGAGCATGTTTTAGGACCTTCTTAGGAATCTCTTCTCAAGGCTATAAATCTTATGTGGAAGGGGGAAAATGTTTCCCAGAAGGTACATCAGAGGTGGCACAAGGTCTGAATATATTTTTTACAGGTTTTTTTTCCCTCTTTGAGATACTCACTTGTATATGGGTATGATTACTGTAGACTGCTAAAATTAGTTCAATGCTTAATTATTTTGACACAGTGATAGACATTATAAAATGCTCCCTGGTGCCTGAAGCAGATTCTTGCCAGAAGATATTACATTTGACTGTACCCTTCACAATTAGGAGTCACATTTATGTCTGCACAAAACTGATTGTGACAGACTGAAGTGTATGTTTATAGGTGTCAAAAGATTGAATGTGCAAAATCTCAGTAAATGTAGCTAGCAACATAAAAGAGAAGAAAGAGCTAAGGGTGTTTCCTTAAGGTTTCCTGTAAATTAACTTTCAAAGATCTTAGTTTTACTCCCTTTCAAGCATTTTATGTCTGAAAATGCTATAACTTGAACTAAAAATTATTTCCCTAAGAATACCATATATTTTGCTTCTGAGAGCTAAAAATATAAGAAGAGAGTGAGCAAAAATCCACATTCTTAAATTCTTTTAATTGTAACAATTTATATTTTTTTTCCAAGATCTTTACATTCAGACACACATCGTCAACTTTTGAGAAAAACCTTGAAATTTATCAGAGGTCATTCTGTTGGTAATACAGGTTCTGGTTTGGTATTTGATTGTGGAAAATTATGTTCCTTGGAATTTGTTTCTCTGACAATTACATTTTTTGTTCATCCTACTTCTACTTATCATTTCCTACCTCATCATGTGTGGGATGAGCTAGTTTTATCCTGAGATCAGTTCTTTCAGTAGAGCCATCTGTGTTGCTGTGCTTGTAAATGAGAAAAAAAGATAATTCCTTCTAAAAATCTGAAAGCAGACTGGAGGACTAAGGTGGCTGCAGGCAAAATATTATGTGCAGTACTTGTGCTTTAAATGAAGAAAGGACTATATAATGAGTACTGTGAAAATGCTGTCCCACTAAATTTTATTCTGGCCACTTCTTTACTATTTGGGGATTTAGAACCTCCATTCATATGATGTAGGACATTTTCTGTAACCTTGCAGAGATATTATAAAGATGAATGCATTTTTTTTAATGAGGAATTCTGATACAGTGGTGAGAAATCTCATATTTGTTTGGACTTTTAAAAATTTATTTGTAATTTTTTAATCTGAATATTGCTTATGGTTTTGTGTTTACTATAGCCATAACTTTTGTAGAAATAAGCCTTCAAATGAGTGCATTTAATCTGGATGATAATTGATGATTCAGTGACCTTGAATATTATCATTTGGTTTTGCTTTAATGTGATGGTTGCTTTAACTTTGCATCACTCCAAGGGCTGGGAAAAGAAGGTTTTAAAAAAACACTTTTATGTTTTAGAACACTGAAATGTTAGTTTTCACTCTGGAATATTTTCCTCACCCTTATTGACAATCAGAACTTCAACCTGTATCCTTCCTTTACAATCATGCACAAGATATGCTGAGGAAAGAAAACCATGTGAACACATTTTTGAATCTTAGAATAGTATTCTTGGTGACTATATGCAAAAAATTTTTATGGAGTTAACTTAAATTATTACCTTAAAAAAAGGAATTGTGTTTGTTCCAAAGTACAGTTTGTAAATAAATTTTAAAAAACCATCAAAACCTGGAAAAATTTTGATGTACCACTCCACCACTTTTTCTTGTTGAACAATGTTCAAAATGGAGCGATACTCTGAATAGGAGATGAAAATGTACCTAGTTTAATTTCATGCATAAAGCATCTACAGTAACTTCCCTCTGATGCTGACAATTCAAATATTCTTTTATGGCAAACAGTATTTACAACTGTTGTGAAGAGATGCACAAAGTAAAGTAATAGAAATAGATTACTTCACAGGGAGAAGATTCATGTGAGTGTTTTGAAACACAGATGTCAACTTCCGCTAAACTATTACTGGCACTAACAAGAAATGGGAGGCTGTGACATCAGTATGGCTGGGGGTTTCTTTCTAGTATTGCTGATAGTAAGTTCAGATTTCTCTAAACTGCTATGTTCTGTAGCCTAGTATTAAGCAAACCCAAATTATTTACGTAGGTATCAAACATAACCCCTTAAACCCAAGTAAAACCTTTCTATCATTATGAATGTTGCAGCAGAGGGACACCTGGACATACAAGAACAGCAGGCCACTTGCTGCTGTTCATCTTGCAAAGGTGTTAAGCAATACCAGGAGCATTCTTTTTTTTTATCGTAGAAGTTGAATTTGGTGTGATATTTTAAAAGAATGAACAATACACATCACTGCCATAAACAAGGTGCTGAAACAAGAGGGCCATGTATATGAGAGAAAGTCATTAGGGCATGCATGGAAATCAGGGGTCAGCCCCTTTACTTGCAAAGACTAACTGATGTGGACAAACCATTTAAATTGCTCATCTCGCATCTGAAACTTCTTCATAGAAATAATTCTAAAC
>VZSC01010112.1:102106-274644 GCA_013398225.1 Steatornis caripensis | reverse complement strand
AGCGGTGCCCCCGCCGTTAGCACAGGTGCGGCCGGCAGCAGCCCGGAGCCCCGCCGAGAGGCGGAGAGCGAGGGGGAGCCGGCTGCGAGCCGTGAGAAGCGCGGCGGGGAAAACAACGCCGGTGCCCGGTCGCGGGACAAGTAGCGTCCCCCGGCCGCCTTTCTCGCCCCCCGGGTGTCGCGGACACCCCCGGGCGCTGCCCCCTCCCCGCCCGTTTCACACCTCCAGGGGGGGGAAGGGCTGAGGCTGCACCTGGTCGCACCTGCGGTGTGTCGAGGGGTGCAGCTGCGCGGGGAGAGGAGTCAGACGGCAGCATTATCTCAGCTACTTTGTACCTTGTCTTTTACAGCGGGCGTTTTACAGCATCGTAACGCCGGAGCAGCGCGTTTAGCTCGGAGAACGTGTGCAGAGAATGTAAAGATACGTTGCTTTTGCTATTGAANGCAGCCCGGAGCCCCGCCGAGAGGCGGAGAGCGAGGGGGAGCCGGCTGCGAGCCGTGAGAAGCGCGGCGGGGAAAACAACGCCGGTGCCCGGTCGCGGGACAAGTAGCGTCCCCCGGCCGCCTTTCTCGCCCCCCGGGTGTCGCGGACACCCCCGGGCGCTGCCCCCTCCCCGCCCGTTTCACACCTCCGGGGGGGGAAGGGCTGAGGCTGCACCTGGTCGCACCTGCGGTGTGTCGAGGGGTGCAGCTGCGCGGGGAGAGGAGTCAGACGGCAGCATTATCTCAGCTACTTTGTACCTTGTCTTTTACAGCGGGCGTTTTACAGCATCGTAACGCCGGAGCAGCGCGTTTAGCTCGGAGAACGTGTGCAGAGAATGTAAAGATACGTTGCTTTTGCTATTGAAAAGTTTATTGTTACAAATCTGCCGTTTGGGATTAATTGCGTATGATTAACGTTCTTGGCAGTCGGCGAGCAGGGTTTGTTTTGGGGTGGATTTCCTTTGGTTTTTCATTGCACTTAATAAAGGCAGAATTTAAATACTTTTAATTACTTTCCAAAGTTCACAGCAAAATGGCGTGGACCGAGTAGGGGAGCAATGAAACCCTGCTTTGGTGGTGGTACTGTTTGGCTGGCACTGTCCAAATTACGTTGCAGTCCTGTGTGTGTGTCTGTGTGTTTCTTTCATTTTTTTCTTTCCCCTTACTGCTCCAACCTATTCCTCTCCCCTCAGCCCTTCATCCTTCACGATCTGCCCATTCCCTAGCAGACCACCTCTGGTCCCCCGCACCCCGTTTCCTCCTTGCCCTTCTCCCCACACCCCTTTGTCCTAGATGCTCCATGTTTCTCAGTAGCTGGAGCGCAAAAGCACCAAGCCAAGGCTCCTTCCAGCCTCAGACAGAGCAGGGCTCCCATTCCCTCCTCAGGAGAGAGCAGGTGGAACAGGTTCAGTAATGTGATCGTTCCTCTTATGGAAGCAACAGTTCTGCCAGAAAAACTTGTAGACCCTTAAATCAGACTTTTGACAGGTCTCCTTGCAAGGCTTGTCAGTTCCTTGATCTGTCCCTATTAGCTAGAGAAAAGAAGTGTTTAAGAATTTTTGAGCTTGGTTAGGACAGTTCATCCTGGGGAGGAATGCAGGCTTAATCTTAGAAATTGCCAAACTGCACGAAATGCAGCCACCGCAGGGCCCAGGATCTTGGCTTCAGGAGTGACCAGCTCCAGGTGTTTTAACAGAAGGTATGGCCGAGCAGACAGAGTGGTCTGTTCCCATAAAAGATTTCAAGATTTAAGGAATTTTTTTGTTGGGTTGATGCTCCTTCTGAAATGCATTTTAGCATTAGCTATGATCATTCTGGGCTGTTTTCTTTTCCCTACGGATATCCCATCTTGTTTTTAATCTTCATACCTTCTTGGATTCCTCCATCCCTCAGCAGTGTGCTGGTCAGAAATAAACATTCCTTTTTACAAGCTGTATGCCTGCTATCACTTTAATTTCTTGATTCACCACTGTTCTTCTTTCATGACACCGTAACATTAAAAAAGCCCTTCATTTACCTTCTCAAGAGCATCATTATTTGTCATTTTGTACTTTTATCCTCCTTTATCACCTTTATCCTTCCTACTCATGAGCTGTCCCTTGGAGTCTAATATGAATGAGTCAGGGCAAAATCCATTCTGACCACCATGGGCAACCCACAATTCTTAAAAGACTTCACCCAGACCCTCTGTAATGGTTGCAGACAGGAATTAAAGACAGCCTGGACTTTAAAGCACCAGCATGAATGTCCACAGAATGAGGCTGAAGACCTTATAAAGGCTGGAGCACTCACTCCCTAAACTCCAGATCATCAAACATAGATTTTACTTTGTTTGGAGGCCTTCAAAGTGCTCAGCGCAACAACAATGAAGAATGTTGATTAAAAAAAGGACAATTTTTGGTTTAGTGCGGCATGTCCGGTTTTCCTCTAAGCTTCTCGTGCTGGATCTGTTTGCCTTATGGAAATGAAAACCTCTGTAGGCTCCCGCAACAGAGCAGATGATAAACTCTTTTTGGAAGTCTGAATATCAACTTAGATTCACAAGAGCTCTTGGTGGCTGGAGAATATAGTTAATAGGTAAACATGAATTACAATCACAAACTGCTGTAATTCTGTCAACATTTTTCTCTTTACCTTTTCCTCAGTTTTCTGAGGAAGCAGAGATAAAAGCCCTCCCGAGCCACTTGTTAGAAGTAATGATTGGCTCACGTATTTACTGGCACAAAAAAGGAGAAGACCAAAGTCTGGTAGTTAAAGGTTCAGGTGGTGCCATTTCCTCTGCTTAATCATGCAAGGCAAAAAACTTTGCTGCACTGGAGTTTCATATACAATAGCAATAGGAAGGGGACTTAAAGAACTGTTTCTATGCAATGGTTCATCGAATTCTCATGTGATAACATGATTCCCAGACCTCAGCCTTTAAAAAACGCAGCAAGTATTGTAAAACTTATGGAAAAAACAGGTGAGCTACAGTGATAAATATTTCTGATGAGCAGCAGTACCCGTTGCTAGTCAGTTTTCCATTGGAGGAAAAAAATCAGTCCTGTGGACTCATATGATGTGAATCTAATTAATTTTGTTTATCCACTCGAACCAGCCTGGAACAGATCATCTCAAACAGCATCTGAACACACCCCTATTCTGAACTCCCAGCCAAAGCCCAAATGTCCTGTTCTCAAGGAGAACTGAGTAGTGACATGAAGTCAGAACATACCCTGCCTGTTCTCCAGACATCCAAGCAGCAGAAAAACATCCCCAGTTCAGGATTTTCTTCCAAGAATCAAAACATCCCTGCGCACAGTGACCTTGCAAGGCTGAATGCAGCAGCACCATCTGGTGATGGCTGCACTGAAGCTCCTCGCACAGCTGTCGGTGCCAGGCAGGGCTGCGGGAGCATGGCTTCTCTTCTCTTCACTTCCCCAGCGGGAGCTCCAAGACCAGGCTCCACACGCGGCAAGTTGATTCATTTTGTGCCCTCAAGTGTTCAGGGAGGCTGAGCTCTTCCTAGTGCTTCCTGCCAAGCTGCATGGGTTCCTGAGAAGTCGGCTGATGACGCAGAAGCTGTTCAAGAAACCAGCTGAGAAGAATGAACAGATCTCCTGATGCCGTGCCCGAGCAGCAGCATGGTGGATGGCGTGCACTGGCAACAAATACAAAATAAAGCACGTGAGGCAATACGATCTGGGTTATAGGTAAATTACAGGATAAACAAACAGGTAGCAGGCAATCTTACTAACCTTCTGCCACTCTAGGAGAAGATTTTAGCATAGCAGTGGAGAAACCTCTGGAAAAAAAACAGCTTAGTGCTAACCGACTATCAAATAGATCAATAGACTATTAGTAATTATTAGAAACAGACCTGAGAGCAGAGCCAAAACTGTCACTCAGGCACTGTGTAAATGATACACCCCTACCATTCAGATTGTGTGAGAGACTGCTTATCCCTCCATCTCAAAAAACGCAGAGTAGAACTACAAAAGGCACAGAAAAAGATGACATAGGTGATCAAAGGCATGAAACATGGTTGTGAAGGGAGAGAGACTGCCTAGCTTAATATTTCTGGTTCTGGGAAGGAATGACTGAAGGGGGAAACATGAGCAAGATCTGTACAATCATAAACCATATGAGCTGGATGAGTGGAAAGGGATTTTTCGTTCTTTCCCAGACAAGACCTAAAGGGCACTCACTGAATTTTTGAGGTAGCAGGTTTAAAACATACAGAAGCAAACACCTTTTCACAGAACGCATAGTTATAATGTAGAATTCATTGCAAATAACGGAGGCCAAAAATATATATAGCCTCATAAAGAGCTAGATATTTATGGAGGATACTGGTGGCTACTGACCATAAGATAAACCCTGGCCCAGGAACTTCTTAAACCACAAATTGCCAGCTGAGAGAATTCAACAGCGGAAGGACCACTCTGTGTTTCTCTTACTTGCTAGCCTGTTTTGCTTAAGCACCTTATTTCTTACTCTGATGCCTCAGTTACTGGCTGCTCCTTGGAACAGCATGGCTGAGGTATGATGAAACTAGGAGGGACCCAGTGTGCCTATTATGTTCCTCTGGACTGTAATTTCCATATCTAAGTAAGAAAACTCAGAAGTGACACCTCTTTAGACTGGCTCAGGCACCATTCCCTGCAGGTGGGTGAATGGCCAACAAGGGAAACAACTCCCTGAGTTTACTCTTGCATTCTTCTCCAGGTCACAGTAACCTTAAGGATAAGTTTACGCACGTTCTCTCTTATGTTTTTGGGAGTCTATCTGGAAAACTTGCAATTTGGCTCCACAAACAAAGATCTTGGTTAAGACCTGTTGTAAATTTATGATTTAAGCCTGACTTCATCTCACACTACAGCTATACACAAATTAGAGCTCATTCATGCATCACGTAAAAACTTCCACTTCTTTTTCCTGCCAAAGTGCGCATTATTCCCTTCACCAGTAACCTATAATTCTGTAATAATTTAGTATCGTCCCCATTTGTCAAGTTAAGGGCAAATGCTTAAATTGCTCTACTTTAAATTTCTACCAAACACTGGTTACATTCAGAAGTGAGTCTGTAAAGCAATGGAAAGACTTCAGCTTTCACAACTACCATTGCAAAAATGCTACTGACATTTCTTGTAAATAGGCCTGCAGTTAAATACACTTTAAAAACACAAAAATTAAAAGAGCTGTAGAGGCTAGTGAAGCAGGAACTAGCTCTATTTGGTTCCTCTATTAATTTTAGTCTATTTATACAACTTCCCTTTTATAGTTCTTTCTATAACAG
The DNA here is from genome assembly GCA_013398225.1 of Steatornis caripensis. Lineage (NCBI taxonomy): Eukaryota > Metazoa > Chordata > Aves > Caprimulgiformes > Steatornithidae > Steatornis > Steatornis caripensis. The sequence goes on along the minus strand of VZSC01010112.1, from coordinate 269,385 downwards.
TGCTTGTTAAACCTCTAAATAATGACAGCTGCTAAAAATTGAGTATCCCATGTGTGGAATCATTTGTGGTCTGGGGAAAAAAAAAAAAGAAAAAAGATCAAATTCCTCTCTAATGATAATAATTATGAGATCAATCCAAAACTCACTGAAATCAAAAGCAAAGCTGCCACTGATTTAAGCTATACAAGAATCAGCCCTGGTTTGTATGTCTGCTGTTGCTCTTGATTTATTCCAGCACAAACTAGAAAACAAGATTTAGCCTAATATCAGCTTTTCTTAGTTAGCATGCATACTTATTTTCCACAAGTAATTTGGAGCTCACCTGATCCTTATTATTTTTTATTTTTTGGAAAACACCAAGTCATTTTATAAAGTGCTGGTATTATAAACTGCAGAATATAGTTTATAAGAGCACTAACTCCTACAAGCCAACCATTAATACAACTAATGGCCTGTTTGTTGTATTAAACTGCTCTCATTTGTCTGGGTCCATTAACAAACGCAGTGGTCATTAACTGTTAACAGCAACTCAGTTATTAGATTTTATTACTTGTACAGGAAACACTGGAGAACAAACTGATTGTTTTGGTTTACTGGGGTTTATTTCTTTCCCAGCAGTCTTGCGCTATTATTTATAGTTTAGCTCCTCGCTTATTCCCAAACATGACTGACAGAAACGGGTTCAAGCCATCCATGTAGACAGTCAGTTCACATGCCAGCCCCACTTAGCCCAACAAACCTCTCCTTTAAACCAGAGAGCTCTGAAGCATCAGGCGTCTGGAATGGCCTCTGCTTTTCTGATTTTTCTGTATCTTTTTCTCGGGCAGCAGCTTCCACCCACATACATAATAATGAGATTTAAGTAAAATGTACACTAACGTGTACCTAGGAGGATGTAAAATCTCCTGCTTCCTTCATGGTTGTCTCTCTCTTACTCACTAAAATCCAACAATCAAGTTTAAAAAGTATCTTTTACTTCCTCTTCATTGGGACAGATGCATCAAGTAAGGGTGATCCCTTTCTGCCTTGCACAGACATTTAAGTCTAGATATTTGTAGAGGTCTCTTCTGGCCTTGTGGTTTACAAATAAGCTTAGAGCCACAGTCTTGCAAACCCTTGTATGTGAGGTATGTTACCCAGTATGACCAAGATCTGAAAGACCTTCCACATTCTGAATGCTGGAGACCCCTGATGCACACCTTGCTCTGCTTTCTTCACCCTGATTCAGTTCAAAGCAATGGAAAAACAATACCAGAGTCAAATTGTCGTGAAGGACCGGCAACACCTTACCATGAAAGTGGCTTTCATCAAGTAGTCTGAGCAGTTTTCTTCAACCTGCAGTGCCACGATGCACAAATGAGGGAGGAGACACACAGAAATGTGGTGTTAGTGCTCTTTGGAAACAGGATCTTCTGGGCTCCCACCAATCAGTGTTAGCACTTACTGGTGTTGCAAGACAACTATCAGCACTTCAGAGGTGGAGATATGTGACGTGACTGTGGTTTACCTTCCGTGGGGATGGGTATATTTAATGAAATTGAAATAACTCGATTTCTGAGCTATTGGTCTTTCTCTACCACATTGTGGTTATTAATGGTACTTACAAGTTCTTCTCTCCTCCTACAAAGGCACAAGTGCAGACCTGGTATAAATGATCCTACCTGTTCACTAAAGGCTGGGGTCAATCAGAAAGACAGGGCTACAACCAGCACAGCGGCACAGTGTATCAGTGGCACACGTGGTGCTTAACTCGCTGAAGAAGAAAGGCCACACTTCTCCAAATAGTGATTCACAGTGTGGTATCTGAACACGTTGCGTGGAGATGCCTCACCAATCCTCTTCTCATGCGGCTTGTGAAGTAGGGTATTATCATGGTTTGATTACACACAAAGTATTCAGAGGATGGTCATGGAGTGCAAATACGGCCAAATTACATCAGCCCAGTGCTATCTGCAAACCTGTTTGGATGCTATGGCAGCCAATGGATCCAGTGCAGCATCAAGAGGAAAAAGGTGAGAGATTTTGCTAAGAACAGGCTCAACACACTGCTAGATTGTACAACCAGCACAGGTGATTAGAAAGTGCTTCTATTATCCCTGGGGCTGAGGTTAAAGCCTCCTCTGTATGCCCGTGCCTGTGTCGCACGTGGTATGTGCACGGGGATGAGTAGTGTTGTGGTGCTGGGGACTGAAAGGTATGAGTCAGCTTATCTGCTCCTGCCTGCAAACCAAGACGCTTCTGATACAACTTTCCTCCTATCAGCTTCTGATAACAACTTCCTTCCTGCCCTCTTTCCCAAGCTAGCACGTGCTAACATATTATGCAATAAAACCAGTCAGACAAGAAATTTAAGAAGTATTTAAGAAGCTCGACGATGTGCACATTATGCCATTAAGAAGCTGATGTCAGCAGAGTCTTGCTAGGAATGGCCCCAGACCAACACGCACATGTGCATTCTCCTTACCTTGCAGTGACAAGGTAGAATAAAAAGAGTATCTCTGCTTCTTTGAGCTCCTGGTACAGCTCAGAACATATTAAATCCCAGGGTTTCCATGAACAGCAGGACTGTTCAAACACAGAGGAGACGCCACAGTCCTTGCTTTACATACAGAAAATAGGTGCCAGAGCTGTGATCTAGACCCTTGTTACAAAAATGCTGAGTGCCCCGGTCCCTGCTCGTGCAGGAGATACTGCGCCGTTGTTCCGACCTCCCTCTCCTGTTTCCTCTCCTTCTCCCTTGAGCTCCTCTTGCAGAAATGGGTCTTTCTAACAACGTCACTGTGCACTTTGTGCAGTATGTTATTCCTTTTTTTGCTCCCACTGGACCATTTGTCTTTCTCCAAGGATCTGAGTGTCAGCTTAGCAAAGGAAGAAGTCCAGCTGCAGCAACTGAAGAGCACAGCATGATTTGCCGGTGCACCCAGCCACAGCGTACCAACAGGCTGATCCTTCCATTTGTGAGATACCTTTGCTTATAGTCTCCATATTACCCTGGTCAGGAGCTGCTGCCTAAGCCAAGTTGATGAGCCCTAGGTGCGTATGGTAAAAACTTCACATTCCAGCCAAAGCTCATTTTAATAGAAAGTGAATCAGGAAATTATGTTAAGATTCAGAGGGGAGAGTCAGGCCAGGGCCCATCACTGCAACAGTACGTAGATTTATTTCAGATGGAGGAGACTTAGCCCCAATGTTCCCAATCAGAGAGGCAAGATTTTAATGAGGATGAGCACTCAGCTTTCAAACCTCTGGTTCCCTTGTTTCTGCAGCACACACCCGATCAGGCACAGATGTACATCTCTGAGGTAAAACATGCCAAGATATTCTGGAGGAAAGGTAGTTCCTCGAAGCAAGTACCTGCCACAAACAAACAAAATTTGTGTGCTTTGGGATCAACAGGACAGACTCCCAGCTGCACTAGACCTTGTGCGTGTAGGTGTCAACACCGTGTCCCTGGGAGAGGAATTCTGCTGGCTGTGGAGAGCTGGAGGCTGCGTTGCTGAGGAGATTTGGAGAAGTTTGGCAGGCGCCTCCAAGGGCTGCCATGTTCTGGTCCTGAGAAGACAAAGCAACAGCCCTGTCTGCTGGCACTGAATGCAGAATAATCTCTGTGAGAAACCTGCATGAACTGTGTCCAGCTGCCTGGTCCTCATGGAAGAGTCTGAAACTGAAACAGGTGAAACAGCAAATGATGGAGACCTTGGTAAACAAAACAACTGCAGTGGTTGCCAGAGATCTGTTTAAGAACTAGTGCTCCAAATGTTCCTCAGAAATGTTTATCTAATATGAATTTTATTCCTTAAGAAGTAGGATGTTGTTCCTTTCCGGAGTATTTTAACTTTGCATTTTTTTTTGAGTCCTCAAAAGACTGAGCTATGACCTGCACAAAACCAATAGTAGATATTGTTTAACACTAAGTAGGCTAAAGAGGAGAGAAAAATAAATGTATTACAGTTATGGGACTGTTATGACTATGTGTTGCAGACTCATTATATTAGCTAATAATGCCAAACTGAGTTGACTCCTTTAACACTGGCGAAGGATCAGCAAGCCCTCAAAGTTCCTTGGTCGGTCAGTACTTAGCCTGATCTTTCAGTTTTGTGCCGTGTCTTTCATTAAATTCCTTTTTTTCCTTTAAAAAAAAGTCCCATCTGCCGAGAACTGCACATTCTTTTCTTCATCTCAAGTGCTGAACTCTGTTTCACTGAAATGGAGTTCACCAATAATCTCTATTTATCTCTACATTTTCTAGTAACCACAAGAACTATTGTTTTTAATCCCTATAAAGCAGATGGACGTTGAAAAGCCAGCAGAAAAGGCTTAGAATGAATGGAGTTAAAAATACACTGAGATGAGTGTACTGTAGAGAATATAATGATGACAAAGAATGGTCAAAGGAAGAAGGGAACAATTACCTGGACTAAGTGACTAGAAGAAAGAGAAACACATAGGAGATTTTGGGCACTATTTTAAATTCTACGTAAGGAATACAGAATTTTTTTCTTCAGTCCATTACAAAGAACTCTCCTCTTCGTTTAAAACCAAACCCCAAAACATCCCCCAGCATACGATTACAGCGCTGTGGCGGGGCTGCACTTCTGGGACATGCTGTGCATCAGGTGTATCTCTATGTTTCTGCTTTACTCACTACTGATAGGAAGGAAACATGCTGTGTATGCACTTTTACTGAGATCTTTAAAATTTCAGTAAATCATAAGAACATTGTGATACCAAGATGCCATCCCAAATACTCATTGAGACAAACTGTTAGATTCCTAATTACTTAAAATAACACCTCTGCTGGTGCACACCTACGAGTAAAAGTTACCTGCATGTCCCCATCCCACTCCATGGTGGTTACCAGTGATACTCTCTGCTTCTTCTGAATTCAAAGTATAGGCTCAGCCACTAAATACCAGTGCAGGCTCGAGCGCAGCCCTCTCTCACATATCACACTGAGAAATTCTGAAACGTCTGTGAAGAAACAGGGAGAAACAGCAGGCGGGACCTCCCCGTCCATCCCGTTTCTGCCAAGAAGCCGCAAACTGCACACGGGCAGCAAACCAGACACATGTGGATGTTCTTGCTGGGACGCAACTCACTCTGAATAATAAGCAGGGGGAAAAAAGGACTCTCTGGATTTCTCTAAAACTTCGAGGCCCTGCTCCAAAATCTTAGAATTCATAAAACATTTAGAAACGAGAAGGTGTAGCCACACTGCACTAGAGAAAACACCCCTATGTACACACCGCTGCATCAGGCAGAAACGCTTTCAAGTGCGGAGCTACGGTAACCAGATTTTCTTCTCTATCAAAGACCTCTAGATGGAGCTACCCCTTTTGTTTTCAAACCAAGCAACAGCTCGTGAAGTCCTGCCAGCCATAAGGCAAAGCGAGAGAAATATAATGCTCTGTAAGGGAAGGAAACTTAGGCATTCGCAACAATGTACATGGGAGCATCCTTTTGCATGCATGTTGTGCTGTTGTTAGATATTCTAAGCTTTTTCATAATCTTTCGAGAAACCAGCTGCGTTGCCAACGCCCTTGTATTGCTTAAAAGAGTCAGCCATTCCAGAAGAGTAACGCTTCGTAGTGACAAGAGAGTCAAACTGGGCTGTAGATTGCTGAGATCTGAATGTAAACAACATGCCAGAGCCCCAGCTGGACAGACTGATTTATCTCAGTGGTGTGGCACTGATGTACAGAACCCAGGAGCTGAGCTCAGTGCTGGACTAGGTCCCTATGAAGAGGGAAAGACGGCAAAAATTGGGACACCAAGGAGCTCCTTTGCCTCCCATGATGCGGAGGATTTCATTTCTGGAAGGATTTCATGTCTGTTGTCCCTTCCACGGACAATAGTTGCAATTTTCGGAGCAGGGCCAGCCAGTCTGAGGCGAATGGACTGTGCAAGTGTCAGGCTCAGCCTGCATGATCCTGTACGCCTGGAGGACAAGCCTTGAGGGTACCACCGTGCCAGCACTATGCACAGGAGGAAATACTAACAACGTTATGTTCCTCTTTGCACTGCACTATTCCCACCAGGCCTGAGAACCACAAAGCACTTATTTTGGAAGGATTAAGGCAGCACACATTTCCCTTTAAACATCACCATTAAACCCACCTACACCCTGTCACCTTTGCACAGGGTGAAGAGCACAGATCGGCAGGGTCCAGAGTCAGCATTTCATTTCTCNCTCTCCTCTTCGTTTAAAACCAAACCCCAAAACATCCCCCAGCATACGATTACAGCGCTGTGGCGGGGCTGCACTTCTGGGACATGCTGTGCATCAGGTGTATCTCTATGTTTCTGCTTTACTCACTACTGATAGGAAGGAAACATGCTGTGTATGCACTTTTACTGAGATCTTTAAAATTTCAGTAAATCATAAGAACGTTGTGATACCAAGATGCCATCCCAAATACTCATTGAGACAAACTGTTAGATTCCTAATTACTTAAAATAACACCTCTGCTGGTGCACACCTACGAGTAAAAGTTACCTGCATGTCCCCATCCCACTCCATGGTGGTTACCAGTGATACTCTCTGCTTCTTCTGAATTCAAAGTATAGGCTCAGCCACTAAATACCAGTGCAGGCTCGAGCGCAGCCCTCTCTCACATATCACACTGAGAAATTCTGAAACGTCTGTGAAGAAACAGGGAGAAACAGCAGGCGGGACCTCCCCGTCCATCCCGTTTCTGCCAAGAAGCCGCAAACTGCACACGGGCAGCAAACCAGACACATGTGGATGTTCTTGCTGGGACGCAGCTCACTCTGAATAATAAGCAGGGGGAAAAAAGGACTCTCTGGATTTCTCTAAAACTTCGAGGCCCTGCTCCAAAATCTTAGAATTCATAAAACATTTAGAAACGAGAAGGTGTAGCCACACTGCACAAGAGAAAACACCCCTATGTACACACCGCTGCATCAGGCAGAAACGCTTTCAAGTGCGGAGCTACGGTAACCAGATTTTCTTCTCTATCAAAGACCTCTAGATGGAGCTACCCCTTTTGTTTTCAAACCAAGCAACAGCTCGTGAAGTCCTGCCAGCCATAAGGCAAAGCGAGAGAAATATAATGCTCTGTAAGGGAAGGAAACTTAGGCATTCGCAACAATGTACATGGGAGCATCCTTTTGCATGCATGTTGTGCTGTTGTTAGATATTCTAAGCTTTTTCATAATCTTTCGAGAAACCAGCTGCGTTGCCAACGCCCTTGTATTGCTTAAAAGAGTCAGCCATTCCAGAAGAGTAACGCTTCGTAGTGACAAGAGAGTCAAACTGGGCTGTAGATTGCTGAGATCTGAATGTAAACAACATGCCAGAGCCCCAGCTGGACAGACTGATTTATCTCAGTGGTGTGGCACTGATGTACAGAACCCAGGAGCTGAGCTCAGTGCTGGACTAGGTCCCTATGAAGAGGGAAAGACGGCAAAAATGGGGACACCAAGGAACTCCTTTGCCTCCCATGATGGGGAGGATTTCATTTCTGGAAGGATTTCATGTCTGTTGTCCCTTCCACGGACAATAGTTGCAATTTTCGGAGCAGGGCCAGCCAGTCTGAGGCGAATGGACTGTGCAAGTGTCAGGCTCAGCCTGCATGATCCTGTACGCCTGGAGGACAAGCCTTGAGGGTACCACCGTGCCAGCACTATGCACAGGAGGAAATACTAACAACGTTATGTTCCTCTTTGCACTGCACTATTCCCACCAGGCCTGAGAACCACAAAGCACTTATTTTGGAAGGATTAAGGCAGCACACATTTCCCTTTAAACATCACCATTAAACCCACCTACACCCTGTCACCTTTGCACAGGGTGAAGAGCACAGATCGGCAGGGTCCAGAGTCAGCATTTCATTTCTCATCGTCCCTAAAAAAGCCCCTGGGAAGGTAGGGCATCCCTGCCCTCCCTCGGCAGCCCCTGTGTTTCACTGCTCCTGGCGCCTGTTCCACTGGAGGGTACCGTCGCCCCGTGGTGGTGCTGGGCAGGGAGCTCTGCAGAGTGCTGCTTCTAATGAAACCTGAAGGCCAGGGCCAGGAAAGTAAAAATTAAACTTTACAGAAAAAGCATGCTGTAATTTTATGATGAGCTTTAATTTGATTCTGTTTAGTTAGAGCAGCCCCCTGGGCAGGCTGGGACCGCACCGTGCAGCGTACGGCTGTGCTTTCAACTAACAGCTCCAGCCTCTTCCAAGGATGTAAATGTTAAAGCCTCCTGTGCAATCAAAGCTGAAAATGACTCTGAGGAGTAAACGAAAAAAACCAGGAGGCTTGCAGGAGCTCACACTTAAAGTACATTTTTAATCTTATTAAAGGGATAAGAGCAAAAATGTTCAGATCTCTAATATTATTTGCATTATAGCACTGCCTGAGGGGAGTCGAATAAGCATAGGACTGCCCTGTGCTAGGAACTGGGCAAACACTAGTAAGGAGCACACAGCTTGTCCCGCATAACTTGCAATCAAAACAGACAAGGCATAAAGGAAGAAGGAAAACAGACCAAAGAGGGGAAAAGTGGTGGCCGAGAGTACCCTGCAGATGGGAGAGAGCCAGGAGTAGGACCTGGGTCACCCAGGTCCCCTACCAGGGTCCTCCTCCTCAGCTCACACTATCTCAAATGCCGTATGTTTACAGCGTGCCTTGGTTTCACTGTGGTTTGTTTCTTCCGGCTAGGTTACAAACATGGACGCACAGCTCTTCTGAAAGCCAGGTCCCCTGCAGTCCAGTCTCAGCTAAACTAAAGCAGGTCACAGGAAAGACCTAGCATGAGTAGACATTAACCTAAACTGTGACCTAGCAAAAAGATCTAAATATTTGGAAATGCCACCTATTTTCATGTCAATGGAAAATACACCCAGCACTTCAAGCTCTGCCTGTTCCAGTACCTCCTATATCCCTGGAAACTGGTGGCTAAATCTGCACCTGGCATGTTCTGAGGAAGCTCAGAAGGACTCAGTGAGCAGTTTGGCTCACATATTTTTTGGCTATGCTAATGGTCAATTTTTCATTCAGACTAGGGATATCATCCTGGAATTCATGCAACTCCATTTGACTTCTGTGGAAAGTGACAATTCTTGACTACAGCAACCAAACTCCCTGCCCCCATTCCGCTCCATATTGGCGCAAGACCTGGTTTGCTTTCTGCTAAACCAGGATCTTTCAACAGCCTCAAACCAATGAAAATGGTGGTTTATGTGAATATTTGGGGTTGCTGCAGGGGTGTCACTGATGTAATAGGATCAAATTATCAAGGAAATGTTAAGATACGTAACAGCCTGTGGTCCCTCGCAGCAAACACAGTAGAAGAATCATTAACTAGTAGGGCAGAAGAGAATCATTGAGCAAAATGGATTGAAACATTCCACTGAAACAAAGTCCTCTGATGGGAAAGGTGCTGGTTTCTACCCAGCTCCCAGAGGGAAAGTCAGCTCAGCCCAGGATGGGATTTTGGTCAGCATTAGAGACAGGTCAGCAGACAAGGCACTCTCATAGGATGTGGCACAACAAGGTGTAAATCTCAGGTTTGCAAAAGGACTTGAACTTGGGTCTTCAACAATGCGAGGGATTGCCCTAACCACAGGGCTGTTTGCTATTTTGGTACGGGCTCTCTTACTCACACAGCATTTTTGTAGTAAAAGGAGAAAAGAAAAAAAAAACTGAGTTAACAGAAAAAAAGTTTCATCCAGAGGGCGGAAAAATTCTGTACTTCCCCATACTAACTACTTAGCATCTACCTTACATGCCCGAAACTGTCCCTGATGTCTGAAAAGCAAGTTGGATGGAACGGATTTTTGTGAGCTGAGCATTACTGAACTTGGTTTGAGAGCTGGGAAAACCTGTATGCAGGTACTTACATCTGTCCTTACTGCAGAAGTTATTGAAACCCTATTGACATTGCTGGAGAGCTTTCCTGTCTGAATAAAAGGATATAAGGATCTGTCCTGCAACATTAAATGTGACTGTTATAAAACTTGTCCAGATAGAGTTGGTGGTTCATTTTTCATTCAAACTTTTTTGTCCCTTTTTTGGGGGCCGAAGGGGGGTGGGGGAAGTGGGAATAAACCATGACAGATTTCTCACATAAAATTATATGATGTGGTTTTGACTAATATGAACATTTCTGATGTATGTGTCTGTACAGCTCTGCCTGTAAAACATTTTAGGAGCCTTGTGCACAAGATGTGTTCTGATATAGGTGGATTATACACGAACAATCAGTGCAATGAATGCACACTCACACGCTCCCCAAATTCCTGTGGGTTGGTAGATATCAAAACCAGAACCTGGAATTCCCTTTTGGAAGCCTTACATGCGTGCTTGGAGCTCTCTCCCTGCATTCAATTGACTGATTTACGAAATGAATAGCAGATGAATGGCTGTCATTTCCCTGCTGATTTTGACAGTGGCTGCACCCCTGTGGCAATCAATGTTTTTTAATGGAAAACACGATGTATTTCAACTGGATTACGTAGCTATATTTTGGCATTCTGTTTATGACAGAGAATTATTTGTTATTGAATCCTTAATGGTCCATAGCATCAACTTCATTCTAATTACCAAGGCAGCCAAGTAATAGTTTTTTCCATTTACAGATATTTGTAAGACTATAACCAGAAAGCAAGCCATGAGTGACTAGGCCAGTAAACAGTGCAGTTTGCTGACTAGTGTTTGTTTTATAACCTTTGGCACATCTTGATATGTACATAATAATAGTTCTTAACTCATAAATAATATTTTACAGAGGTCACACTATAGTTATTTAAGTTCAGGGGTTTATTTCCCAGAACACTAAGTAGCTGTGAATGAATTATGTTTAGTCTGATCTGCCACAGAAGGGTCATAAACTTATAAGTTGTAGCAAACCATGGAATATTACTCCTGTATGTCAGGCAAACTGTAAATGTAAAAGAATAATGCTTGATAAGGGGAAAGTCTTTTTATTTTGTTAAAGTAATATATGTTCCTAGGGAAAGACTATAAAAATTCATGTTAACTTAAGTGACAATTTGGGCAATCTCTCCACATACAGCTTGTGAATTCTGCTTGCTACAGGGGACTCTCTCTCCGTGTCTGCAAGGCTACAAACTCCATTCTGAGCAGGCAATATTTTTCTTTCTTGGCTCCCTTTGGCTTACAGTGTCCCCAAATCCATAGGAGGCAATGAGAGAAACTTTCGTGTCTTTACATAGGGCTAATAAAAATAGAGGTCATTAAGCATTGCCCATAGCCTGTTCAACTGCAACAGCCTTGGACAAAGAGAAGGCTACTAACTCATTTATTAAGTCTGATGAACATATAAGAGACAGGGAGGGAAGAGAATTAAGCTGCTGATCATAGGGTAGGGATTTTGATCACTTTCAAGGCCATTTGGGGTCACCTGACAACGGAGGGTATAGCAGAACATAGTGGTGAGGAACTGAAAATGAAAAGACCATAGGGACCGTATGTTCTGGGAAAGATGCCTTGTGCAGGAAACAGGAGATGGGGGCATGCTTTTGTAACAGAAGGATATTTGTTAATTGCAAGACCAGCTGAGATAAAGAAATCCAAAGAAGAGTGAAAAATGCTCCCAAGTCCTGGAGAGAAGACATAGGCAGTAAGAGTGAGAAAGAGCCAGACCTGCGAGAACTCTGCCTCGATCCCAAAGAGCACACAAAACCAAGGAGAGCAGGGAAGGGCATCTGAGTCTGTATGGTTTTGCTGTTGATTATAGTAACGACTTCAAAGCAATAACTGAATATAGAACCTCCTGCAAAACCTGAGTTTCTGCATGCTTCCACCACCCTTTGTCCCCAAAGCAGTGAACTGCAAGGTTAGAGCCCTAGGACGGGGCAGTTTTAGGCAAAGAGGAAGAAAACCACTGGTCCTGAGGCTGTTCAGGTGCTGGACCAGTAATTCCCATTTCAGGGAAGAGCTAACAGATCCTGTACTGAGGTTGTGCCCGGGATAGAGCCCCCACTGACAGCTAATCTGACGAAAGGATGCGAAAAAACCAGCTCACTGCATACAGGCCCACACTCATGGCCCCAGCAGCAGCTTGCACACTCGAGTCCATGCCACGCTTCCCTTCCCCGGGGCCTGCCCTGTCTTGCCTGTGGTACCCAAGTACAGCACTGCACTATCCCCACCTTTTTGTTACCAGGTGAACTGGAGAAAACCCGAGGGCTCTTAAAAATCTGAAAAGGTTCATGGGAGACCTTTAAGGGATGCCTTGCTAAGGCGGTGACAACTTCCCAAAACAGAAATAAAGTCTGAACAAAGAGGATCAGTAATGAAGATCGGATCAGTCTGGTTCTCCAAAATTTTCTGACTCCAACCAATTGCTTTGCTCCCACTGACTGCAGGGGGCCTTGCTGTGAAATTCTAGCTGTCCTGGAGACTTTTAAGAGAAGATAAATAAAAATAAAGCAAAAAGCCACCAGCTGCATTTTCCAAGTTTGCACTTCTAGTGCTGGATGCCTAAATCCAGGATTAGCTGTTGTAAGAGTCCTGTGGCAAGGTGAGAAAGGACCTAGCTCACCACTCAGCTGAGCCCTCTGTTATTTGCAAGTTCTGCTAATGTTCTGGCACTTCCTTCTATACAAAATCAGTCCTGCCTAAATGAATACTTGCATACTGGTGGGGGAGATTTTTAAAGTAAAAATAGTGATATTGATAGTGATAAAAGTAGTGAATTGTTGAGTTCCCACTGAAAGCCAGCAGGAGATGCATGCCCCACTTGTTCATTTGCCTTGAAAAACTCCAATGAATATTATTTTGAAATTCATTAACTATTAAAAAGAAAATAAAATTTGGGTGATTTTTCTTGACTTTAAGAAACCTAAGAACAAATTATTTCTTCTGTGTGTAACCTTTGCGAGAATTTTGTGGAACTCATAAAAACAGGTCTTTAAAATAAAATAAAAACACTCTTAAATGTTATCCATAACCATAAGGATAATTTCAGCTTATTTTATCACTGGGTTTATTTATACTGACATTTCAATTCAAAATAATGGGAAAATAAAACACATTGAGTAACCATAACCCTCCTGTGCCCAGAGAATCTTAAGGAACAGAGACCTTGGGCTCCCTGGTGATCCAAATTAGTGATGTGCCACAAAGCTCTTGGCTGTGCTCTGTGACCATCAGTTTCAGAGATGCCAGTGTGAGGTCATGTTGTATTTTTTATTATCTGTATTTTAATTCAAGCATTTGAGATTACAGCAAATAACGTCACTGTTATATAAAGCATAATAATTGCTCAGTCCTTTACTTACCAAGCTCACCAGACACCAGTGGGATATAAAAAGGTTCATAGATATTTCCTAGGTAGTGAAATTTCACAAAACAATGTAGTCTAAAGTTTGCTGGTTTTCAAGGCCACTTTATACATACGAGCCATTGCCCTGGACTGGACAGAAGATAGGTAGTGACATTCCTATATTGCTAGGGCTTCTACAGCAAACAGGGCTGTGATTTTAATGCATGAAGGTCTTGCGCTTGATTTCTGAGTTCAATGCATTTTGTTTCATTCTGGTAAAGAGGTCATTTACAAAACAAGGGGCTTTAAAACCTGACATTATTGTCTGACTAGAAGGAAACATCATCTTATTACTTACTCAATACCTTATATTTATTCAATGCTTTGAAGAAACAGATGATGCCCTCAAGGATGCTGTTGTGCCAAGCAACGTACAAACAAATAATGAAAAATGGTTGTCTTCTTCCAAGAGGCCTCATGCCCACACCTACTTCTGGTCAACATATGGGAAGTTTGGCATCTGGGCCCATAGGCATATTTGTGGCCATCAGTTCCCTGCTGCTTACACCTACCTGTTATAAACACAGCAACTCTGTGTTCTTCACTGGAGACATCACTTTAAGCTGCAGTTTTCCATGCCTGCATTTTTTGGTGAACAAAAAGCCTCCACTGGCATCACTAGAATTTCTAAGGGAAGCTTAGTCAAGCAAGCAAAGTCAATAGTTGTTGGTTGCCTAAATAAACTGAAAGTGTCCTCTTGAAAATCCCAGCCCTGAAATTTTAGGTGCACCAGAAAGACAGAATGAGACTCTTTCTGCTGCTATTACAAAATACAGTATATGATAATTCATTTAAGACTCTGTATTTATACTTTCTAGACATGAATCACTTCCTAGCACCACAAAGCATCACTCAAGCACCCTTCTTTGCTCCCTATAATTTACAGTGTAGTCAACCTTGACTAATCATCCTAATTATGTCTGGTACTTGGGACTGCAGCACACTCCCCTCCCTCCCAATACACACATGCAAGATTAGCAATACTTAGAACATACGATGTTTTCTTCTCAGCTTTTAAAAGTGGCATTTCTAAATTACCGAGATCATTATTTATTAATTATAATAGTGCCTAAAAATTCCAAATACTATTTTTCAAACAGAACACAGATAGAGATGTAAAAGTCCTGTAGATGAAAGGCCCAGAGACACAATCAAGTTACAGCAGTTTAAATTACCACAGGTCAACAAAAACATAGTTACCAAGCACGTGCCTATTTTTAATCTGTTGCAGATAAGACCTAAAACGCATTAACTTGAACCTCTCGTATTGCAATATAAGTGAATGTGTTTTACCTTGCTTTTGTTGCACATTCTCAGTGAAGAAGCACTGTTTAGCTGTGGTGTTAAGCCAGGGTAACTCATTAGGGCACCTGAGCACCACCACACTCCCTGCATCACCCAAGGAGGGACGCAATCATCCCTGCTGGCCATGGGTATATGGGGTACTACAAAGCACAAGGGCAAACACATGTGCTTCCTACTACCCTTTGCAAAAAGAGCAGATTAATAGATAATTAACATGTATTGGCTTGTGTTGTGGTGCTTATAAAATGTGTTTTGTGTTATGTTTTTGTAACAGTTGGCTAGCAAGCCTTGACCTGCAAGGGTTAGGATGAATACCTGCACAGCTGGAGCCTTCGGTGGCCAATCACAGTCCCGCTCTCATCATTTCCCAGTTTTATAAATGTAAATATTGGAGGTCTTGTTTAAACCTTCAGAACCTAAACATGTCATCACTATTAATAACATATGTTATAAGACACCACATGCTGACAAAATAACCTGCAGTAAATGACACAAAAAATATTGAAAAGCTTAGCATAAAATTGAAACTCGTTAATGGTACACTGTGCAGTTTGGCATACAACTAGAGGCAAGAATTCCACACAATGGGACTGTGTGAGTGCTAACAGCAGGCTCCCACAAGATAAAATAAACTTGTTTTATGGACATGAGGAATTGATTTTTAATGAGATTCTGCTTGGCCATAACATCATCCTGGGAGGGTGAGCTGGTTTTCCCCTTGCCTCTGGTGCAAAATTATAGTTTGCAGAATAAAGATGCATTTAAATTAGGCCTATGGATTTGCACCTTCATCATATTAAGTGAAAAGTAGGTGTTATCCCAGGTCTGAGTATAAAATGGTTGTTAAAATGCCTACAAAGAAGATCTCCTCTTCCCCGCGCTACCTGTCTGTACGTTCTGGGATCGGGAGGTCAGCCTTCAAGCAGAACACACACTCCTTGAGTTCTTTAAGAGGTAAATTATCTTGCAAGCTTCCTTCCTGAGTACAGAAGAGTAGTTAAAAAAAAAAAGGATAAATCTCTCTCTTTAGAGAAGTTGAATACAAGCATTTGAATGTTCAAATTCTTTTTATGTCCAGGTCTCAACTGCCTGTTAAGAAAACATTAAGATGTAAAGAGGTTATCAAACTTGCAGTTTGATGTCAAATCACTGACACATTCAGTCACAGCAAGAAAGAACTGTCCCTTTGCTGCCTATTCACATTTGATTATCTTTCTTATTCATCCCATCAATGAAAAACAATACTAAACCTCCTCTTTGGATGCCAGAAAGAAAACCAGAGTCAAACAGATGGCAAGTGCCTCTTAACCAGGCAGCACTTGGGGAGAAACAGAATACAAAAGCAAGAACAACTATCAAGCCTCTTCGACTTTAAACTCAAAACATTTTCTTTACAAAGAAATCACAGTTTTGCTTCCCAAATCAATGTCACTTGGCCCTGAACGAGCTGAACTGCACAGTGTTGTTGCTTTTCTTTCCTCTCTGCTGTTATGGTTTGCACTGTTTGTGTGCAATCATTGGCTTTTAATTGCCTTCTATTGCCTATTTCATTTGTCAATAAATAGAAAGTGCAGACCTATCACCAAAGGCCTTACATCTGTTTCTCATACATCTTAGCCACCCATGGTGCCTTAAGCTAAAGCTATCCCCTACTGCTAACCAGGCTACCAGTTTATTAGGGTTTTTTTTCCTGCCCTTTTAAAAAGATGAAAGTTCCTAAAAGCTTTTTTTGTGCAAGTGATGGTTGAAGTTAATGAAGTAAGCATCTGTTAGGTGAGAGAAGGTCACCCTGGGGTTGGGCACCTCCCAGTGGTGGAACTGGCATTAACCCAGCGATTAGTATGTGATGACAACACCTTAAAGATAATTAGTTGACAATGAGTTGAGAGCCTGTTAACCCCTTTAACACCTTATAGTTTATGATTATAATGAAACACTTTGGGACAAAACAAAATAGATGTACTTTTCCTTGAGTGATTTACCCTTTTTTCCTTGTTTCACTTATCATTTTTGTGACCTTCTTCCAAAGAAGCAGCTGCCAGCAGCCCAGAGCATGTTTCTTTATCTTCAGCAACCAGAGCTGAAATGTAGCACCAGCTTTCTGGCCGTTTTTCTCCACTAGCTATGATGTTGAAGGCTCTTTGGCCTTGGGTAGGAGCCAGTCCTGGGGTAGACACATGAGAACAGATATATGTAGGTAAGGGCATTTCTCATGTGACTGAACGCTGAAATGTCAAGCTAAATTATTTTTAGGTGTTTTTTCACACTGATGTGGACATACCCCTGCAATTTTAATGGAAGCCATTGGATTTGTCTCACCTGAGTGTTACAGCTGGACTCACTCGGACTTTCCCCAGAAACATGAGCTACATGGCAGAACAGGAGAGAGGCTTTTATAAGCTAAGTGGTAAGAAAGGTAGGATCAGGTCACATCTCCATTTGAGTGAAGCAAGCAAGAAACAGTATTGATCATGGGTGTGGGGAGATGAGGAGGAAGCTAACGGAGAACAACTGGCAGCCTGCTGTGATTTATGTACACTGGCATTTCTTATCTTCATTCACTCACTCAACATGTTTAACCACAACATGAGAGCTCAAATGGATTGTGACTGGCAGTAGCTCAAGAAATTTGGCACTAGCAAAGTAAAACAAATCTGTGCACAGCATTCAAGAAAAGCTTGTCTTGAGATTAAAAATAAAATGCCATTTAACTTAAAAAAGATACATTTCTTGCTTCCCTCTTCCTTTGCCCTTTCTAGTTCAATGGGATAAAGGCAGTCCTGGTGAGACAATTTTATGAGAATGTGTCCTTGCACCATCTTTTGACAGAGACTCAGAACAAGGACTGGTCTTGCTTTCATCAGGTTTAGCATAGAACTTCTATTGATTTCAGCAGGAATAGGCTTTATGTTTGGTATGTACCCAAATACATGGCTATCTATCATCTAAGCTATTCTGTAAACTTCCTGAAATGTGTCCATCATTAACAGTTACTGGGGTACCAGGATGCACAATAGTTCCACACAATTCTCATTTCTCCTGTGTCTTCCATTTCAGTCCTTTAAAGTGCTTTAAAAACATCAGTAAATTAAGCTCCATTGTGGCAAACCTTCCCTGGAGAGACTTTTATTCCTAGGTGACAGGCAAGGCAAGGCCTGCAAAGGATCCCCACAGCAGTTACAACCCAGACCTCCTGGCTCCCAGCCTTGAGCTTTACCACTAATTAAATACATCTAGCTTAATGCAGAAAATGTAGAGAGTTTTGTTATGCTTTTTAGATTTAAAGGCAATATATGGATTCGGCACTGTATCGAATGTCCATAAATTCAAAAATAAAGTATTTCCAGCAATTTCTAAGTCCCTTATTAACTAGCTTGTACTACTGGGTAGTACCAAGCTTAAGGAAAACTTTCTATTATTTATCTTAATAGAATTCTAGGAATAGAAAATATGTCCTCCAAAATTGAGGACTTTATTATCCAAAACTGATTCAATTCTCTGATGTTATGACCATCAATTCTTTTACAGTGAAAAGAGCTCATGATAACTTCATCTTAAACACAGTTAGTGAATGTAATTTGCTATTGTAGGTAGATGGGTCATAAAATCAGAATTTCTGGAACACATAATTGATTGTTTGAGTCTTGGTTATTAAATGTGATTTGGGATTAATTAATCAATCTGCTCCATGATACAGCAGATAAATATGTTTAAAATGCCTTACAGAATCAGATTCCCTTGCCTGACGGGTATTGCTGTCATTGGTCTTTAGATCTACTGGTCCCTCTTCCTGCAACTCTTAAATGCATGACTAGTCACAACGTTAAGTACAGAATTATTTGTCTGACCACGAATTTCAAAAATACGGGATGAATGATTGAATTAAAAGGACAACGTTATGGGCTGAATTATCAGCTAGTATAAAAAGGCCTGGCTCCATTGGCTTCAGCAGAGTTACAGAAATTTATGCCAGCTGAGGATCTGTCCTCATCTCTACAAAATCTTTTTTAGCCAGTTATTTCCTTTATCCATTTTTAAATAACTTTAGAACATCACTCTGGGGAACTCATCTAAAATGTCTGTTTATAACGGGATTCTGTGTCAAGCTGCACAATCCTTTGAGTTCAGCTCTTACTTGTCTTTCTTACTGTCTTATCAAAAATAATGAAAACACATGCTGATTTCAGCATACATGAGTCCCAAAAACATGCAACTTGGACAGGTATGTTGGAAACCAGAGCTATGCAGAAGCCTTAAGAATAGCTGGATGTGGAATAAGTGGAATTATCCAGGATGTCAAAGCACGGTGCAGGTTTTTTGCACAATTCACAATTTATTTCAAAGATGCTTACAGCACTGTTGCCACTACCCTACTCTGTTGTGGGCTGCTGGTTGCCACTACCCTACTCTGTTGTGGGCTGCTGCCTCCTCACAGAGAGCGGGGTCAATACAGCTCACTTTCCAGCTGAATTTGCATTATCCCAGCAAAATGGGAACAGCTGGTTTGGTCTTTTTGATCATAAAGTATTTCCTTAAGAATTTTCAAGCCGTATAGTAAGGTGTCCAGGCACTTTCAGCTCAATGAGTGAAAATTGTCAATATACAATGAATTGGGTATTAGGTATTTCACCACCCCCCACACCCCCCCGCATCTAATCTCACAAATAGTCCAAATCAAAGCATACAGGTTGTACAGGTTAGGTATTTTGATGGAGCAACAGTAAGTTACCCATGTCTTATAACCAGGAACGAGTGGTATGAGTTGGACATTTTGACAGAAATTAGTATTACTACTTAGTTTCACAACGTTGTTCTACAGAGGTGTGACCACAGCCAAAATGCCATGCAATGGCTAATCTCCTCAGCAGTTTCTTGTGACAGCATTCTTACTAACCAGCAAAGCTCGCCCAGATGGGAGAGAAGCAGGAACAGGATGGCCATGCCCATCCTGTTGTTCAGTCATGAAACCCAATCGACTGGCTGCTCAGCAAAACGGTCACTGCTTAAACAAATGTCTTCAACTGAAGAGGTTACCAGCATTAAGTTGTTCAAAAAAAGAAGATCTCTGATGAGCAGCACTGCAGATGGAGAAACTTTCCATTGGTATAGAACTAAATAAATATTCCTCTCTCAATGTCAGCAAAATGCCTCTGCCAGCACGGCCAAGAAAAAGAAGGAACCAGCGTGGGAGCCAGCATACAACCTTGTTTGGGCCTGCTTGAGACAGGAATGGAGTCTGATATGTTGCCATTTTCCATACACTGGCCATCACAGAAAAATAAAGTGACAGAAATAAAATTTGTGGGACTTCAAAAAGAGGAACAAAATATTCCAGACCCCCTCATGATTTAAAGTGTTAAACGCTAATCCTAGATCAACGCAAGCCCAACTCCCAAGCCCTTTTCCTGAAGCTGACAGTGCATGACCAGACCTAAATCCACTAAAATTTAGGGAAATGTTGAGACCATGTGAGGATCTTTTCAGCAACAGAGACTAGGAAAATGCCAGAATTGTCATAGTTTCCTTTGTCACCTTTATATTTAGAGAAGTTTATACAAGTTGCAAGCTTATGTAATTGACTTTGGCTTTCGGATAATGCTAAATATTTAAGCAAGCTTTCTTCTAGAAGGATAATCACATGTCTCCAAAGGTCGCTTGTACTTATGTTTATTTAATAGCAGCCTGTGTTTGTCATGTCCCGTACTACATAGTTATCCATGGCCTGTTTTTCAGGCCAGCAATATCACCGCAACTCCACCATGTCTTATTAGTACTGCTGCTGGTATGCCCATGAATGCCAGCATTGAGAGATTTCCCTATTTATATAGAAGCTGGTATCTGTTGTGAAGGGCCTTCCAGTATCCACACCTCACAGGCACACTCCATAGCAAGTGACACCAATCTTGTCATTTTCTCTGAACCAAGTTGTCTAATTTATTCTAAATTATAAAGGTAAGTAAGTGACTTAAGACCCATAATAAAGAGGCATCAAACCTTAACAATCCTCTTTTCATATGAAAGTTTCTGTGGCTAAAGAATCTGCTTCTGCCCAGGTCAGACTAACTTTTCATAGTTTGAATTTAAGAGCAGGAAGGGTCTTACGCAGTATGCTGCCTCACGGGGAGGACAGACCTGTCTAAGGGCCACCTGGCATGGCTGACTGGAAGTTATAAAAAGAATCTCTTACCAGCCCTGTTAGGGAGGGAGAGGTACTGACTTCATTTTCTTTAGGAGAAGACAAGAGGATTTACCATAGAATTGGAAGGCTTTGAGTGAAGAGCATGTGTGAGGGTTGAGGAAAGTTAAAAAAGCAAGTACGCAGGAAGTGTTTATTTTTAAAAAAATCTCTACATTTCTCTCAGAAGCTGATGTAGATTAGCACCGCTTTTAATTAACAGAATTTGAAAACTTTATTCATCAATTGTCTGTGTTTCAATTATTACATGCCTCTGAAAATATGACCCCTAAGACTAAAGAACATAAAAGGTTGGAGCTCTGCAGAGGATATTCATACTACCTGGAGTGTCTTTGAGGCTTTGTGGAGGTTTCAGGTGGACAATAAGGTCCATTTTTGCAAAACAGAACTGAGAAGAGGCACCTTAGGAAGCATGCCAGATAGAAGAGGACTGAGGTCACGTTATGCTCAATCCATACCAAAGGAAGATTAAGGGGGTAAGCAGGCATTCTGTGGTGAGACCCACACATAGGAGCCGGTTGTGTGTCAAGCTTGAGAAATTCTACTGGGGCCATGTGACACACAGTGTTCAGTTTTTCTTAACATCTGTGTGGTCTAATTTTCTATTACTGTCAGCAAGTTATTTCTAGGAGTGCCAGGTTATTTTGTCCATAAACATTGTCCCCATCACACATTTCTAATTTTAACCCTATTTGTCTCCAGTTGATTTACATTTGGCCAGAAGCAAATTACCTATTGGAAGCATTTATTGAAAATTAATTAGGTGGCTAAAATACCTCCAGCAGATTCTGTTAACAGTGTCTGTTCCTTGTGGCTCTCCAGAATGCAGCATTTTCCAGTTAAAACACCTAGCAATTAAAAAAAATCCATAAAGTAAATGATATAATTATTTCCAGAATGGAACTTAGTCTCTTTGAAATCAGATGCTTTCTTCTAAGGCTACAGTGCCTTACAATAGCAAGGGGTTTACAGTGCCAGGAGATTTTTGATAGAGGAAAGAGTAAGCACTCACAACAGCTAGGTCACTGCATGCAGCAACATGAAGGTGTCCTTGCTAGCTTAAAATCAGCTAGGCATACAGGATAACTGTGCAAATACCAAAGTGGGGAACAGGAGAGAAGACAAGATGGATGAAGGGAGATTAAAAGGAAAAATGCAGGATTAAATCAGAGGCAATCACAGCACCCAAGAACATGGAAAAACACATTGGATCTCTCTAAAGAAAAGCCAGGATGTTAACATGATTTACTGCAAATAGTTCCACAACATTAAAATGAGTTTTTATTTTCTGTGTGTGCTGCTTCAAAGAACAACTCTGTGGGCTCATAAAAATGCAGAGAACAAATAGGGGCCTCTAAGACCAATTTATGTGCCATGCCCACTGTGCACTGAGACACATATAATCTGTAAAATGTCAGCTTCAAAGTTCCACAGAGATTGGTGTTAACCCTGACCCTCGACCTTGCCGACTCTAGCTGGGCCCTCATGCTCTCTTAACCAGCTGTTTTAGATAAATGTGCTCCATTTTTAAAGAGATTGTCTCAGAGTTTTACGTGAATAGTAGTAATATTATTAACTCTCGCTGAAAAAACCACCTTAACCGAGAGTCTTTACAGATGGGCCAATCAAAGTCTTACCCCATGCAGAGAGTGGTGGGTTAATAAATATGTCATTGGACTGAAAATATTTAAACAACACCGGGAGAAAAGAGCAAGGCATACGACAAAAGGAAAGCATATTAGTACTGTTTCCTGTCAAAATACACAGAGGAAGCACTTTACTTTGACCGTTTTCCTCATAAAGAGACACGGTAGGCCAAAACAAACAAAGCTAAGGAATCTGGTTTATCCCACTGTTGGATACTGAGGAGTATCAACTTAAATGAAGTAACGTTGAGTGACCAAAACCAGGTTCTCCTTGACAAGACTGTTAATTGAACATATCAGCAAAGGTAATCCCACAAACTGTGGCCCCGTCGATCAATACTTCCATTTTATAAGGCCTTGTATGTGTTTTTCGTATTTTACTTTACATGTCTCTCCCAAGGTAGGTGGGGGATTAGCCACTCATGGTCTGTCAGAAGTCCAAAAGTATGATGTAGCCTGCTGGTTTGGCAGATCATGGACAAAGTCTAAATCATCCTCTTGGAAGGAAAATGTCAAAGTTCAAGGGCAGACAGTATACTTTAGACAACAAAGAAGCAGCTAGTGTCCACTCATAATAAATAAAAATAAGTTGGGGTCAGAAATACAAGTCAACTGGCTCCCCATTCACTGAACATGAGGCAAAGACAACTGGAGTCAAAGGGAAAGCTCAGAATGATTTAATGAGGTTTTGACTCAGACCCACTGTGAATCCAGACCTAATTTTCTTGTAGATGGGGTGAGAATACATCCACAGATTTCCACAGGACTTGGGTCTGGCTCTTCAGCATTGCATTCAGAAACCACCCACCCCTCTTTTTCTGCTATTGATATGTTAAAAGATTTTCTGAATAGATAAAAGAATAAAATGTAACTCCTTAGAAGAAGCAACAAACACAAAAATACTGCATGTAGGTTAAAAAAATAGATTTAGTTTTTTAGCTGTTCTTCAATAAATAAATAAGTATTTCAATTCAAGCTACTGTTTAAAATATTGCAGCCAAATTGTTTGCACACTATTTTCTTTCAGGGACCACAGTACAAACCAATCTTCTCACTGTGCTTCTAAACCCTCATTATAGATTTTCTGGGTTAGCAGATATAACCTGTTGAGAAATCAAACACACAACTGTCAGAACATGGAAAGTTAGAACTGAAAATTCAACTTTTGCTCTTATCTTCAGCACCTCATGACTCAGAAAAGTAAATCCCCGTATCATTACCAGTTGTTTGGTTGTTAATATAATACAAACAAAATCTTATTCACTCACATTCACAGTACTCTGCCTGCAAAATTGACTCTGTTCTAATCATCACAATGAGACTGACTAGAAAGGGGTGTTTGAAGAATAACTAACTCACAATCATCCAAGCTTTAGCATATTTAAACATTTGCTTTCTCAGCTGTCCTTACAGCAAAGTTTGAAATTTTCCAAACTCTTTGACAATGCCAATAAATGAGGTTTGAAAGTTATTTTCCACATTGCTGGAATCATGTTTTCTAAACAGAGCATAATTTCCCACTAGAAAACACAAAACACACATACACATGCACTGGTGTGAGAAGTTGACAGGGACACAACAAATGAAAAGGGAGAGAAACAAACAAGGGCTTCGATAGATATAATAAATAAAACCAAAACACAAATAAATACAAACAATAAACATAATAAATACGAACCTATAATTATTTAATATTTATTATTGCATTTATATAATATATCATGTAATAGTTAATGTAATAGAAAAATCTAAAATACTTTCCAACAGAGGAAACATTATGGAGTCTGAAGACAGCACATACAGAAATCCTTTACATAGGACCGATGTGTGGCTGCTTTGCTTTTCTCAGCCTTCTTTAATACATCAATTGGCTCCCTCAAAAATCTGTTTGTTTTTGAAATGTAATCTCCTTAAATGGCATGGGAGAGAAAATGAGTTTAGATTACAGGCAAAACAAGTTTGCAAAGGTAAATGTTTTGTTTTCTAAATCCCAAAACCAGGTTAATAGCTGTGAGCTCTGTGAACTTCAGGAGGTTTGCCTTTCCCCATACGAAATATTTACTTCCTGTTCCCACTTTTATCAACAGAAATTCTGTTGACTAACAGGGAAACAAAAAAGGACAAGAACACATGAAACAACCTAAATAAGAAACACGTTTCTCAACACTTGTTTATGGTAAAAATCCAGTTACGGTTCCTCAGGATGTCTGAACAGTATGACAAAGCCCTTGGGAAGGAGTAGATTGTCTTGATTTCAATTACAGCTCTTTTGAGGATTGAGAAGCTGTTCATTCTTGAAGTTGATCCAATTTTTAAACCAAATATTGTTTCTGCTAGAACCATGAACCCATCTTTGCCTCTCATTAGGATGCTATGAACTCTGTGTGGAAATCCAACAGGAAGCACATAATGGAGCAGCAGTAACCCTGTTTGTAAACACCCCACGGATTTGTAAATCTAACCTTACCTTTCCTTCTGCACCACCTCTGTACTTTGCACATCCAACACAGGGCTTTGTCCTCTCCCTCTTCCCCCTTGGCACAGCTTGCTTGTTGGTAGCACTCCCGTGTTACTGGCTCCCTTTTAAAACTCTCTGTGGGAAAAAAAAAGGTTTTCCTGCTCACCCTTAACCTGGTCACTGCCTCTCTTGTGTTAACAGAGACATCACAACCCTGTGGTTAAGGTATTGGCCTCATATTCAGCGAACTCGGGCTCACAACCTTTCTCTACCAAGGATCTCCTGTGTGGCCTTGGGTGAATCACAAAAGGCTTAATCATAAAGTATCTTTTAGTGCCCAGCTCATACACACAGATCTTCAGCACCCTAGATGCAGCACTACTTGAGCCTGTGCTTCAAGATTACTACCCTCACAGTCCCTTGTTGCTGGGCATGTGTACAACCACTCCAATGCTGAGCATGTGTACAACAACTCCAACTGTTCAGCCACAAGGAAACATTTACCGGATCACACAGAGCACAACACATCCAGAAGAAGATGTGTGGAAATGTGTTTCTTTTATATATCCAGTATAGAGAAGGTGGGGACTTTCCCCACCACTGTACTAAACCTCACATTTTTTCCTGCCCAATTCAAGCCTCTTACCTTCCTAGAGACTTTCCTAATTACTGGACTATAGGATATTTGGAAGTAGGCCTTTTTCAGTCTCTCCTGTTTGTACAAAATAATAAATGCTTACTGGAGCAATTGCTGTTGCCTGAGTGATTGTGCTAACCACCAAGCTAGAATAATTCCACCTCTGACCCTTCACGCATCTAAGCAGTTAGAAAAATTACTCCTTGTAACATTGCAGAGCTGCAGTTTTCAACAGTTTTCAATTTACAAGCCCCTAAATTATTTTTCCAAAAGAGGTATGTATCCTTGTATAGAGAATTTAAACCAACTGACAATAGGCTTGCTTCTGTTAGTTGTTTTTCATGGACCCTTGGAAATTCTGCAGACTCCCAGAGGTACACAGACCACAGGCTGGAAAACACTGTTGCAAAGGAAGAAAAGCACAGGTTTAATAACATTGTCTCATTCTCCTGAGGCCTTAAGACTGCTGCCTTCATAATGCAGACCTTGGCTCTGAGCAGATGGAATACGAGACACAATCTAGATGTTCACCTGCCAAGTGAGGAAAATCCTTTGCCTTCCCAATGAGACACAAGTACTGGCACAGGAGGTCAGTAAAACCAAGTGTTTGCGCTTGTGGTGATATAGGTTTGAAAAAGACAGATGTGTGTGAAACAAGATCCTCTGTTCCATAAGATCCCACTGTACTCTAAGAAAGTCTTACGGGAACTCTGACACAAGTGGAGGCTGTGAAGTTTTGAATTGCAAAAGACATGGTTTGCTCCCCTTCCCCCTCCCTGCAAACAAAAAGGGAAGGGAAAGAGACATGTCCCTACCTGATGTTGATGCAAAGCACATTTCAGCTAATCTGGAGGTATTTCTGAGCTACAGTTTATGGTAATAATGTCACGGCTGCAATACTTGATTGTTTGAATCACCCCAAGATATTCATGACAAGTAGGGGCTCAGCCGGAACATGGTGAAAAAAACGCAGTAATGAAATCAACAAAGTTGCAGACATTCTGACATCTTATTTCTCTAAGGAGTTTGAGTGGATTTTGCACGTAAAGGTCAGTTTCGTAATCACTTTATGCTCCCTTTAATCACCGGAGAGAAAGAAGACGAATTAGACCACTTCCAAGTCTAGTTCATCTGAATTGCTTCAGACATCTTCAATAAGATAAATCACACACTCCATGTGCCTCTCTCTCCATGGACTATAAAGAAGTGCAGAATATTAGCACAGTGCAGAGGACTACACTGCAGGCACTTCCATTTGGACAAATGACACCCACCTCTCACGTTTAACTAGTGCTGGTTCAAACTTTCTGGTGGAATAGCAAAAATGCAATGTCTTAGCAAAGAAAACATCAATTTCTGTTATCAACTTAGTAGACACATTTTTATTTTCCTGTTGGGAGCCTGGGGTATTTACCTTTGCTCAATACTCATTTCTGTATACACCACTCACCAAAACAGGGGCTGCAGGCCAAGTACCTCAAGGCTCTGTAGGTTGCAATGCGTAGCTGGGCTATGTTTCCTGTGATGGACTGTGGCAGTTCTGGCAACCAGGAGAGAAAAATCCAGCTACTATTTATCTGGAGCTGGAACAAACTCCTGTAATCTGGTCTTGCATATGAAGGGGATTGGGAAGAAAATGCTGAAGAGCTGGAAGCCAGATGGCTGAGGAGCAGAGACTGAGCTTATTCAAAAAGAAAGCCTCCTGGAAGCAAGCAGGGAACTGAAGCAGCTCGACAGTCCAGTGACTGTGGTATAATCAAAACAAAATCCTGCTTCAAATCAATTACTTAAGTACTTTGCCTTGGGCAAAAAATATAGGCATTTTAATCAATTCCAGTGTATTTCTGCAGCACGTAGACCACAGAAGAGTAATTAAGACCATAATTAAATTTTTAGTAGAAGGCTAAAGCAGGAATGTGAGGAATAACGTAGGTATTGCTGGACATTACATTGCTGTGGTTTTCCATGGCATTAGTTATGCTAGGTGTTTGCCAGTTGGCACTAAGCAGAACAGTGGTCGGTTGTCAGACGATTACCAACCATGACATTGTCAGGTTTCCTGATTTCTTACTCCAGAGCAGCTTGCCCAACAGTAATCACAGTTACACTCTCTATGGAAGGGCAGATCTGTGTGCTCATATTTTGTCATTTTTTTCTATCTGAAGTAACAGTTCTTCCCAAAACAGTATATTGAGCATAAGTTCTTCCTTAGCTACAATCCAGACCATAGTGCAGAGTTAGGAGAATGAAAGCAGTATGCTGATGGCTAAAACATGAATATAATGTAAAGTGGGAACAACCAGTTCTTGGGGGAGAGAGCTTGTCTTCCTCTTCTGGGCTTGTGCAGCTTCAGCTATGGGAGGAATAAAGACAATAACAGACAGTAACAGGGATAGTGAACAAGAAATAATAGCAGGGACTTAAGATCTTCCTGGCCATTCAAGATGCAAGTCCTGAACTTGCATCTTGCAAACTTGCAAACTCTGCAGAGGTCCAGAAACATGACATCCAAACCAGAATGAGAGCGTCTTTGTTGCCAGCTGTGGTTCTGAAGAACAACAAATTGGAACAGATTACCAGTCCATTGCAACAGAAGCAGGAACCAAGGCTATGTTTCTCATTGCCAAAGAGAAAGAACCACATACAAAATGCATCTGAAAACCAAGATCTTTCTGGCACTTAGAAACCAGGTCTCAAAAGCTCCATTTCAACAATAACCTGTTTTTTCAGTAGCCATAGCCAAAGCAGTGATGCATTAATGGAATTTTAGGCCATAAGGAAGCACTGTGATAACCAAATTAGAGCTGCGTAACACAAGCACAGAACTTTTCCCTGACACTCCCATATCCAGAACAATGACATGCATATCACCTGGATCTCCGATTTAATTTCAGTGATGCTATTTTGCCATTTTAAAAAGTGACAAGGGCGCACAAATCTAATGAAAAGCAAGGCGGACGTATAGTGAAGCTGTTAAGTGTGCATAGAAACACTACCTCTTCCATGGCACAGTATCCAGTACCGACTATGAAAGTGCAAGTGATGGAGGTTTGAGCATCCTTAGGCAACACTTTTGGTGCGATTTATCTCCTCAGGACTATTGTATTCTTTGCCATGACTTCCTCACCGGTATTTTTTACACGGTAATTTGATTTGTTAAAATTCTCATGCCTGGCTCTACGTTTGAGAGCTTGATGTAGTTGCAAAACCTCTTTGCTCTGTCTGCCCCTTTCGTTATTCTTGCAAAAAGAAATACCTCTTTGTGTAAGTTAAGGCTGCTGGAAAAACAAATCTTGTTTTGACCATTGGTTTTATTTTATTCTTCCTTTGCAAGGTATCAAACCCACCACTTTTTTTATAGATAATTTTAGCTTTATTTCCTTAAGAAAGAAGGATTGTGCTCTCCTGGTGTCTGTGGCTGTAGTTTAGTGTGCATTTAAAGCAGGCGCTGCCAGTGTAAAGAAAAAATACTTGCACCCCCTCACCCCACTCCTCCTGGCCACCCACTTCTACCTCTGCAGGAAGTGTTTGTGCAGCCTTGCAGCAAATCGGATGAGGGAATGGTGCTGGCTGAAAAAAGATAAGCCATGCAGTCTTAATAACCCAAACCTAATATCCAAACCCAATCATTCACACATTTTCAAGTGTGATCAGTTCACCACCCAGCTGTGTAAACGCCTGTGCCAAGAACACTCAGAGAGGAGCAATGGGCAGCCTGCAGTGAGCACAGAGGGAGAGAGGCAGTGCATTTTTCAGTGGCCAGCTTAAAGGGTCACCAAACTATTCCATGTGTGCATGTGTGTGCTCGCACATGTGTTCGTGAGTCTTTGCTGTTTACTCCCTCTCCCTCTATAGCTCTTAAATGTGTCTGGTGATCTCAACCCTACAGCAGGGCTCAGGACTCAAATACATCAAGTTCCTACTTCTTACATAGACATTAGAAAAGGGGAGAGATCGAAGTCAGAAACTCCTCAGAGGAGAAAAAACACAGTGTGAGCTCACTTCTTATCAGCCATCAGAGAATCCACATGTACAACCACTTCAGAGACACTGGTGTTACTAGACACCAAAGCATCCACATTGGAGAGGCACAGGAAGCCTGGCTTCACAACTTCCACTGCTCACTGAGCAACTTGTTAGGTTTACTAGCTTGTATTCAATGGGTTTGGGGTCTCCAAAGAATCTGCAGTGCTGACTGTACAAGAACAACTCGCTCTGGCACTGGCAAGTAATTAGAAGGAAAAGAACCAGAACAGTCATTAAAACAGTCAGGGGAACTTTTTGATCCAGGACCCTTAGAAAAAAAAAGAGAGAAGAAAAAAGACTTAAACTAAGTTTCAGTATGTAGGAGGAGAAACACTTCCCAATCTGCCACACACACATCCCCTGTCCCCCACCTCAGGCTTGGTGCTAGGGGGCTTGGCAAAATGTTAACACCCTTAGGCTATTTCACCGTCGTGTTTCAAATTCATAGCAAAGCGTGGCCTGTCCTAGGGCCCAACAACCACTTTGCAAGGAGCTTTTCACCCTGAATAAAACTAGTGGCAAAAGTTCTGTGCATCAGTGGGAGCAAAGGAAACCCTCCTTGAGGTGGGCCGAAGTTCACACAAAAATTTCACCTGCCCCTTTCTTTAAACATACACTGTGAGTCTGACTCAAGAAAACAGGGAAAGAGGAAAGACTTTTTCCAAAAAATTGGTAGATCACTCAGTTTTTATTGCTACTGCTACAAGCCACAGTTCCATTCAGGCTAGTTTTCCTTGCTTCACTTTGTCCTGCAGAGGTCGGTCTTGCCTGCAACACTCTGCACAGCAGCAAACCCTCTTGCTCTGCAAACAGCAGGTCTATTCCACTCTCCTAAAACACTTCAGGGATTAGGAGAATTAGAATTTCGGCAGGTTTCATCCCCAAAGAGAGCTTTGACGGCATTTCTCTGTACAACAGAGATGCATTGTTTTTATAAGAATTTATGTTCTCCAAAAAAGTGATCGTGACTCTCCTAAATTATATTGTCAATCCCAGAAAAGTAGAGAGCAAAGGCTAAACATTATTTCCCCCAAAACTCTGATAATTGGGGAACAATCTAGTCATCGTTAATGATTTTTGAAACAAATATGCTGAATGAAGGCTATATATTGCCTTTTTCAGCCCAACATTTGCACTTGCACTAACCAAGGTCTCTCAACATAAGATAGGAAGTAGAGCAAGCCCCTAATGCAGTCAGGTTTTCTTCCCTTGTAATGAACACACATATCCTTCACGTCGCGACGCAGCCTTGCTCCTGAAGCAGTACCAGAATACAATCTCAGAGACTACAGCATGTTTTAAATCCTGCTCTAACTCCGCAATTCTCAAATGTTTGACTGTAGACATCTTTTCCTGACATTGTACCCCTTGGGTATACTGCACAAAATGGACTGTCATCCTTCAGGAGAAGAAAAAAAATATCCCAGTTCCAAAGCAATGAAGCACTGCAGTTTTGCTTATTTACCCTAAACAAGATTTGACGTATCAAGTGCTAAAAGCTCCTTGCCTCTGCACTGTGAGGAGGGGTTTCTTGTCTCCTCTAAGCCACTGAAACATGAGCTGAGTGGCAGCTCTCTGCTAAACTGGTTTCGAAGGTGATTTCACTAACATTTTCCAAATGAGTTCACCTTTCCCACCTACTCAGGACCAATCGCCAGCTAGAAGTATTTAGTGTGGCAGCTGCTTCCTGAGACATTTGGACTCTTGAATGCATTCCTTTGGGACCAGGGAAAGGATCTGAAAGAAGCCGGAGGTAGTTCACTTTTCAGCATTTTGTGGTCAGCCTCGTTTCCTCATCTGCAGCCCTGTCAGTACGGACCCTCAGATTAGAAGAAGGAAAGAGAAATCCCTGTCAGCTTAAGTAACCTGGAAAGAAGCAGGGGTTCAGAACTCAGACAGATCTTCATCTTGCACTTGTATGAGGGCCAATTAAGTCAGGAAACTTGTTTAAGAACCAATTGCTGTCAGAGAGAGGACAATGTGTTTGCTTTTGAGTAGGAAGATTAAGAATTCATGAGTGGGAATGAAGGCAAAAGTTCACCTGAGGAAACAAGGGGTTCGTCTGGAAGGCGATGGGATCCTTTATTTAGACTTTATCCTGCCTTGTACATGCCTATCTATTGCTTCACATTGTCATGTGCTGGTTTGGATGAGCAGCTAATAGCAGCTGGCCTGATTTAACCCGCAGCTTGAGATTACCTTCAAACCAAGCAGCAGAAATTTGTGCTACTGTAGATGTGGATGTAGGCGACCTGACTCCTACCTATGCCTTCTGTTAACAGGCAGGATTTCCTTACAACCTCTCAGTACGTTCCAGGTGAAATCACTGAATCCCTACTGGGGATTACATATAGGATGGATCACAGAGAAGTGGATTTTTGTCCATAGTTATTACATCTCATTATTCTTGTCTGGCAAATGTATACTCTCACCTTTATTTGTCACCTTTCATGCTCTTACACTTGTAAATGCTCCCCACAAGTTAAAAATATTTCTGAAGTGACTAGTCAAATACATAAAACAGATGCACAATTGCATCTTGGGATGAATTAATTCTGTCTGCGTGTGAGCAAGAGAATAAATGTGTGGGTAGATTGGGGAATACATTGGACCAAGCATACCAGCTGATTTTTAAATCTGTAGATCTTGATCACTGCTTCTTTCTGTCACTTTTTCTCCCATCTTATGTAGAGGGGGAATCAAACAAGGATATTATAAGAGGTAATCCCATGCTGAGTATCACATTTTAAATTAAATCAAACTAACTTAAGGCCAAAATGCATCGAGCACTTTTAATTTCTGTTTTTCTGTCATTTGAAGTATAAGTTGAAAACAGCCAAACTGGCTGAAATTTTCCTCTAAACTCCTAAGGCAAGGAGCCAGCTCTGTAGGCCTTCTTTCAGATCAGTTCCTGTAACCTCCACTATCAGCAGGCAGTACAAACGCTTCATAGGATTTGTAGGTGTAAATTAGGCTACCACATACACTGTGGCGGACATACACATGCAGAGATGCAGGTTCCCTCAGTGTATTTTGAACAACTGCTCTTTGTCTGAGAGTTTGACAACCTGACCCTGTATCTCAAGTGTCAGGGCTACAGCAAGTTTTATGGCTAGGCTCAGCTCTTCTCAATTACATATATCATCCTGTATTGAGAGAGTTGGACGCTGCTCTTTTGAGAAGGCAAGCAAGACTTGTGTAATTAAATCCTCACCTCTGAAAATCTGCATTATGTATTCACATCCTTCACAGACAGTACTTCATGATAGAAATATTAGCATAGTGACCAACAAAGCTATAATTAATGGGAAAAGTTATGGTTAGTGAAGGAGGTTCTGCATAACCATATGACCATTTGGGAACCTAGATGAGGCATTTGGATCACTGAATCTAATTTGAGGTACCACAAGCAAACTTTGCATCAACTTTTCCAAAAATTAAAAGCCACGTGCCCAAGACAACAGCCTCTAGCCACTTTCACTAACTATGGAGCATGGCTTGCTTTCACATCATCTGCTTTATTACCTCCAGCAGGACAAGGATTAAAATAAACAATGTGCACAGTATCGGTTTGGCTCTCAAGAGAACTCAATTCATTACTTGTTACCTTCTCACACAGCCTTGGGCATAGGAAGCCCAGATCCATCAGGTACACTTAGTTAGTCCATTTATGTCAACATTTTGAGGTGATTCAAGTTTTCAGGTTTTGGTGATTTAGTTTTCAACCTACAAAATTTCCTGTTTGTTTATTAACTGTGATCCATTTTCATGTGAAGATAGTGAGGATGAATGTATGTTTCAACATATTTCATATACATATGTTTTGCTCACATGTTACACTGATGAGGCCAGGACAGACAAACACCTGGAAATGTAACAATAGCCATACTGAACAGGCAAGATTTGGCCCTCTTTGTTTATACCGTTTCTTCTGTGTTAGAAAGAAAATATGAAGGGACCAAATCCAGTTTATTTTCTTATATGCTTATTACACAGTTGTGTGCAAATATCCAGACTCGTGCAATCTAAAATAATGCATTAGTGCCCTTGTAAAAATTCAGCTCTTCTACTTTTCTAAGGAGCCTGCTAAAAGAAACAGCTACAGGGTCAATCTCACGTATAATAGATTTTTCTTTTAGGCTTCAACAATAAAATAGTTGGTGGTCTCTAATGCTACTGCCTTTAAAACATTCCTGGGTTTTATTAGGATAACCCATAAGTCTGGAAAGTCCCACCCTAAAAGCAGCAGCAGCTTTTGTTCAGAGAACACAATTTTTTTCTTGTACAATGTTGGACTCAAGGGTGTCTGAACTATGAATGGGTGGCTAAGGGCATAACACGCAACAGGTTTCAGACTTTTATTGGGGGGAGGGGGGCGCGGGGGCAGGAGAAAGGCAGCCCTGCATTATGGTGCTAATGTATAACACTACCTGAAACACGAAAGGACTTCATCCAACTCCTGTTGTACATAGTCAGGTCCTCAATGGATGTAACATAATGAAGCTCCATTGATCTCAAGGGAGCTCTCCTGATTTACATTCCCAGATCTGGCCATATATCTTCACGCCATATGTTGTCCTTAAGCAGTCAGAGAAGGCACAGATTTCTGCAGCGAAATTTTCTATGAAACCACATGTAAATGAATGTGTTTTCTGAAGTGCATGAAACATACCTGTGCAGAGCTAAAATACAATTTCTGAGACATGCCTGGTCATTTGTTCCACTGCAAATGACCAAGTTGTTCCTTTTCTTTCTAAAATGCCTGGAAAATAATGCCATGGCTCACTGTTTTTATTAAACTGCATTTCTTCTTGGTTTATTATTGCTGACTGACCTCATGAGCTAACTTTTCAGAGAAGCACATGTGAATTTATTTACATACATGCCAATTATATTAATAGACATTGCAATGACTCATCACTGCACATTGCTAAAAATCCTCCCTCATCTCATCTTCACAGTGAGCTTTCTGTTCCATGTGAATTTCCTCAGCTCACCTTGCTAGAAGTTCATGCATCCTCACTCTGTTAGGTAGAAAAGTTTGCTTTTCTTTCTGAGGTGGCAGACACTCAGCCTGCCATCCCAGTGAACAGACCTGCAGCACCTTGACTTTGTTGAAAGGGCCACTGTGAACTATAATTCTATTTGGGATTCAAATCCCAGCTATCTTCTTGGCAGAGAACTGCTGCTCTCCCTGCTATCTCTAGGTCCTTGTTCAGTGATGCTTTAAGACCACACACGCATACAAGCAACAAGAACATATCATTCAAATTCGAAAATCTTTTGTAGTGTTATAACATTTGTATAAGATCAAGGCACTCTCTCTCAAGGCTGGACCTGGCTGAACTGTTGTATACTTCATATACATCATATTTGTTAATTAACAGTTTTTCTCTATTCCCGTTTTGCTCTTTCACAAAGCTCCCACATCTTTGGGTTTTTCCCAGTCTTCCTGCCTTCCTCTTTCTCAACCCTACTTCGTTTTTCTCCCTGTTCTTTTTTCTCATGGCCTCACCTTTACAAAATACAAATCCAGTCGCAATCAAACTGAACCTGATAACCTTACAGTGTTTGTGTACATACAAGACTAAGCAAAATGCTCAGTATATGTAAGCACCTGCAGGTAAGTGGGCAGCATGACTCAAAGTACTCGCAGTGGGCTTTACAAAACTGCTCTGCGTCAGCCCAACACAGCTTCCAAAGCGAGCTTTTGAAAATGCCACTGTGATATTTTAAACTTCCAATGTAAAGTTCAGAAAAGATTCCTAAAGAATACTGTGTTCCTTGAAAAACATAAATGATGGTGGTGGTTTATAGGCCAGAGTCTAGACAAGGGAGTTGTTTGTCGTAAGGACTATGAACCTGTTCACAATTTACATGGTCAGTCTGTCTGAGTGAAAGACAGAACTGGATTACTGGAGGTGTTTTGCATAAGGCTATCTTGACATTCGTATTTTAGATATGCACCCATGTGGGCAGCTATTTCAGTGCCCTCTTTTTAGTTAGGTATCTGCAGGTAAATTTAGGGGGTAAGAAAGGGCAGTATTTCTCAAGTGAGTTTTGGCAAGAATTTCTGGATTAGAGCTAATAGATTTTAACTGTATGGTACATCGATAATATCAGATTTGTTGATGGCACTGCTGTTAACAGAACATTTCAGATAATTTTACTGTCTTGTATGAAGGAGTAAAACAAAAAAGTGGTCCTTGCCCCAAAGAACTGGCATTTATGTCAGACTAAAATAACGATCATTTCCACTTCCGTAGTGATGCAAAGGGGCAGATGAGGGTGTTTGCATTTTAGCACAAAACCAGAGGAAAGAAAGAGTGCAAGTGTTGCAACCCAGGAACATTGTGGAGCACAGCCATGGAGCCTGAGAGGGTGGAAGCAACTTCCCCCAAGAGCTCACAGGTCACATCACAGACCTGAGCTGAGCTGAACTGAACCCGTGTCTCTCAAGTCCCAAGCGAGTGCTTTAACCATCCTTCCACTTACACGGCTTTACCCAGGTAGCCTCAGAGGTCCAAATTCTGCCCTGCAGTATGTGTTGGCCTCATTAAATTACACTAAATAAGAGCTGTGAGCAGAAGTCAGCCCACAGCAAGCAAGATTTATGGACTGAAAATGCCACATACATTGCTTTATATTCAGTGAGGGGAAAAAAAGCTTGAAACAAGCTAAGCAAAGTAAATTAATCAAGACTGCATATTTTTCATTCTGCAAACAAGAAAATATATACATGTGAACATAAAAAACACAGGTGCTCAAATACTGCAGTCGCCTCCTAAATCTGCTATAAAGCACCAATGGCTATGTTATACCTGTCTCCAGACAAATACATAAATTACTTTTTTTTTTTGAGGGGGAAAAATCATCTTAAATAAGCTTTTCTTTTTTGTGTCTTTTCCCCTAAGACCCTGTGGCCCTTTTACTTGAATTAAGTGTGTATAGGTGCCACGCTCTTTGAACATAAACTGCACAACAGTTTATTCTCAACAGGAAAAGGCAAAGCCTTGGTTATGCTGCATTCCTAATATTTTTTGCAGTTTATGGAAAACTCCCCTAAACAGAGTACAACACAGTAAGCTTTCTCTGCTAATATGCTGTCTAGACTGGTTAAAATATGAGTTCTCCTTGCCTACCACGTATCACAGCTTAAACTTTTGACCTAGTTACTTTTCCCTTTGACCACTTCATAGGATTTGACCCTTTTCAAGTATTTAATACCCAAGTGGCATGTCACCCAAGCTGCTGGGGATATAAGAACAAGAACTTTAAAACCCCTCCTTTACTGTGAAGTTGAGAAAGCTAACTGCAGTCTAACATAAAATGTTAGAAAATGGCTTCCACCATTATACAGCCGCCAACATACGGCACCTTCCCAGGCTGGGAGACGTTGATAGATTATACAAGTGACAGCAGACTATTCTGTAAAACCATCACATACGTGCTAGAAGGGGCAGAGGGTTCGTTGTGGAACCATACAAACACTGGGGCATTGCTAATGCATGCCTT
Source organism: Steatornis caripensis (assembly GCA_013398225.1). Classification (NCBI taxonomy): domain Eukaryota; kingdom Metazoa; phylum Chordata; class Aves; order Caprimulgiformes; family Steatornithidae; genus Steatornis; species Steatornis caripensis. Next base: position 232,302 of record VZSC01010112.1, on the reverse strand, counting down.
TGATTTCTGTTTATGGCCCCCAAGTCGAGTGATCTGTCTTGTTGGCACCAACCTGACTATTTTTAAATGATGTAGCAGCTGGCTCAACACATACTTCAAAGATTTATGTTCATGTCGCAAAGCCCTCTTACTGAAAGGGAAACTCTGGAGTAGCTTCTACTAGCTTACTCCATATGCAGATACAGCCTACATACTTTATCCCAGGCCATCACAGCATATATTTTTACTAAAAGAAAGCAGTGAGATATATAAGGGAAGGCAAATATGGAACAAGAAAGGCAACAATGAAACATTCGAGGGTTTACAAACCTTGAAGTTCCTGAATTATAATGCATAATTCTGGAGTTTTCATGCTGTGGAGTCAGACAAATTCTTGATGGACATTAAGTGCAGGAAATTGGCCCTTCCTATGAAATGAAATACAGAAATGGAGTTACTTCCCACACTTGCAGAAGTACATGGATAGACACACACCCACATGACCTTAGACGTGCTCATGTTTCAGTAACAGAGCAAAACAGCCACACTGGAGAACGCTGTGCTGATTATTATAATCAGGTATCAGTTTATGGAGGATATCTAGAAACAGCCATATCTGATGCAGAACCACAGAATATTTCATCAAAAGCTTTTCACATGCTAGCACTAACAATTACTAAAGACGCTCTTCTGCACAGAGGCACTTACGATATTTGGCCTACAATGCCTCTGCATTACAAATAGTCTGAGCGAAATCCTGTGGTTAACGGTCGTTCCAGAAGTGGCCGCTCAGCCTTGCCTTCGCAGAGGTCTAGAAATCCAAGGGTCCATGAGGGAATATTTTTCACTACTGACTAGAAAAATATACGTAATTCCTGGCACTATTTTCCTAGCTAAATCAAGGTGGACACTTGTATGAGCCGGAGATCGCAACAGCATTAACAGTGTCCATACACAAATGGGGGAAGTCGCCCCAGTACAATCTGTGTGTTTAGGTCTGTTGTGATGGGACAGGCACTTACCAAACAAGCCTGAGATGTGAATCCCATCCTGAGAGACCCATGTTGACAGGGGTTAGTTCTACTGCTGTTAACTGTCACAAATTGCCTTGAGTTCACTGCAGCTCTGACACTACAAGCAAGGACCTCCTTGCCCCAAAAACCCAAAGGAAGAGAAACAACGATCCCATCTGACTTGGGTAAGGGTTAGCTTCGATTCAGCTGTGTCTGATAAAAGTCAGTTTTAACATAAGGTAACAAAAGGTGACTACCTTTATTTGAAGAGCAAAAAATAACTGATTGAATTAAATCATGACAACCCGACACCTTCTCCCACGTTACCACACAGCTGAACTTGTAACATTGACTTCAAGAAAGCTGCACAGACCATGATGCAAACTCCTGAGCCCAAGAGAGTTTAAGCGAGACTGAAGTGTGATGTGCAGTCTCTCATCTCATTTCTGAATCCTCCCAGCAGGTTTACACAAGGCAATAAGCTCTCCATGCAGTTTACTGTGAGGAGATTTCAGCCCTTTGGAGCCTGGCATGGCCCTGCCTCCTACCCCACCCTCCCAACCCATTCTTCGCACCCAACGTGCCCCAGTCTCTATCAGTTTTGCCCATCCACACAGCAGCTCCAGCTCACACCTCGGAGCTTTGACCCTGAGCCCACCTGGGCAGCACAGAGGGCCGCGGACAACTCCGCAGGTCAAGTGCTGTGGTAGAGGCAGCTGGGAACCCTGCTCTCCCTCTTGCCAGCTTGGATTGGCTTCTCTGACCTCCTGGAGGTAGACCTATGGGTTGAACAGCCAATCAGGGGAGCTGTTCCTTACTTTTCCTCTCCCCACCGCATGGCGGGGCTCTCCTCATGGCAGGCCTTGTGGCCATGCTGCTAGGCATGAAGCTCACCCAGCCCTGGGGGCGGACAAGATGGCAGTGGGAAGTTGTGACTTTACACATCCCATTAAATCAGGCAATGGCTGCAAAGCTGCCATTGGAAGAACTGGCAAGAGCCGCACACAGAAAGGAGAAGGAATAAATCTCCAGGACTCCAGGGAACTACTGGAGAGAGTCCAGTGGAGGGCTATGAAAATTATGAGGGGACTGGAGCATCTCTCTTATAAGGAAAGGCTGAGAGACCTGGGTCTGTTCAGCCTGGAGAAGACTGAGAGGGGATCTGATCAATGCTGATCAATATCTAAAGGGTGGGTGTCCAGAGGATGGGGCCAGACCCTTTTCAGTGGTGCCCAGTGACAGGACAAGGGGCAATGGGCACAAACAGGAGCACGGGCAGTTCCACCTGAACATGAGGAAGAACTTCTTTACTGTCAGGGTGACAGAGCACTGGCACAGGCTGCCCAGAGAGATTGTGAGGTCTCCTTCTCTGGAGAGATTCAAAACCTGCCTGGACATGTTCCTGTGCAACCTGCTATAGGGGCACCTGCTTTAGCAGGGGTTGGACTGGATGATCTCCAGAGGGCCCTTCCCATCCCTGCCATGCTGTGATTCCGTAACTCTCGTCAGGGGAGAGTCTCCTCTTTGCTCCTGAAGCTCGTCATCTCCCAAACCCCAAGTTAGATAAGCTGTAGGAGGCCATACAGCCTTTTTTCTCCCTTAGCCTTTCCATGTCATTAAACATGGCAGCAGGTTTTAATCCCTTTTTCTCCATTTAAGAACTGAGAGGAGATGAAAGTGGAGGGGGAGCTCCATCCAGGCCATGACAGCGGCATCCTGAATTCAGACATTCCTTCTCCACTGGGTCCCACCATGGAGGTAGCACTATAGGTGTGTCTAATTTTGCTGCTTCAGCTGCTCGCTAGCTGTTTCCTGTGCTGTCTGGTTCACCATCCAAAAATAAATCACTTTTAAAAGAGATATTTCATAAAAATGTCCAAAATCAACTGGTGTTCAAAGGCTTGGATTATAGAAAAATTTGAACAGCATAAAAATTTGAACCACAGGGAACATATACTAGGAGATTTTTCCTCCCTCAGTCAGTCTTATTATAAGGTTGGTATTGGACCCATTTGGACCTTGTGATGAATTCCTCACCCAAGCGATCTCCAGGATTTCTCAGGCACCTATGCTGGTGATCAGAGCTCAGCATCACAGGGTGGTGCATACCTGAAGGGTAACCAGACCCAGCTGTATTGTCTTCCAGGCTCTTCCCCTGCTCCAAAAACATTTCAGTTTACACACAGGAGGTTTCTGTTAGCAGGGCTAACACTGAGAAATTCCTACATACATTAGCCAAGCCCCCAGTCTGCCCGTCAGCCATAGCTTTCTCACCTTCATTAGTGCCTAATTAATGTCTTTTCCACAACTGTTCTAATCTCATTGTCCTAATAACTACGCTTTAGCTTCTAATCCTTGACAATATGAGCAAATAAACTTTTGTTTCTGTTCTTCCCTGGCCACAGTTTGTGCCAAGCTTTGCCTGGGGTAGAAAGGGAAATCCAGCTCCTCTCCTTGCTCATGAACCATTTTTCAGGGGTTTTATACCCTATACAGGGACATTTTTTCCTTTTACAATTTAGGAGATCCCACATCTGAGAAACCAAATAAGCCACGGCTCCTCATCGTAGTACCACCCGTTCAGGCATCTTTCCTTCCTTCTGCCTAAATGGGCATTTAGCTCCTCCTCGACAGCCCTGAGACCAGAAACATATCTAGCCCATCACCCTTACTTGGAGCTGGCTGCTTGTGGGCCAGAGCACACTTCTCCCAGGCTTCATTTCTGAAATAGAGTCTCTGGTCACGTAAAACTGGAGCTAAAAAAATCAAGCAATGGCAGTTCATTGGAAGGGTTGGTGAGGTGACTGACTGAAAGTGAACTTCAACCAAACTGGAAAAGCCGGAGAGTAAGTCCATAAAACCTACACTAAACATATATATAGAGAGGTATGTATGCATGCACTTACGCACATACACATTTATCATCCATACATTTGTGTCTCGGCTTCCTTCAGGCCTAGGCTAAAAGCCTTTTAATCTATATCATTAACTGCGTCTGTCATCCCTGTGATATTTCAATGCCTCACTGCCTCTAATGTTTTTTAGCTACTATTAGGAAATATTAGCCAAAATTCTTTGAGAACAATAGGAATCTTTCCATCAGCCTCCTTAGACTTCAGATCAGGACCTGAATTCCTGTTCTAAGCCAAAATCTGTGTGCTGTCTTCTCTTTTCACTCTGGTTTTTCCATGTTTGCCACAATTCCCTGTCTTTCTTACAACATCTGGTAGAGTTTTTTATGCATCTATCTCTGAGGGCTGAATTAGACACATGACTTTTAAATTGCTTAGAATATTTTGACATCTTCCAACCTACTCCTAAATCCTACAGATGGGTCAAATTATCCGCTCAGATCTGCTCAGTGGGTCTCATTGTAGTGTTTTCTTGTCCCTAAATGTGCAAAACAACTATGTGAAAAGGAGTTCCTCCTATCATCTCAGCTGAAATTTATGGTGATGAGCTGAGGAGATAGGTTTAGCTAAACATTTTGTCAGCATGTAGCAAACCAAATGTAAATAAGGAATTTATATTCTCCGTACGTCTTCTTGGTGTTCTTGCATGCATTTATACTTGTATATCTCAAGAGCTAGCATTGTAGCCATACAGATTCCAGGCATGTATCAAATATGGGCACACCATAATATTGATACATTTATAATGGTCTTCATATGGAAAATTCTAGCAAGTTCAAATGATTCACTAAGATTTTCTTCGCGTATTCATGTCTGAACCAGAAACTCCCCAGAGGGTCATTTGCTTGTTTGATAAATCAGAAAAGAACACATTTTTGTACAAGTATTTTAATACAGGAAATATGAGTCTAGTCACAGTATCTTTCCAAATACACGTGTCTGAGTGGTTTTTGATGTGAACTGCTGCTTAATGTCTTCTAAAGTACTATTTAAACAACTTCACATGAGCAGCTACCAATCAATATGTCTCCTATTTTCTAGCACTAAAAGACCAATGCTAAATAAATGCTTTTTAGAATCACATGTAATGAATAAAACAGAAAGAAAGTAGAAGAGGAAGAAAAGAAAACATCAACAAGGCATTATTTAGAATATGTATTACCCAAAAAACGTAAGTGGTCACCCCTAGTCTGGCTCTCTAGTGGAAAAGAAATAACGTGAAATTGGGCAATTACAGACCTTTTGCCGAGGTATGACTCAGCCTGCTGCATTTTGTGAGGGCTGGCAGGAATGGCACTGGGAGTACTGAGCAGTGTCCAGGCAGGCCAGAAGCAGATGATTTATGACAGAAAGAAGGGTGTAGCCAGAGAATAACTTCTACTTCTAACAAATGCATCTGAAAATGAGCTGTAAAGAAATGATGGATTGATAGCAAAGAGCAGGCCCCCAGGAAATGCTGGGGTTTGAAAGCTCCTATTTAACTCTAGTTTAATTCTGTTTTGAGTGGAACCAGCAGAAGGAGAGGAGGCTTTTCCCAGAAACCATATTTTTGTATTGTAAAGTGCAGAGCAATTCAGACAAAGAGACCCAAGCATCTCAACAGAAGAAACAGAAGATGAAGCTGCTTGCCAAACATGCACTAGCTGTGTTTACAGAGCTTTCCTTTCAGAAAAATAAAATCTAAGCCTTTTGATAAGGTGGCTTATCAGAAGGATTTCTGAAAAAGCATCCATATGTGGGGTGGGAAGTGTGGTCTGTAATACAGTAAGCCACACGAATGGGAGTGGTCACTTAATGTTTTGGATGTTGAGGTGTTGCGCACCAAAAATGCTGATCAAAGGCTGGAGAAAATGATGTTTCACTCATCAAAAACAAACAGAAGACTGAGAAGTGACTTAATGACAGTGTGTAAGTCTCTCCATCAAGGTGCCAGGTACTGAAGGCTCTCTAACTCAAAAACGAACGGCATCACAAAAACCCATAGGTGGAATAAAGACTTTTAATTCTTGGAAGGAAATATTGAACAGATAGAGTAGTTGGTCACGGGGACTCATCACCAAGAAAAGCGGGAGGATTTCTGTCTCTTTATGTGTTCAGGTCAGGACAAGAAGCCTTTCTGGAAAAGAGGTTTCAACCAAACCCAGTTGAGTCTTTTGCCAAACTCAAATTACTGGTCTCAAAAGAGTTACCCTTAGTAAATGGATCACTCTTTACTAAACTAGACTGGATAATCTAATGGTCCACTCTGACCCTAAATTATCTCAGTCTTTAAGTTTTTATCTACCCACTTCAATGAGTGTGGATACAAACGGTAATGTTAAATTAACATGCCTATTGAGATTTGTATTAGCATATGATTTCTGGGTTGGAAAAGCCTCAACCCATTTTAAGGGAGCACTTAAGCCTGTGTTAAGGTCCCACTGAATCCACCAGGACCCAATCTCATGCCTTAATATGCGTTCCTGAAGCACACTGCAGAAAATAAAGATATCCATGTAAACTGGAATACATAACACTTGGTAACACAGCATCCATGTTTTCCACTTTTCCAGTGTTCTTAGTGTGTACGCTTGTTATTTTAAAACTTCCCTCTTTCCAAGTACAGGTAGTTCCAAAATATCAAAAAAAATTGCATAATGATATTGATGTTAATTGCAGTACACGTGGGACCAATTGCACTGCTTTTTATTATAATTGCTTAGCATTTGCCATTGTAATGTTGTGATTTTGATTGCTTGTAATGTACGGAAATGCAAATACATGCACTGAGATTTCTCATATATTCCAGAAACCTCAGGTTGAATGTTGGGGACTTTGTAAAAGATGTACTTATCCAAAACATAGGAGTTATCTCTTTCAAAAAAATAGGGTTGGGAGAAACATACTGTTTTATCTATGTTAAAACAATTCTAGTGCTTTTTCATGAATGATTGTTGTGCTTCTTACCTTCTCAGTGAAGAACTTGAGAGCTGGTAAGTTGTTGGAAGGCAACTTTTGCTGTGTCTATGAAAATCTCCCCATACAGCACAAGCAAGAAGCCTCTGGAAAACTCACAGTTCCCACATGCTCAGAAAACACTTTTTATATGTCTGCTAAAAAACAAATACAAAGAACACAAAAACCACTTTTACTGAGCACATTCAACTACTTTACAGATCCTAGTGCTGCTCAAGCTGGACTGGGACCTCCCCACGGGGCAATTATTGATGCCTGTGGGGACTCAGACTGTCTCCATAATTATTGCTGTGTCATTTGTATATGAGGACATGGGCACTGAGAGAAGTCCTTGTCTCTTCTGTGGCTACCCCACCCCCACCCTCACGGTGTTCAACCAGCACAAAGTAGAGAGTAGCCTTATTCAAATGTATAGGGCATGAAAGCTGCTCTGGGCAAGGGCAGAGGAAATTAGATGTGCAGGTTAATTCTATGAAAAGGTTACGCTTGAGTAACTAGACTGACAAGAACAGTAGGGGTGTATTAAGATTGCACAGGCAGCCTTTGTCTGGGTAGTTTCTGAGTTTTGTGAACCCCGTTTTGCATTTATGATGTTGTTCCTCCACTTTATTTTCATACGAGATGTGTGATGCCTCAGCACAACCAGTACGTAGTAACAAACTGACCCAAAGCGGTATCATTGTGCTATTCCCAGCATATAGCTCGCTCTCCTTGGCAGACAAACAGCCAACCTTACTTCCCTGAGTATTTCTCCCCTCTCACTTTACTTTTTTTCTCTCCAGCATTTTCCAGTCCTGATGGTCCTCATTCATACCTGTATGTATCTTTGTGGGTTTCTCCCCTTTTTCATCACATCTTCTTTGGCCTGTCTCCCTGTACCTTCCACAGGGTGTATTTTACAACCCTTCTTACACAGCTTGCAAGTGTGAGTAGTCCCTTTCCAGATCAGTTCTTCTGTCTCCTCAGTGTCTGCTCACTTGCCCTTTTTGTTTGCTGTTCTCTTCCTCTCTAGATATTTTTTCTACTTTTTCTAGTTTTTCTTTTCTCTGCCAATATTTTCTCTAGTTCCTGTCTCCTGATTCCCTAATCTATTAATCTCTTCTTGGTTCTCATCCGTTCTCCCCTTGAAACCACTAAACTTCTTGCATCCATAACATCCTCTGGTAGGGATTACCACAGCTCTGTTTCTTCACACCGTGTGAAAAAACACTTCCTGTTGTTTTTAACCTGGCTCCTACTAGCTCCATGTCATGCCCACTAGTTCTTGTATTGGAAAAGACAGTGAACAGTTGATCCCTGCTCAACCTCTCCTTACCATTTGTGGTGCTGTAGACCTCTGTCATACCCTCACCCCCAATCCGTCTCTTTTCCAGATTCAATCATTTCTCGTATGGAAGTCATTTCAAACCTTTGATCATCCTTTTTGCCCTTTTTTGAACCTTTTCCCATTTACTATATCCTTTTTTTCAGATGAGGGGACAGAACAACACACATTATTTGAGGTGTGAATGAACCATGGCTGTAGAGAGTGGTGAAGTGATTTTTGGTTTGCTTTCCATTCCTTTCCTAATCATTCCTAACTTTCGATTTGCTTTTTTTCTGGTGGCTTCTGAGGCCTGAGCTGATGTTTTCATTCAAGGTTCACTTCTTAGTGGCAATAATAGTCAGCTCAGAGCCTATAATTTCATAATGAATCTAGGATTGTTTTTCCCCACATGCATCACTTTATGTTTATATACACTGAATTTCATCTGTCATTTTATTGCCCAGTCACTCAGCCTCATAAGGACCTTCTGCAATTCTTCACCCTTCACAGTCCCCACTGTTAAAAACCCAACAGGAAGCCTGTGGCTCCGTTTTCTCAGGAAAGGTTAGCAGGGTCTGAGCAACACAGAGGCTTACCTTTGTGCAAAGTCATCCGGATGAGCTGCTGTTACAGTTTTCTCAGGACAAACTGGGCGCTCTCAGGGAGGCTGGGCAAGAGCCTGCAGGCAAACATGAAGACTGCTAGCACGCCTCTACGAATGCACTGCAGTCTTCGCCTAAACAGGGCCTGAAAGCATGGGTATACGAGCACGGGGAGGAGCAAGGCAGGCTTACCCTGTACAGCTGCACATGTTGCTTGGGAGTTAGACTGGCTATGGTACAGCCACACGTCTGCTAATGTCAGCTCATAAAAGAAAAAAAAAAAAGAAATCGCCTTTGGTTTAAAGTTTGCCCCCTCGGTGCCCCCCTTTTCTTTTCCCCCCTCTCTGCTTCAAAAGAAAGACAGGTTTGAGTCTGACTCTGAAGCACCCTCTGCTACAGTATGTGCCATTTACTTTAGTAAGGCTGATTAAGTCATGCATTTACAAGTAGGCCTTCCATCAGTGCTAACTCAAAGCAGATGTTCTGGGTTCCACAGCCAGGGAGGCATCAATCTAAGAATTGCAAGGGTCTCTGTAAGAGCACTGTTTTTACTGCACTTTATAGCGCACTGGGAGGAGGTTAATTGGTGTAAAAGTTTAATTTCAAATAAGGATCCCCTTTTAAAGTTGCATATATGCATATACTTTTTATGGAGCGTTATATTACAAAGTCAAAGTGGGGGAGAAAAATCATCCAAAACCATTTCAGGATCAAAGACACCCAACCTGTCAAATGCTAAGATATTTTTATGAGGAAATAGGACTCACATTTTCTCCAGAAGACGCAGAGAGAAGTAAGGAGTGGAAAAATATTTAACTAGATTCCATGGTATATTAGGAGAAGGAGAAAAAAAACACCCATGCCAATATGTTGGTTTCAGAACCTTCTGGCTTGGCTTCCGCTGCTGAAAATATTGGCATGAAAATGCTCTGCACTGGGATTATTTATTAGAAAAGCAATAGATTTGTACAGTTTAACAATAGAGGGAGGATTCAGAATCGTCCGTTTGCTCCGTGTTCTAACTTTCAACTACTTTTGGTTTTTATTTGCGAGCCAGAATAACTATACTTATCCCTTGAAATGATCGTTGCTGAGCACTGGCTTAGCATAATTTTATTTGATTAACTGTATTGCCTATGGAGGGGTTATGGCCTGTTTCTTACACTGAAAACTGCTTAGATTTACATTTTATATTTATCAGAAGTTATTGGATTTTTGCCTTTAGTAAAGACAACAGCAAAAGAAACTGTATTTATCTTGAATTTCAGTGTAGTTTTGCAGGCAATACAGACTATGGCAGTACTCAGCTCTAGAAAGGCTCTTCCTCCCTCCCTCCTGCGGGAGAATCTCATTAAATGTTGCTGCTCTTCCTGCCTTGTGTTACAGGAGCACCTCTGGGCCTCGGCCAAATTTGCTTAGCACTCTCCAAACCGTGGTCTTGACAAAGCACCTTTGAGTCTACCAGGGTAAGACAGATAAAGACAGGCCTACAATCCCGTTCTGCAAATGAGACATGAGTGATTTACTCAAGACTGTAGAAAAACTATGCCTGGAGGCTTCATACATGCTTCTTACATCCCAGCCTAGAGCCCCAATCACAGTAGGTTAAGTTCTGTTCCTGGTGAAGACTTCTCATCAAACAACAGCAAAACATGGCAGCAAAACTCTCATCTGTTTCTTCTCCTTTCCCACCTGTTCAATGCACAGAGCCATTTGAGACTTGCATGACTGAGGGAGATTTTTGTGGAGTTCAGGGTAGAGGATCATTTCAGACCTTCTGGGCTGAGGATGATTTCCATAACCTACCGATTGAGCTCAGTCAAGTCTTGTGCCCTGAGTGTAAGATGCACAGCCCTGGCCCTATGTCATGCTCCTCTTCTCCTCCTTGGGAAGGACTGTAGTGACTGTCAGGCACCTGTAGTGTTGTTCTACAGCAAGGCCTCCATGGTCACATTCAGAGTCATGTTTGAATCTGCTACAACGTGGGATCGACATCACATTAGCCAAAGTGCCCATTGAGTTCCTCACCTTAGGGACAGATCTGTCCCTAAGGGGCACTGTCAGCTACTGTGGGGAGGGCACTGTCTGAGCCCTGTGCAGCTCAGGAACAAGGCATGTGTGGCACCTGGGAAGGGGAAGGGAGGAGTTTAGTTTGGAGAATTCCCAACAGGAGCTGAACACCGGGCAAGCTGGAGGTAGAGACATGTAGGACACTTCCCAGACAGCAGAATACTGCAGGTATTCTAACTATACTGGCTAAATGGGCACTTTTATCATGGGCAATGCGGTAAAGGTGTTAGCAGAATTTTTTAAAATCAATTTTAAAAATTCTTTTCCCAAAATTAAGTGTAGCTGTGTAGAAGGAATCAATCCTTGGAGCTCTCATGACTGGGCAGGGCACACCAAGCCCATCACTTCAAAGGGCAACTCAAAAAGGTATTTACATGATCAGTGAAGTTCCTGTGCAGGGTTTACACCAATTCTTTATAGTCTAGTTTAGAGGCACACAGAGACCTGAGTGGGCTTTGTGCCCAAGGAAGAATATTATCCTTCAGGGGGTATGGAACTAACAATCTCATAACACATTGGAGCCAAAACAGGCAGAGCACACTGGGCCAAGTACATCCTGACTGGAAATCCAGCAATTTGGGAAGGCTACAACACAGATGAATTTGACCCAATGTGCTTTGAATTTAGAATAGATGCCAAGTACTAACCATTCCCATGTGAAAATAGCTAACATCTCTCTTGGGGACTAGCGTGTTCCAGTGAAGCACGTGAACTTCAGGATTCTTTTTCTTTCCAGGTGAACAATGCAAGAATAATTTAAAAGCAGGAAATCCTGATAAGTGCTATAAGGATGTCCGTGCTACAAAAACATCAATCCCCATCTTCTCTAGCTCCCTTTTTCAACACTTTCTTCCTCATTACTCTCACTTTCAAAGTTCTGAGACAAGTTACTGCCAAGCCTGGTTATCTGGGGCCAGGTGAAATCTTTCATATTACAGCCATTTGGAAAATACATTGCAGCTTTGTTAAAATACAGGGAGACTGCCCAAAAAGCAATTACTACTGAGTTTATACAAGACGACAGTGGGCTTCAGGTTCTTTACCTTTCTTTTGTCTTTAAAATTCACCTCTGAAAGTGCTGCTTCCAAATTCCATGCAGTAATTTTCAGCGTCCCAAATGCAAACTGTGAGGTCTTCCAGTTAGCAAATACTGAAATCTGGAGTGAGCTTTTCGAAAAGGTCTTCTGGAGCACATTAGACTCCTTCTGACGTTTACTGACATCAGTAGGTCCCTAGTAACTTGGGAACTCTTCACCTTTTAAGCCCCGGACTTGCAATTCACCAAATATCTATTTTTCCAGATAAAACAGGAATACTTACCAAGACCGTTGAGAGATTTGGCAGTTGCGTCTAAATCCAAACTTGAGATCCCCAAACTCCTGTTCATAAATGTTGCACTGCACAAGCGCCTAGGATCCCTAGTGCCCACCAGCAAAGTTCCCTGGACAACTATAATTCATGCCTCAAATTAGGTGCCACCTCTTCCTTCCAGATGCTGTTAGACATTACCAGCATCAACAAAGGAACACAATCCAAACTGGGAATGGTAGACAGAAAAAGGTGCTTATCTGAAACCAGGTTTAGGGGCCTAATTATCGAATCAGAGAAGAGATTACTGCTGCAACCTCATCTCAGGTTCTCCTATCGACCAGTCTATGCAACTTCCAGCTTGATAACCTCCTTGCTTTGTACATCCCATTTGCAGATGTGTATGTTTCCTCATGAGCTGTCAAGGAAAAAACATAATTAACTTTGCTTTGTGGCTTTTTCCAGGTGCTTTAAAGTATTGTAATGTCAGCCTAAGGTTTACTGCCTCTCTGAATTAGAGGAGCAAAACTGACAAATGTTGACCCATCTTCCTGGTATCCAGAGAGAGGACATGTAGGAATGGTTTGAAGCTGCACCAGGGGCGGTTTAGACTGACAGTAGAAAGCATTTGTTTACNACTTTAGTAAGGCTGATTAAGTCATGCATTTACAAGTAGGCCTTCCATCAGTGCTAACTCAAAGCAGATGTTCTGGGTTCCACAGCCAGGGAGGCATCAATCTAAGAATTGCAAGGGTCTCTGTAAGAGCACTGTTTTTACTGCACTTTATAGCGCACTGGGAGGAGGTTAATTGGTGTAAAAGTTTAATTTCAAATAAGGATCCCCTTTTAAAGTTGCATATATGCATATACTTTTTATGGAGCGTTATATTACAAAGTCAAAGTGGGGGAGAAAAATCATCCAAAACCATTTCAGGATCAAAGACACCCAACCTGTCAAATGCTAAGATATTTTTATGAGGAAATAGGACTCACATTTTCTCCAGAAGACGCAGAGAGAAGTAAGGAGTGGAAAAATATTTAACTAGATTCCATGGTATATTAGGAGAAGGAGAAAAAAAACACCCATGCCAATATGTTGGTTTCAGAACCTTCTGGCTTGGCTTCCGCTGCTGAAAATATTGGCATGAAAATGCTCTGCACTGGGATTATTTATTAGAAAAGCAATAGATTTGTACAGTTTAACAATAGAGGGAGGATTCAGAATCGTCCGTTTGCTCCGTGTTCTAACTTTCAACTACTTTTGGTTTTTATTTGCGAGCCAGAATAACTATACTTATCCCTTGAAATGATCGTTGCTGAGCACTGGCTTAGCATAATTTTATTTGATTAACTGTATTGCCTATGGAGGGGTTATGGCCTGTTTCTTACACTGAAAACTGCTTAGATTTACATTTTATATTTATCAGAAGTTATTGGATTTTTGCCTTTAGTAAAGACAACAGCAAAAGAAACTGTATTTATCTTGAATTTCAGTGTAGTTTTGCAGGCAATACAGACTATGGCAGTACTCAGCTCTAGAAAGGCTCTTCCTCCCTCCCTCCTGCGGGAGAATCTCATTAAATGTTGCTGCTCTTCCTGCCTTGTGTTACAGGAGCACCTCTGGGCCTCGGCCAAATTTGCTTAGCACTCTCCAAACCGTGGTCTTGACAAAGCACCTTTGAGTCTACCAGGGTAAGACAGATAAAGACAGGCCTACAATCCCGTTCTGCAAATGAGACATGAGTGATTTACTCAAGACTGTAGAAAAACTATGCCTGGAGGCTTCATACATGCTTCTTACATCCCAGCCTAGAGCCCCAATCACAGTAGGTTAAGTTCTGTTCCTGGTGAAGACTTCTCATCAAACAACAGCAAAACATGGCAGCAAAACTCTCATCTGTTTCTTCTCCTTTCCCACCTGTTCAATGCACAGAGCCATTTGAGACTTGCATGACTGAGGGAGATTTTTGTGGAGTTCAGGGTAGAGGATCATTTCAGACCTTCTGGGCTGAGGATGATTTCCATAACCTACCGATTGAGCTCAGTCAAGTCTTGTGCCCTGAGTGTAAGATGCACAGCCCTGGCCCTATGTCATGCTCCTCTTCTCCTCCTTGGGAAGGACTGTAGTGACTGTCAGGCACCTGTAGTGTTGTTCTACAGCAAGGCCTCCATGGTCACATTCAGAGTCATGTTTGAATCTGCTACAATGTGGGATCGACATCACATTAGCCAAAGTGCCCATTGAGTTCCTCACCTTAGGGACAGATCTGTCCCTAAGGGGCACTGTCAGCTACTGTGGGGAGGGCACTGTCTGAGCCCTGTGCAGCTCAGGAACAAGGCATGTGTGGCACCTGGGAAGGGGAAGGGAGGAGTTTAGTTTGGAGAATTCCCAACACGAGCTGAACACCGGGCAAGCTGGAGGTACAGACATGTAGGACACTTCCCAGACAGCAGAATACTGCAGGTATTCTAACTATACTGGCTAAATGGGCACTTTTATCATGGGCAATGCGGTAAAGGTGTTAGCAGAATTTTTTAAAATCAATTTTAAAAATTCTTTTCCCAAAATTAAGTGTAGCTGTGTAGAAGGAATCAATCCTTGGAGCTCTCATGACTGGGCAGGGCACACCAAGCCCATCACTTCAAAGGGCAACTCAAAAAGGTATTTACATGATCAGTGAAGTTCCTGTGCAGGGTTTACACCAATTCTTTATAGTCTAGTTTAGAGGCACACAGAGACCTGAGTGGGCTTTGTGCCCAAGGAAGAATATTATCCTTCAGGGGGTATGGAACTAACAATCTCATAACACATTGGAGCCAAAACAGGCAGAGCACACTGGGCCAAGTACATCCTGACTGGAAATCAGCAATTTGGGAAGGCTACAACACAGATGAATTTGACCCAATGTGCTTTGAATTTAGAATAGATGCCAAGTACTAACCATTCCCATGTGAAAATAGCTAACATCTCTCTTGGGGACTAGCGTGTTCCAGTGAAGCACGTGAACTTCAGGATTCTTTTTCTTTCCAGGTGAACAATGCAAGAATAATTTAAAAGCAGGAAATCCTGATAAGTGCTATAAGGATGTCCGTGCTACAAAAACATCAATCCCCATCTTCTCTAGCTCCCTTTTTCAACACTTTCTTCCTCATTACTCTCACTTTCAAAGTTCTGAGACAAGTTACTGCCAAGCCTGGTTATCTGGGGCCAGGTGAAATCTTTCATATTACAGCCATTTGGAAAATACATTGCAGCTTTGTTAAAATACAGGGAGACTGCCCAAAAAGCAATTACTACTGAGTTTATACAAGACGACAGTGGGCTTCAGGTTCTTTACCTTTCTTTTGTCTTTAAAATTCACCTCTGAAAGTGCTGCTTCCAAATTCCATGCAGTAATTTTCAGCGTCCCAAATGCAAACTGTGAGGTCTTCCAGTTAGCAAATACTGAAATCTGGAGTGAGCTTTTCGAAAAGGTCTTCTGGAGCACATTAGACTCCTTCTGACGTTTACTGACATCAGTAGGTCCCTAGTAACTTGGGAACTCTTCACCTTTTAAGCCCCGGACTTGCAATTCACCAAATATCTATTTTTCCAGATAAAACAGGAATACTTACCAAGACCGTTGAGAGATTTGGCAGTTGCGTCTAAATCCAAACTTGAGATCCCCAAACTCCTGTTCATAAATGTTGCACTGCACAAGCGCCTAGGATCCCTAGTGCCCACCAGCAAAGTTCCCTGGACAACTATAATTCATGCCTCAAATTAGGTGCCACCTCTTCCTTCCAGATGCTGTTAGACATTACCAGCATCAACAAAGGAACACAATCCAAACTGGGAATGGTAGACAGAAAAAGGTGCTTATCTGAAACCAGGTTTAGGGGCCTAATTATCGAATCAGAGAAGAGATTACTGCTGCAACCTCATCTCAGGTTCTCCTATCGACCAGTCTATGCAACTTCCAGCTTGATAACCTCCTTGCTTTGTACATCCCATTTGCAGATGTGTATGTTTCCTCATGAGCTGTCAAGGAAAAAACATAATTAACTTTGCTTTGTGGCTTTTTCCAGGTGCTTTAAAGTATTGTAATGTCAGCCTAAGGTTTACTGCCTCTCTGAATTAGAGGAGCAAAACTGACAAATGTTGACCCATCTTCCTGGTATCCAGAGAGAGGACATGTAGGAATGGTTTGAAGCTGCACCAGGGGCGGTTTAGACTGACAGTAGAAAGCATTTGTTTACGAAGAGGGTGGTCAAACACTGGAACAGGCTTCCTAGAGAGGTGGTAGATGCCCCAAGCCTGTGAGTGTTTGAGAGGCATTTGGACAATGCCCTTAACAACATGCTTTAGCTTTGGTCAGCCCTGAAGTGGTTGGGCAATTGGACTATGCGTTCGTTGTAGGTCCCTTCCAACTGAAACCATTCTATCTTTCAAGTATTAATACCACAGTGATAAAAGCCAAAGCCAATGATTCCTCTATTAGATACCTTTGATGCAGAATTATCCTGCAGAGCGTATAGATGCGGGTGAGTTAGCACTATGACTTTCCCAAAAGCATGGAAAACTAAAGATGAGTGTAAGCCAGATGTTCTCTTCTTCATGCTGCAGTGAAGGCTCCAAGTTGCCCAGAGTTGGTCAAATCTGCCCAGACGGAAGATTTCTCTATCAGGGGTGAAAGTTGATGTCCTGAGACAGCTTTTAGCCATGACATTCAATGCTCATTAGGGACAACTTGTGTTTTATCCTACTTTTCAGCTGCTCAAATGTCCACAGGGGACTGAAAACATCTGAACTGCTCGTGTGTAAGCCAAAACTTTAAGATCTGAGTGCAAGAGTGGGGCTGACCCTGGAGGTCTAACATGATCATTTCCATCAGTTACATCTTNTTTGGGTTAGGGCCTTTACAAATTCAAGGCTGATTAGGCATCTATTTCCTGGTCCTCCGCAATAAGACTAGGAAATGCAGGAAATTCATTGTCTTCAGCTTGCCACTACATCACACAAAGGACTGACAAGCTCAAAATGTCCATGTCAATCTGCAGCTGCCTTTAATCATATACAGACTTATGAGACACCCCGCTATACCCCCCATGAAGATCCAGAAACTGTGCTTTGTTTTGATTTGACATACATTTTTCCATTTAAGATTAAGAGGTATGAACCCTGTTAGACTGCATTGTAGCTAGGAAGCAGAAAGGGTAAAGCTCTGTCTGAAATGCAGGAAGTGATGATGTAATTTTGAACCGTTAAGGACTGAAGGGATTAAAAGATTTGGAGCAGGATTTGGAAAGTCTCTGGTGTTGCGTACAGTAAGGCTATATTGCTTGCCTCACCATCTGGACAGAGAAGGCCTTTTTCCTATTTACTGGTTTGGGGGTTGTTGTTATAGCTGTGCAGCTCATGAGCACCACTGCGCTTAATAGTCCATCATCATTTCCATCATAAACCCTTTTTGTCCCCTTGAGGGACTACAGCGTCACAGTAAATACTTGCTGCAGGGTAAAGCTTGTCACTGAGGTCTGGTCTCAGGCCTAAGACCAGCAGGGGCATGAGGTAGGATCAGGCTTGGAAGCTTTTCACCTTATAGTAACATTGCACTTACCTCATTTTCTAAAATGAACAATTCTAGCCATTATCAACAATGGTGGACCAAAGGCTGATGCTCCTTTTCCATGGGTTTAGACAACTCGCTGTCCAGTGCATGCAAGGATTTATAACCTGACCAGTTTGGTGGTAGGACATGCACCCTGGGTGATCCTGGGCAGCCACATCTCGCAGGAGGGATTATGCGGAACCTCAGCAGGCTCAGCAGCATGCTGGCTCAGCTGCATGCTGCTGACTCCAGGCAGCTGGCCTCTTGATTCAGTTTTGTGCTTTCTGACACACCAAGCAGGAGCTGTATGAAGAGGGGAGTGACTGTTTTTCCTCAGCTCCCTCCCCCGCCACCGACCCAGCCGTTCTGCTCCTGCAGAAGGAGTCCAAGAGAACAGGGATGAGGTCATCGCATGCTATAGAAATCATACTATTGTTCTGTGCTGCTGAAGGCTTATAGCTGGTCCTTGCAGTATTATCTTCTAGCAGTTCAATAGTATTTGGGATCTCACTAGTTGTTTCCATTAAGAGAAGAATTTAACTTTTTTTTTTTAACTCCATAATCAAAACCTCTTTATGAACTCAAATCCTCTTTGTTAACCAAATCTAGTTTCTCTGAGCAGAGCAGGGATCAAGTAACATGTGGGGCAACACCTGGTCCTATCGCAAACAACTGCTCACCCATATTCTCTCTCCCTTTCTGTGTTATTTTCTCAAGGTCACACTTTAAACACACCTCCAGCTGCAGATCAAGTCCCTTGCTACCTTTTCTGTTTGCTCCCTTTCCCACTCTGCTGTTCCTCTCACGTACAGACACACAATCACAATCAGAGCTGTACACTGTCCTGCTTGTGTTGTCAGAAGCATTTGTGTTAAGTTTTTCATGGGAACTTGAATTTTCCAGTTAGAGATACGTCCATATCACTGACATGGATATCAAGCTAAGTTAACAAATGGCAAGACAATAAATTATTTCTTAGTCTCTAAGAGCAAAGGTGATATTTTGACAAGTGTTCTTGCCAGGCTTTAAAGGATGAACAAACCCCATCAGCGCTCTAAACACATGGAAAGTAAGTATACATACAAAAAAGTGGGCATATCGCCTAGTAAAAATCTCATTGAGAAACTGCATTGCAAATACATTTTCAAAGCCTGTCTGTAATTACTCTGCTATATAGAAACACAGCATGAATTTGTGGTCTGCTGCCATTAGTTTTAATCACAAAGCAAGCAAATAAAATCAGCCTTTTAGACGTGCTGAAATAACTTTACGGGCTTGATAAATTTCCAAGAGCAATCACAGTTGCAAATCAGAAGTTATTTAAAAACCAAAGTGCATCAGCCTAATTCAAGAGACTTCCAAAGATCTGCTTTCTTATCTGTCTCCAAAGTCAGAAAAAACTGAGTGTAATATGCTCTGACAACAACTTTCACAAGTTCCTTATCTGAATAGAAATAGCACAGGGGCTATCTCACTAAGGTGATTGTAAATCAAAAGTGAAACAACAGTTTTAGTGGAGCCTCTGGGATTTACATCAGCTGAAGACTGAACCATACCATTATAGCATACAAGTTGGCCATAAAGCCAGCATTACATGAATCTTAAAAACTTTAAAAGAGATCCAGTTTACTTTCACAAATGGTCAGTGATTTACAGGATTCATATTCCTGTACTATTTTTATTATTATTTCATTACATGGTTCATCCAGGGTCAACAGAGACTCCAGAGCTCTCTGAAGCTGAGCTGTGCCTGTTGCAGTGGCTAATACAAGACCTAATGCAGAGGAAGGGAAGTCGTTTCTATCTGTCCCATACCTGGGAGTACATTTATGCTGGGGAGTGGAGTGCTGCTTGGTAGGGAAGATGGTATGGCACCGCGCTGCAGCCAGGCAGGTCTGCGGCTAACTTCTGTCGAGCATAGCAACCTTCATGGATCCTAACAGGAGCATTCTGAGGTTGCCCAAGAAGAACTGTTTTCAGCAGCATAAAACACTCTTAGCAGGTACATCCTGCCTGGTTCCTGAGATACTACTCTGTGGTAACAGAAAATAATCCTATGTAAGCTAGAGGACAGCTTGTGGACTTTGTCCCACATTTCTGCTTGGATTCGTATGAATCTGGTGATCATCTTAATTAAAAAAGGAGGACTGGCTGACATGAAGTATACATATGGATATGGTATTCTTATTTGGAAAGGCCAGAAAACCATAATTCCCCAGAAGAAAAATATTGGGCCAAATCCAAAAGTCCTCTTAGCTCAAAAATATTCCACAAAGACAAAGAGAGTGTCTATCAAGGCATCACAAGCTGTATCCCTTAGCAAAGCTGAAATAATATGGCAAAGTAGTTTTATAGGCTGCCGCACCGTATGCAGTTAGGGAATAAATGTACGTAACCAAAACCAATATTACTTGCCAGAGGCTGGGAACCAGAGAAGATACAGTTTTCACTCATTTTTTCTTCACTTTCTGTCTCTCGGCCATCTTCAGAGCAATTACAGATAGCCATCCAGCAGAAGATTTCAATGCTCAGACTGCATTCTGCAGCCTTTTTGCGGACCTGTAGTGCTCGTTACAAGTACCAGAAAGAATGACGGAAAAGCATCTCAAGGTACTTTTGATACCTTGAAAAGTGCTTCAAGATACATTGTAATAAGTGAGGCTTTCACAGTTATAAGTAGCAGTTGACTGGTAGGCTGAAAAAACAACCAGTTTTACCCAAACTATTTTTTCGATCCACAGTTGTCACCTGGATAGATATACTGCACCATCAGTTAGTTCTTATGCCTGGAAAGAGTTTGGTCCTTCCTTCCCTGAGCCCTGACGGACAGGTGAACTTTTGCCATCAACCTGGGGGGAAGCTTCCCTTCAATTCCAGATGCATGAAATTAAATCTGCACATTCCGGTCAGTATTGCCATTGCTGGCTTTCGCAGGGTTGTTTAAAAGGGCTTTTTCCCATTGTTTTTCCAAGGACCTGCCCAAAAATGTTTCCATCCAAACCGCCATCACGCAAGACTCCAGCAGAGAAGCAAAGAACAATAGTGCACAAGGTTCCAAGTTCAATAGCAATTTCAAGGATTTCAGCTGTCACAGTTAATTAGTGGCAGTTTCTCTCAGGCCTCCTTTGCTTAACCCCTGAAGGACAAGGCTTGGAAAACTGGTTGTTGAGAGGGCAAGAGAGGTCAAAAGACCAGTTTTGTAGCAACCAGGGTTTATTAAGAAAGCAAAACTAAAAAATGGGATGTGTTGTACAGTGAAAATTTCAGGCAAAATGAGATTCAACTTCTATTTCCACTTTTGCTAAAGAAAGAGCCATGAGCCTGGAGGGTGGGGTCTGGAGTGTGGATTTTGGGCAGGGTTATTTTTGAAAGCTGAAGACAATCCAACTGTTGTTCTAGGGCAAGCACTTCCCAACTTCAGGGTATTTTAAAAAAATCTGGATCCTGATCTGACATGTGTGGCTTGGGCTTGTTTCTAAACATTTTTTTTTCTTGCAAAAAAGAAACAGCATCATATGGTAAGCCACTGCAGAAAAACACTGGTGCTCGGCTTCCTGACAGGAAACTACCTTGGCACGCCTCCCCTTCCAGAAGATGTGGTGTGGTTGCTAGACACAAGCCTGAAAGCCAGCAAAATTGGGAAATCCGATGTTCCCAAACACTGATGCACAAACCACTTGTAAATGATACGCCGGAGCAGTTCCTGACTCCTATGTGTCAAGACCCCTGACATCCTAAGCAAGCACCTCCACGCAGACCACGTTGGAGGATGCTGTCTGGGTGCAGCCTCTTCCCTCGCAGCTCAAGGAAGCGGTTCTTCCCCAGCACCTACCCATCCGCACCATGAGGGCTCTTGGCCCCTTGTACTCACCACCTCCAAGATAATACGGCCCAGGACACAATACCTTTGCCCCAGCCCATAGCAGTTCTCATGACAAGGGACATCTCCATTGTGTGAGCTGACACAGGACAAGCGTCACCTGGGCCAGCCCAAGTCTCATGAGAGGGCTGTGTCCCTTGGTTGGATCAGGTGGTCATGGAGACTACCCTTATTTCAGGTTTTATCACACAGTGCACATGTCAGGATTAAAACTTCTCCCCTGACAGGGCCAGGGGACTGTGAGAGCTCGCCAGGCCAGAACTTGAGAGAGGGGTCAATGGAGGAAAACATGGCACATTGCTGCAACGAGAAGGCCCGCATTTGATGGGTGCTTAGCAGCCCTGCCAGGTATTGCTTGCTAGACGCAACCCTCTGAGCTGGTTTGTTACTCTTGCAGCAGAGAGATGGATTAAACCTGTGGGTCAGAGGGAGCATCTGAGCAAGTGGGACGTGGCAAGACTTAGTGCTTCTGCCTGTCCCAACAGTGAACTCCGACCCTTGCATCATTTAGTCTCCAGACATGCTGCTACCCCTGCCCATGGGCTTGTCCAGCCTCTGCAGCTACTGACAGGACCTGTCCTGCAGGAGACTTCTCCACAGCCACCCCCTTTCTTCCCCCCATGCTCACACACAACTCGTGTGAAGCAACAGCTGAGCTCTGCGCGGGGGATCAGTACAATTCTCTGGCACGGTGAGACTGGAGGCCTGAGTCCTAGTTTGTTGCCATTCCCCTACGAGAGTGGGGTCAGGTAAGCCCCCTTTGCCTGACTAGTGAAAGAGGGCACCCTGCCGCCATCTCGCTCTGCTGCTTGCATGGCGCATCGCAGAGCGGAAAGCCATCAATCCAGACAGCACTGTCTCTCCAAGAGGCAGCCTCAGCCCTGCTTGCTTTTATCCTGAACACATGAGGGCAGGGGCTGTTCCTTACAACATGTTTCTGCCACACTTTCCCGTGCCTCGCTGGGGTCTCAGGGCCAGCAGTACCCAGCTTTTGCTGACCCCATACAACACAGTACTTTGCTCCCTCTGCCTCCATTTCAGTGCATTCAGGTCCTCTGATTGTGAATGATGTCACAGATGAGAAAGGACCAAAATTAGGGGTTGTCTTGCAGGACACAGCCAAGGTAGCTCAGTAGAAATCAAGGGTCTATTCAGAATATCTACACTTTGGTGTTACCTGAGATACATCATTTGTAGTTGCTGGTGATATTCCTAAGCCTTCTGTCCATCTTGCAAACAGCAACAGCTGAAGCATGGGTAAATCCTCCAGTACACCTCCAGAGAAAACAAGAGGCCTTTACATCCACAGAGAATGCTCATCACAGTCTTTCTGTGACAGCTCAGCATTTAACATGAATAAGAGGGGAAGCTGGCAGCAGGTGGAGATCTTCAGGCTAATTACCTTGAATAATTTGCCTGCAGGTGCTGTGCAGGTGGGCTGAGCCCTTAGGCATTGACCTAGGAAGAGGGATGGGAATCCTGCATCCATCTGCCTCTCCAGTCTGAGCTGCAGACCTAGGATGCTGAAAAAATCCAGATTCCATGTTTTAATTCACATTTAACGGTATAGGGTTTTTTCCCTAAAAGTTTTGAAAGAGGAGAAAAAAGTGTGATCCCATAGAAAAGTTTAACTCTGTTCACTTTAGTGAACACGTCAGCTTTAAAATAACCCCGAAGTGGACAACTTCCTTGCGGACTAGAGGAGCATTCAGTAGCTAAACCCAGCAGGCATTTAAAAAACAAACCAAAACACACATTCTTTCCTGCGGCTGGCAAGGCAGCTAGTGGGAGTCACACCCTCTTGAACAAATGCCCTCTGATGTTTCAAGATATTCTGGGATTTTAGTTAGTAACGAACACTCCGCTTCCTCATGAAATGTGCTCAAATTCTTCTGCAGACCGCTGACTTGAGATCTGCTGTGACTGTGTTAAGTTTTACAGCTATTTAACAGCTCTTTATTTTGAGCTGATTTCTCAGGATGTATGAACCTTGAGAGTCACGGTGAGGTCTAAGGTGAAGTAGTAATTTATACCGGTGAGAGTGAGACTCTTGGATTATCAGAAAATCTCATTTCTGGAAACAAATGAAAAAGCTACACCGGTATTCTGTGCTTTCGCATACAGGAATATGTTGTGAAATAAGGTTACTAGTTTATACTGCATGCCCTACTGGTTTCTAAAATCAGATACAAGTCTGTGATCAAGTTAAACTTTTGTCATACATTTTTTAATGTTGCATGTGCAGTGCTTGGGTTTTATCCCGAGAAGCAATTATAAGCCTTTCCACACCCAGAAAACACATTGGTCAAGACTCAGTATAGGCTGATCCCAAATTTACCAAGAAACTAAAGGCTTTGCTCACATGCTGAGGGCCAAACCTCTGGGTAGGGGTAGACGAATACTTCCTGGGGAGTTCTCGTTCAGATTGCAGAAGATTCCTTTAAACCCAGCATGGATGGAGGGTGTGAATGTCCCCCTGTGAATTTTAGGGTGAAGAAAGGCAAAGTATTCAGAGTCTACTTCAAAAATTCACTTTTTTTTACAGAAGTTGCCCTCTGGTATCAAAAGCTGAAATGTGACAAGGAGGTACGGAAAAGGATCAAATGAAATGACTGTTCAAAGAAGGAGAACGCAGGAGTATTGAAACCAAAGGAATTCCAGGCTGTTCCGCGTATCTGAAATTCATGTTCCTCCTTTACAACTGAGAACCTGCCTTACCATACAAGAGACCATTACTTTAGCACCCTCTTTGTGAGATAAGGAGCACCCTGTGCACAGCGCAGGCTAGACCAGACCCAAGAAGCGATGGATTTTTAAGTTCTTTGGAGGGGAGCTGAAAGCAAATGGGTTTTGCTTTTGGTGCAGTTACGGGGCAATTCTGTAGCGAATAACTTTTTAAATAATAAATCTGTGGAGACCTGTAACTGCTAGCATACATACATGTGTCTTGTCACCTCCCTCGACCTGGCTGGTTTTGGAGTGTTTCCACGAGGAGAATACATATGCTGAGTTGTAGTCAGATGCCACTTCGCTGCCGTTCTGTTTATTTTTAGGAAATGCAAACTGAGCCCCATTTGCCAGGACGCGGTGGGATCAAACAGCAGGAGGCCGTCTCTTTGCTCACCCTTTAGGCCTTGTGCTCGCCACCACGCTGCCCCAAAGCTTTTGTTCTTTGTTCTTTTTCAGGATGTGCCTTGTGTTTGCTTTATCCCTTGCTGTTCTTGCCCACTCTGCTCTATCAAATAGCATCAGCCCCTTTAATATAGGAAATAGAAATGTCCTGGGAATGTCCTGCTATCCTTCTAGCCTCACAGCTCATTTTTTAACAATTATTTCCCTTGCCTTCTGCTCTATGTTTTTTTCAGCTGCTACTAAATAAAGCAGCCATTTCACAGGAGAAGGGAAGTCAGCAGTTACACCACCACCACTAACCTGAGACCAAACACCCTCTTTGGGAGCCTGTTTTCCAGAACGGCATGCTCTGCCCATCTTCTCCCGCCTCTTGCTGGGTCCACACCAAGCAGAGAAAAGGACCGTGGACAGATTACAAATGGTGCAAGCATAATCAGGCAGACACTATTTTTCGTCATGATGTTTTTGTACTGTGAGCTCAGTGCAAGCTCTCTCCTATACAGACTTCCTGGGGGATTTTTAATCTTCCTGCTTGTTTTTATTCCATCTGTCCTTTCAGAGAATCCCCAAGGAATATTTATTCTTTCTTTGGAATCTGCTATCTCTTTCATAAACTCTTTCTCACTTCTGCTATAAAAACATACCCAGGATAGAACTCCTTCCAGTTTCCAATTTAGTTTTATTCCTGGGCAGTTTATATCCAGCTGTTTCCATGCTGTGGTTGTGCCTTAACTTGAGCAGCTCTTTGCCATCCCTGGTGTTCTTCCCCACAATGTGTGAAAAGCAAATTATTTCTTTTCAGGGCACCTCACATTTCTTTTTGTTTCAGACGGGCTGCCTTGAGCTTATCACAGCCCACTTCTTATAAACAGTTTATGAGTTCCCCTTCAAAGACTTTGGCATGCGTCAGGATATCAGCTAGATACAACACATTGGACAAAAGACACGTACCATGCAGCAGCCTCTTTATTAGTGGATGGTGCATTTTCAAGCTGAAACCCATCTCTTAAAATCAGCGCAAGCCTTGTCCTGCACTAAGGGCAGGGCTTTTCTTTTCCTGTCTTTTGTATCCACCACTGTTTTTCCAGATACAATAAGGAAAGCCCAGCTGAATCTGCTACAGCATTCTGAATGCCATCTCTTCATGCAAGCAATAGCCGTCTTTTAAAATTATTGAATTTAACTTTCCAGCATTCACTCAGAAACTGGTGCTGTCATCTTATTTCATAGTAAGAACTGGATGAAGGTCAGGGCTTGACTGCAGGTTTAGTTATGCTTAGTTAATCCATTTTCTCAGTACTGCATAAAGCCTCTTCTTCTGTTACTAGCAAGTGGTAGAGTGATTGCTTGATGAGCCTGTTTCTGCCAGTACCTGGACCAGTTTTAACACCTATACTTCTATGAGATCTGGAAAATAAATCTTAATTCCTTTTCAGAAAGTGTCTTAAACTGTTGTTTTCCCTCATTTAGAGGTACTGCCCTGTGCTGGCACTAGTCCAAACATTAATTCTGAGAACTTACTTGCACTCCACCTTTGTCTTCTGCGCTTTGCCCCACCACACACACGTCTATGAAAGACATGTTTTGCAGTCATTCTTCATTTTATAATATTCTGCTGTTTATTAGAAATGCTCCGTAAGCAAGCAGGAATCCATACTTGCTACACAAAAGCCCAGGTTCCCTTTAGTCCTGTGCAGGTCTCAACCACACTGCGCTATTCCTTTCTTGGAAACCTATCACAGGAGGAAGTTGCTATGATCGTTTCTGTCCCTGGAGGCGAAAGGAGTTGTGCAGTGCACGAGGTGCATGTACCTGCCCTCCCAACTCTGAACCACTTGTTAAAAAGGGAATTTCTGCCGAATGGTTGTGAACGTCTTTCCTCACCCTGGCCTAATGACATTTATAGTGGTCAGCAATTCCTTTGCTACCTTAGCCAATAAGTCTTTGGGCTCAAACCACAGAGATTCAGTTTTGAAACTCTGTTTAAGCCCTTTTTGGACAGCGTCTCACAGCACTGACACCAATCAAAGACTTGGGTTTGGATTCCTTCTTCTCTACCTGTTTTCACATGCCTGCGTCCACTGCCTGTGCGTGCTCCCAACGGTTACACTCAGCTGCCAGCATACCGCCCCTCCTGCTGTTTGACTGCCATGACCTAAACCTCCATGAACTGACTGCAGCTTTGTGTCACCTCCTTCTCTAGCCTGTGTCGAGGGAAAAGCTTGTACCCGGCATTTCTGATATTCTGCTCCGGATTATTTTGTATGGCTAAAGGCTTTTTCTGTAGCCAGGATTTTTTTTCCTTTAATTGCAAAGTTAAAGACTGTAACAGAATTTTCTTCCTTTTTACGCCAGTGCAATTTTTCTTGTTTTACGAGGATTGAACAATGTTTCAAGTCATGAGCCACCAAGTATTGCCTCTCAGCAGCACTACGTTTGGAATGATCTGCTTGTGTATTCTTCTGTAAAGGCTGCCGCTGCTTCTAATGAACAGCTGCAAAGACCAAGTCGTGTTCTGTAAGCCATTTCCACAACCTCTTGGAGTGGCTTTTTTTCTTTCACCGATACTGAACGTCAAAGCCTACTTGTGAGTGTATAAATAGACCCATTGCCAATTCATTCTGGAAGACCTCGCTGTGCCAGGAACACACATTTCCTCTGCTTCTCTACTCTTTCAAGTAGGGCATCTCCTTTCCGTCCACTTCAAGCTTTTGACTCTTCCCAAGCCAGCTTAGGTTAGTGGCTGGTGCCAAACTATATACCAAGGATTTGTACAAAGTCTAGACAATTCAGTTTTTTTTTTTTTCAAATCTGGCAGTAAAACTTGCAGCAGCATCAAAGCTGGGCTACTCAAGCTCATGCTTAGAAACCCATCTGTGTTCATCCTTTCCGATCAGCCTTTTAGACCATAATGTTGAGCTAAGCTGAAAAACCTTTGAGGAGTCTTCCCCTCCCAATGCAATTTTGCATTGTTCAAGAAAATAAAACCTCCCTTATTCACACTTCCCGGAGTTTCTGATGGGTACAAAAAAGTGCTACAAACGTCTTAGCTCACTTCCCTAGCTGTCCCAGCTCCCACATCAAGAAGGCTGACTTTCACTGTCCTCTCTGACCCTTCTGTCACCTTAGTCAGGCAATTTTCAGCTCCCAAAAAGCAATTGCAGAATCAGGAATTAATTTGCTGCATCATCACCTTCTGCATCGTAAAGCACTATGTAGCTGCAGGAATATAAGAAAACGCATCTTTTTTCAGACTATATTTTTAGGCTTTTCACATTATGTTGATCTATTTTTTGGCTAAAAAACTAACCTCTTCACTCACCTTCTGCTAGTTAGTCCTGGCAGCAGGAGGATTGTTGAAAGAGATGTATGTAGTCTATGTTGAGAAGAGAGTGTTCAGGGCAGCCTCTCATCCTCCGTTCCAGCTGTCAGCACACTTTGTGCCGAAGCTGTGCACGGGGAAAGGGCATAATGGGGAAAAGCATAAAGGGAGGAGAGAACCAGCAACCACCACATTTCCTTCCACGTGAAGTTAAAGTCAAAAATGTAGCAGATGATAGGTGAGTTTAAATGTGCGCTGCCATTCACCTGTCAAGAAGTTCCACAGTGCTTCATAAGAAATGGTAGCTCCCGTAATGCAGCATGATCTGAGATGAGATTGAGTTTTGGTTCAAAGTTTGAGTTTGGGTTTCGGAAAGAAAAAAAAAAAAAAGCACTGTAAAGAAGTCAATGATGCAGCTTTTTACATGACGTAAAATGTCTGAGCAGATGAAGTGATGCCGTATTAAACGGTACTTTAACATAGAAAAAGCCATAGTGAGAAGCAGGAACTAGACATGAAAGCCAGGCAAACCCACACGAGCAGCTCTGCACACAAGTTGAAGTGGGCACCCTTCATCGTTGGAGCAGTCCCCGGAGGGCAGCAGAGGTGGATTGCTTTGTGTCATCAGAGGAAGAGATGGAACTTGGGCTGGGGGTAGGGGACAGTAATGTGTTAGGCAAACACAACATAAGCTTTAGTCAAATATTTAACTCAGAAAGGAGGTAAAAGTGGATGAAATTTAATATCCAAGACATTAGAGTCAGTGTTAAAGTCCTCCTGGACTTCAGCCTCTCTGTTCATATAAAGTCGAGTATTTTCTGGGTTAGAGACAGTTTTTCTAGTGGAACACCTTGCATGAAAATCTTTTGGGTCGTTTACTCCTTTGGGACACAACCCAATCACCACTTACCTGAACTTGTCCACTTTGTTCTTTTCTTTTTGGGAACCTGGCAGGGAACATGTGACCCTGTAAAAGCATTGCAGGGTGTTAGTGCTCTCCCCGTTCCTGTCACAGAAAACCTATCACCACAAAAAAAAAAAAAAAAATCAGTGCAAAGGTTGACAAGGACTTTATAATTAAGATGCCTTAAATAGTTTTTCTGGCTCCATTTTACAAAATCTGAGTCACTTTGGCTCATGTTGGGAGGAATCGGTGTTCAAACCTGCAGAGATATTATCTGCCTTTGAAATACTTAGGAAAACTTTCAGCCTTATTTGGAAAAGTGAAATTTGCTGTGATAGTTAAGGCCTTGATTTACTTGAAGAAGAGAGGGCTCCTAAACACCTTCGCCCTCCAGATTAGCTCCTGCTCTGTCTGTGGCTCCCTGTGGGGCTGCTGGCACCTCAGGCATCTCATACTTGTTCCCAGAGCACCCCACAATGTCCCAGGCAACCTTTCCAAGGGCTAAAGCCCTCTTTCCCCCAGTAATGCAAGAGCACGTAACGCACAGTCCTACATCAGTGACACACGCATGGATGCACAGCCCTTCCCCCGTGCCTCTGCTTCGGGACCAGGGTTCAGGCTGTGGGAGGGGGAGAGGTAACGCAGATATTCCCCTTACCAGCCACAGCCAGCATTCTCTGATGTCTCAGTCCCCAGCACACAGGACAGGACGAGACCTGGACCGGCAGGTCACATGGAGGGGCTAAAGGACACTTTGGGTCTTCTAGGGACAGGGCTGGAGCAGGGGAGTGTGCCTTCTCCTGGGACACCCTGCACCACAGGGGTTTTTTTGGTGGCAAGACTTTGTCTTCCCTAGCAGCACAGTGCCACTGCCCTGCTCTTTGTTGTGGACCCCAAACATCAGTGGTCCCCCAGCAGCATGAGATGCCAGCGGATCGTGGTGCTGAGTTCACGGGGCAGAACAGATCCCATGGCGCTGTGCTGTGACAGCAGAAAAGCCGTCCTGGGCAGCTGGGGCTGGGAGAGGGAAGCTGGCTGTGCTCACAAGAGTTGGCACGGTGTCCGTAATGGTTCTGCATCCAGAAGACCAGCAACATATCACTTACATTTACATAGTGACCAGTCACACAAGACCTGGCAGCTTCTCAAAGATGAGCAGAGGTTTGGAAATCGAAGATATTTTTCATTCCCGAGCATTTCCATCATACCCACTGTGTGTCCTTGACTGTATTCTGCAAGGAGAATAAGGCAACCAAAGTGTAAAAATGGTGGAAAAACCACTCTCCTCAACTTGACATAATTTTTTTACCATTTGCTAGAGGATGGCTACACCCCCCTTAAAATGTGAGTTTCCCTCATTATAGAAATACTTTTTTTTTCCCTTTAAAAGCCAATGGAATGTGGACAATGAACAATTTCACATTTGGAAGCCAGCTTTTCATCAGGGTTTATCCTTTTGATTTGGAAACTGGCTCGTTGAAGCTGGAAAATTCTGTGAAATGTTGCAGTAAAAGAGGCTCTATTTTTGCATTAGCTAAAATACGTGTACACAGAAACCCAAGCGATACAAAAGCAAGCAAACAAAGAAGTGCCCAGCCCGTAAGCTTGAGTTGCTTTATTTTTTTTATTTAAAGTACAAATGCCACACAGATCCTAGCCATCTCTAATAATAATGCAAGCTGCCACCCAACAACAGCGTAACATTTCCACTAGGCAGTATATTTTTCCCAGTGAAACATAACTTAGCGAATGTGGCTTCAGCTGCCTAAATGTCATCTCAGTCTGTTGCAATCTGCTGTAGACTTTCAAGATACAAGTCATATGTCATAGACTTACAACAGTTTCTGGATTTGCTTTAGGACTAAAATGTTCCTGGGCAAAAACAATTCACTAAGGAAGAAATTCTATCCTCTGGGTTTTTTCCTGATTCCCTAGAAGTAGCTTCTCACTGATTTCCACCCCTCACACCCTTTCTTGCTTTCTTCTGTGCATGTGGATTTATAAATCAGATCCTTCCCACTTCCAGTGAACAGAAAATAGATCATCTTGCTTTTCTGCATTGCAAAGCAGAGCAGTAATTGTACATACTATTTGAGGAAAAAGGATAATCCAAATCCAGGATAGGCTTCTGGCCAAAGCAGCTCAGATTTTCCATGTCATTTGCAACTGAGACATGAAAAGCGCAGGTTAGGCCTGAGCAGCAGCCTCCAACAGCAGAAGCCCTGTTTCTGGCAATTCTTTCCAAAGTTTGTGCGTGTGACTGCAGTCACGGCTTTCAGACCAGTAAAACTAGGTACGAGGATACATTCAGACACTGAATCAAAGTTTGAGGGAAGGCTGGTTTTTATACATCCATATGAAGCCCACGTATACTTGCTGGCAGATATTTATAGAGCATGACTTTATGGACTCTGATCTACAGTCAAGAAGTGGGATAAGTTTCATGCGTTCAGCGCTGCCAGTTCAACATGCTTTCCTTTCAACACCATGACCAAATTGCCTTGACTTTCACACCTGTAAAATGGGGATAATACTTATCCCTTTTACAGGGGATAATGTTATAAACATTAGTTAAATTATTTGGAGAAGCACCGACTTTGTACTGTAAAATAACCTGATCTGTACTGGCTGGTATTAGACAGGAGGAGATGAAATCTAAACCGGGAAAGTGCGGGAGAAAGGAAGCATAATTTCCTGTCGGTATGACGTGCTCTGCAAGTGCGACTAAGAATAAAAAAACAAGGGACCTTGCAAGAAAAGGTTTTTTCAGCCTGCTTCCCCCACTTTCACCAGGTTGTGCTCATGCGATGCCACGGTCCTCGGTAAAGGCATTCCTCATTTACACATTGTGAGAGGAGAAGCCAGTCCTTTCACCTAAAATCAATTTTCCTTAGATTCCAGAGCAGCTATGTGCCAGCGACTCCCTCGTAGCTCGCATGCCCGTGCTGTGCGCAGTTGTCCCCTCTGGTTGCAGAATAAATTAGAGGAGCCACCACGGTACAGCTGAGAAAGCAATAGAAAATCCAGCCAGCCAGGAAGCTTTTTCTTCTTGGTGTCTGTGAAGCTCTCCACGTTTGGCAAGCTTTGTAAACGCAGCAGCGGGAACTGACAAGGAAAAACCATCACGTATGATTTTTTTGTGGCTTGCAAAAGTGGAATAAATCAAGAGATAAAACAGCAAAGCATCTGTGATACAAGATTTGGTTTGTGAATGTTTAAAGCATTTAATCATTGTCCCTTTGGCTTCCGGTTCTGGTTGCTGGGAATTTATTATTTTACCAATTTTGTAAGGTATAATCACTCACATCTCAAGAATTTTCTGGCTGTGTTCCATATTCCCCTTTCCCTGTCAGTGTTAGCATATTTCCCCTCTGCATGACTTGGATAAACCTCCATAATGCTGTCCATCTGCCTCTCTTTTCTGCCTTCTGATTTATCATCTGAAAATTGTCCACATGTCACCAGTGACGTCCCCATCGTCACCAGTGCGGCCAGGCATGCCTCCTCGTTATTTCCACCCCTTTTCTGCCTTGTCAGAGCTAGGCCAGGTGTCTCTACTGAGCCACGGTCCCTCTGCTCAGGCCCCCCATAGCCCCCCGTCCAAGGAGCAGGCACAAGGTGAGATTACCGTTGCCTCCACGGTCCTGTCCATCCATCCGCCCTGCCATCGTACATGCCCTTTCCATCCCTTCACACGGAGTGATGACAAGTGGTGTAGCTTAGGTTAGCGTGCGAGACCTGGGGAGTCACCACCCCCCCCAGAACGAAGCTGAAACATTACTGACAGCCCCTAGCCGTGGCAGTCCGCACAGAGGAGCAAAGGGTGAAAGAGGGGTTGGCAAACAGCCCAGCGTGTATTTGCAAATTGGTAGAATACCTGAAAATAAACCCTGCTGCCTCGCCATATTCAGTCCCACAGGGACTCTCTGTCTCCAAATTCAACTTACCGCATGGGTCGTGCAGGGACCCTGCCCCCCCACAGGCCTCTGTTGTGCCTCTTGTTAGATCTTAGCTATGGCTGCCTAATTCTCATTAAATAGCCGAGTTTCCTTTATTCTTCTTCCAAAACAAGGAGCTTAAGCCTTACAACAATATCTCCTAGGAACTTTCAGCTCTCCTTTGGGGAGACATTTCTTTCTATTGAAGGGAAAATTTCCCAATAACTCTCTTCTGCTGCCAGGCATCGAGACCAGAGGCAGCGCAGCGCCGCTCCCCCATCATTTCCTAAGAGACTTACACATCCCAGGCCGTGCCCTCTACCTTCAGTTTCCCGTTCTCATTCCACCCTGTCTGCTTGAATTCATTCAAAGGTGTAAGAAAAAAAAACCCTCTTGGGACAGTCTGTCCCATGCTGCACCCACCGCCGTAAAACCTCGGCTGCCGTACTACTGGTTTTTATCAGCCATCACACCTTCAAGTATAGAAGGTGTGCCTAATATTAGCCAGGAAACGTTGTGGTAAAGACCTGGACTTTTTCAACTAATCGGTATTAATAACTTCCTATATTTGAAGACAGCCCATAGGAAATGCAGCCTGACTCATCTACCTTGTAATTAGATGAATTCCTCGAAAAAGTGCAGGTGGCTGCACCACAAAGGCACATTAGCCAAGGTGCAGAATATGCTTCTGACCAAAGGGCAGATAATAGCACCAATAATTTCTTTCCACTGATATAATATAAAAAAGCAGTATTTCTGACAGATTTGGCTGTGGCTGAGGCCGGGAACTCAAGCAGTCATTTTCTTTCCCTCTCTCTCTCAGCTCACTCAAGGGAAATCTGTAATATGCACAAAGCCTTGATTTATTTTTTACACTCTCGCAAATTACTGGAAAATAATTACACAGAAAAATTTCATGAAAAACAGAAGATATTCAGGCCTATTTGCTGTATAGGTTATACCTAGACTGTGCTTCCTACCAAAGATATTTGTTTCCTGTGCTCTTTTTTCCTGCCAAGTTCAGCCGTACATCACTTTTATGTATCTGAAGGCCGCAGCGTAATGCAATATGAAGCTATGAATGGGATAAAGTTACATATTCTCCATTGATTTTCCATTGTATCCATTATCTTTAATGCTGGAATGCAGGTTAGTGCGAGGGCCGGAAGCCTCCACACCTCCGTGCTGACTGCTGCCTTATGAAAACCATCCCCTGGGGGCAGATAAAATCAGCTGCGAGTTGCAGAGAGGAGACAGGAGTCCCCCAAAGTGTCCGGCTTAATGGGGGAAGTGGGTGGCTTGTCTGTAGGAAAAAGAGAGGGAGAAGGTAGACTCAGGGAGGGAGACCTGATTGGGGCTGGGAGGAAACCAGAGAAGGGCTGAAGTGAAGGCAGGGGAAAGAGAAGAAAGGGAGAGGAAGGGCACACAACAGATCTGCCTCAAGGCTTCTCGGTGGTGGAGAAATGCTTTTTGCGTGCTTAACAAAGGAGGGGGAAAAAGGGATTTGTGGTCCATGATGCTGCTGTGATGCTGTTGTTCCCTGCTGCAAAGTCCCCCAGGCACCACCAGCGTTGCTGCCTGGGAGAGCAGCACAGCAGCAGCAAGA
The DNA here is from genome assembly GCA_013398225.1 of Steatornis caripensis. Classification (NCBI taxonomy): domain Eukaryota; kingdom Metazoa; phylum Chordata; class Aves; order Caprimulgiformes; family Steatornithidae; genus Steatornis; species Steatornis caripensis. The sequence continues at coordinate 197,784 of VZSC01010112.1, read as the reverse complement.
AAGTTGAGGGTGCTCAAAAGCCATTGCCCTCAATCTCAGGTCTTGTGGAACGCAAGCTGAGGGCTCGCTGCCATTGCTGTTTGACCCCATGGGTCAGGAATGGCAGGGAGGGTGTTTGCAGGCAGCACTGGAGCTTGCCACCACGGCAGCTCAAGCCAAAGTCTAAGCATTGGTGCTCGGGAGTGAGGAAGATGAGCAGGACAGGAGGACGCAGCTGCACAGGGAAAGCAGAACGCTCGGGAGGCTTGCCGCCCAGATGGGCCCAATTGCGCTGAGACTAGATGTTAACACTAGCTTTCTGACAAGCTTCTCAAATCACATTTTTCAAGGCCATGTGTTAACAGAAAACAACTGTTCAAATTTAGCAAGTTCCAGCACCACTTTCACCCTTGTTACGTCTGGGCCGCAGGAGTAAGAAACACCACTGCCACTTAATTTTTTATTCCTCTCGCAAAGGGATAGAGCAGTTAGTCATGCGAGTGGTCGCCTTGGATGATCCCACGCAAGCAATCCCAGCAGGATTTCTCCATGTGTGACTAACTGCTCTTCCCGGGAGGCTGGAGCTTCCTTTTGGGAAGGCAAAGGACTCCCCATTTTAGCAGGGGAGCTGTCTGTAATCTTAACTCTGCGGTCACCGCTGCTGCCCCTGTAATGTATTTTTAAGATCAAAATTCTTCTGCAGGACAAGTGACCTGTTCATCTTCGTCTGACCTTCACTGCTCTGGATACTCTTGTTGACATCCGTGACTAATTTGTGATCTATGAAATGAAGCTGTGACCAATACAAAAAATCTTTATTAAAACCCTGCCAGGTTGATCGGCAGGCGTTTCTCAGGAAAGCTGCTCCAGAAGAGCCGGCTCTGAGTCACTCCAGGGGATAACACTTGTGGAACAAGCACCTCATCCCAGCTTACCTCGAAGCACATCAGCTCACAGCCGTGGACAAGCCGCCTTGCTTCACCTATAACCCTGGAGACTGAGCTTTGCTTCGTGCAAATTTTCCTTTGCTTACTGGGCCTGCTAGAGAAGAGAGTTAAGCCAACACAGAGCGGAACCTTTCCAGCTAGCACAAGAAAAATCTGGTACCTTGTTTTGCCGTTCTAGCAGGGGGAGAGCATGAGCCAGGCTCCTTCCCGCCTGCCCGCCTCGCTGTATGTGTGTGTACGTGCCTGTGCTGCGCAGCAGGACCCCTTTTCTCATTTAAACAGCCAATTAAAGCCTACTTTGGCACTTAGCACATGACATCAACTTGCAGTACTTAAGATGCCTAGCACAGTGTGAATTTAATTTGATAAAGGGGCAACTAATAAAGATCTTGGAAGGCTGGTTAAAGTTCATTAAGCCTTTCCTTTCAAGGTGTACTTCCATCCAGAGCAAAAGCTTGCGTCTATTTTTTTTTCTTTTCAAAGCTGTGTTATATCCTGCCACCAGAAAAAGGTGCCTGTGTCACATCCCGACAGGGTATATTTAAAGTCTCACTGTCAAAGTCATGTCAGGCCTTGGTTCTTTGCCCAGAAATGTGCAGAAAGAAAAAATAAAAGCCCCTTTCCCTGAGTGTGGGGCGAGGAGTACAACACCGGTTGGTGCAGGCAGGCTCCTGAGAGGGGAATTGGGCTTCTGTCACACTGAGCTGCATTCATCCTCCGTCTCCTGAGCCATCTATAATTCCAGATGGCTTTCATAAACAGATGAGGAGGCTCCTCTAAGTTCACTGGTTTAATGAAGCCCGTATGGCTGACTCATGTAATAAGTATTTAATCATGCTGATGAAAATAATTTTAAAAACTTCCACCACACACAGTGCTGTTCCCTGCGCAGCCGTGGAGCTGCTAACACATCACCGCAGCCAAGGAACCTCCGTTTTCCAGACTGTCTCCAGGTACCTGCCTTGACTTTCATCAAGGAGCTATAAAGGTACGCACGTGTTTGTGTGTTGCCACCCTCTAACAAGGACCCGTTCATCTTTGACAATACTCGTCGAATCACCTACAGAAGTATCACAACAGGAATTTCTTTAAGCTCCACAGTCCCCATGCAGCTGTTTCGGAGGTCACTCGAGGGTTAACACTTCAGCGTTTATATCTTCTCACCAGTTTCAGTTTGTGCTCTCAAATGCCCACACTTAAAAATTTGCAGGGTTTAAGTGGTCTCCATTTGTAAGCAGGGAATGCCACAATACCCTGCAAATACTGAGTTATCTTAAGCGGAAATCCTTGCTCTCATCAACAGAAATAATCATCAATGCCATGAAGGATGTGGGCCTTCATCATTTCCAGAACATGGACCTAAACGAACGCATGTAAGCCCATCACGTGGCAACTGGTAGTCCACACAATTTCCACACATGTTAAGCTAGCTGCAGAGTCAGTCCTCCTTCTTTCTGCTAGACCAAACTCAGTGGCGGTCTCTTCGGAGCCAGATGCAAGTGGAGGGTGGGGATGACCCTCCCTAGAGCAAAGCTGGAGGCCTTAGACCTGTTCTTGTGTGCTGTTGTCATCCAGTTAGTCCCCTGTGCGGGCTGGAAGACTCAATGGCAAGATTTGAACTTATTCCTTGGGGGACAAGGTCCATAAATCACTACTTGGAGGATCTGGGAGGGCTGGAAAAGCAAATAGAGGTCTGAGAACGAGAGAGGGCACCTTGTGTGGGCTGTGGGGCTGAGAAAGTTTGAGATGCTCTGCCAGGAACTGAGTGTTTGCATGAAAGGCCGAAACAAAGAACTCTAGAGCCGCATTCATGTTGTCACATTTGTCCTTACCTTTACAACTGGCTCAAGACCATTCAGGAGGTCCAGTCACTTCTTCTGAGAGCTCTAGGAAAAGGAAGATGATGAATCCCATACTGTTCTGCAGAGGCTCCCGGACACAGACAGAGGGAGGTACCCATGTTTTCATCCGCATGGAATTTTGTGGATCAGTCCAAATTTTGATGGGCAGATATTTTTTATCATCAGTTGAATTAGATTTAAGTGTTAGAGGCAATGCCACTTGAAGAGCTTTGATTTGTAAGATCATCTTTTCCAGATTCTAGAAATGTTCAAAGCTGAGCGCATATTTGCAGTATGTTACCAGTTACAAGACTGCTTACATGCTGATGGAGAAAAGGCTTATTTTCTGACATGGGACGAAACAAAATCTCCACTTTGTGTCATTAACAGCTAGTTTCCTTCTGTAAGCAATTTATTGTTCAAATTGCTGAAATATAGCACAGTGTTCATGGCTTTAGAAACCAGGTTTATTTTAATTCCCCTCACCTGATTTTACAATAGACATTTTTTCACTTCTAAAAATGCACATACGTTGAAAAGGCTGAACAGAAAGAAGACTGTGATCCTGTCTCATCCACTTATCAACAGCGTGCCCAGGAATCACCCCATGCTTTCTGATTGACTGAAATGCCCTTCGTGCATAGGAGGTGCTGCTATAAATAGTTGTTCCTTGGTGGTTAGCATTTAAATCTTCAACACTGGGAAGTCTTCAAGATTGGGAAGTTTTCTGGTTAACTGTGAATCGTATTGCTGTAGCACCTAGATACATGGAGCTCCAAATGACTGGAGCATTATGGTCTTTAGAGGCTTGATAATGAAATCCAGAGTTCACTTTATACACGGGCTTCATCCTCCCATTCATGAGCTTATGAATTTTGAAGCTGTGGCATCAAACTCTGCAAGTGCAGGAACTCTGCACACCTTATTGTATCTCACTTCAGAGCATCTAATTAAGATGTCGTCTTGACTTTTAAGAAGAGCATCTTAAATAGAAAAACACTGGAACAGTGGAGAGGTCTCAATTTCCTTGGTTATGACTTCAAATTCTGGAGCTAAAGAACACCAAAAAGAGAGCTTAATGCCTATAAACCTTGCAGTGTGAACAGATTCACGACTCAGACAAAGCACCCAAGCCCCTAACAGTCAGGAGAACAACCCTTTAAAATACAGTTTGCTGCTATCGCTGGAAACTTTAACCCCCTGGCTTCACACTCAGAAGGTTTAAGCTGCAAATGGCAGGAGAGGATTTATGTGTTCCTCTGAACAAAATACGTCAGGGTAGGAAAACTTGACCCGACAGTTTTGAGACATGCCTGCCGTGAATAACCAATTGATTGGCTGACTCGCAAAGCCATTAGCAGGCGTGAGGTGCCTGCTGAGATTCAGACACCGCATAAAATGCTGGAGGTGCCAGCAAAATGGACATGGCAATTGGCTATGCAGTCGTCTTCCAGCAGCCCGCTCAAGAGGGCTTGTGAAAAATGCAGCCGCTTTCATCTTGCTCGTTTGACGTCGTAGCTCTGGAAGCGGATTGTGCACAGAATCCAGTCTGTCATGGGCAAAGGGGGAAGAAAACAGAGATAAAATGACGACCTTGTGCTTGAGCAGTAAATCATCCGTAGGAGTAAAAGTATTTCAAATTAAGTTGGAGATTGTGCTTTGACAGTTGCAGACAATGAGTCTTTTCTGCTGTAAATCACCACAGCTGCCAAGTGGCACTGGTAGGTCCAAGGTAATGGGGCTTTCCACCCCCTGAAAAGTGGCAGCAGCAGTTATAGGAGAAGGGAATTTGATGACTCAGATCACAGGCTGTCAGGAGAGAGGACCAGAGGTTATGTTTTACTATCTGAGAATGGGTAATTTTTATCTTTTCCCTCCATCCCCTTTCCCTCCCAAAGAATGCATGTGATGCACCCATCTTCACTCTCACTGCTGCAGGCACACTTTCTGGACTCGGGTTGATCTTTTTGCACTGTCCCACCCTGATGGCAAGGGAAAAGGTAAGAGCAGCAGAAGTCCCCTGGAGCTCTGCCTACGGAGTCTTTCATTCTGCAGAAGAGCAGGCAGTAGGAAGCAGAGCAGACATGACAGTCTACTCCAGACACTCATTTATACCAATCTTAGACATACGCATCATGCAATTGAGTAGGGATCTGGGTGTAAATGGCTACATAAACCGCAGCGTAATGATGAACCAGAGCCAGTTCCTCAGGGAGGCTGTGGCTTTGGGCATTAGCCTCAAACAAGCACAGATGGGGCCTTGTTCCAGTATCAAACATGAGATGAGAAGTGACGGCTGGGAGATAAAAGGCAGGTAGGAAGAACGTGGGTATGTGAAATTACATTCAATCTGATCCTGCTCAGAGTCTCACGAGATAGCAGACCAGCTCACAAGGACCAGCGCCCTTGGTGGGCATCTTCTCCTGTGTCAGCCAGATTGCCTCTTGTACTGGCTTTTAGAGGAGAAAGTCCTCGGTCCTGGCACTGCCACCACTCAAACCCATTACGTCTTTCAGAACGAGAGGATTCCCCCACCATGGAGGCCTTGGTGCCCCCAGACAGTTTTTCACTTCATGGATTAGATTCAACAGCTTTTTTTTTTTTTTTTTCCCCTCCAGGGAGCAAAGGCCTGCAAGAGAAGAATTGGTTCCAAATAATTGCATTTACACAGTATGCAAATATGCACTGGCCAAGTATTGACATGCTGCTGCCCAGGTGGTTTCCTGGTGGCTCCTAAAACATCAGAAATGGTGAACACCAACAGAGGATTCATCTGCCTACAGGAATCTGGCCCTATTCCTGTGAACTACAAGACTGTACAAGCGTGACTGTGCCTGAAGTCTCACTAGCTTATCTCAGGTTTTATTATCGTACCCTGCTATCCCAGCAACGTCTTTCAAAGAGGCAAAAAAAATCTCAATCTCCTCACCCAGCTCTAGTCCCCCCCATTTTAAGGCCATGAAGATAAATACTTGCATGCAGTGCTGTGAAAATAAGCATCTGCTTGAACAAACCTTCCAGCAGAAGAATCTGCAGGACAAGGAGCAACACTGGAGTGAAGATCTCATCCATGCCCAAAGCACTGTCCCCAGAACTCATGGCATTGCTTTAGTCAATGCATTCAAAACACTGAGGGTGGCATTGCTGGACACTGGTATTCATGACTCCTCTTCACACTGTTTTGGCCTGTGGTCTCTAAAGCTGGAAGCTGAAGTAACAGGCACAGGGAAAAAAGAAATCAGTTAAACATTTCCCATCTCTGAAATATGGAAAGATGGGGGGTTCCCAGGTTGGATGGGGTATCTCTGCTATCAGCAAGAAAATGAAAGAAAAGGTCAAGGGAGAGAGACTTTGTGTCTGAAAAACACAGCAAACTGCTGCCAAATACTTGGAATTTATTCTCCTTTTTTTGTTGTTGTTCTTTTTTTGAACTGAAATCAGCCTTAGGCAAGGGATTGGAGGCAAGAAGCTGTTGGGATCTTGCTTCTGTTTTGCAGGCAGTAGCTCCTTTGAATTCATGGGCTTTCCATATAAATTAGGGAGATAAGAATGATCATATTTAATAAAAACGAGAGCTCGGCATCTCATCTCTGACAGTAGTCAGTCATAAACGCTTTGGAAACAAGGATCAGAAAGGGAAGAGCAGTTGTCCCACTCCCAGCCAGCTTCCACCCCACAGTAGTTTAGGGTCTTCTGAAGACAGATGTTGTATCTATACAGCTTCTACAGTGAACAGGCACTGTTTGTGCTGTTTTCCATGAGTTTGTTTTATCCTTTGCAAGATTTAGCCACCACAACATCACCAGCGAGGCGTTCTGCTGTGCCATGAAGCCTGTTAGGAAAGTGGTTCCTTTTGCTTCCTTTAACCTTGCTGTTGGGCAATTTCTTTAGGCACCACCTAGTCCCGGTTTTACGCGACAAAGTGAATAACGGCTCTATGTTCACTTCTTAACTACCGAGGGCTCAGTCCATGTCCCCTCCTTGCTAGATTCTTTCCAAGAAGTGTCTTACTCTCTTTGAACTGCCCATTTTTTGGAAACTTAACACTACGTTTTGTACAAATATTTTGCTACAGGAGAGCAAGTACTTGATTTTGGAAGTGTCATTTTAACACACACAGCGCAAATGTTTATAAATACATACCTGCACACAGACACAGAGCTTGTCAAAACACATTCAAAGGATACCTAGGTTCTTTCGTGTATTACATAGTCGGAGTGAAAATAACCAGCTATATTTAACCCAGATCCAAGTCCTGATGAAATTATTTTAAAGGTCAATTAAGGAACAGAAAATCTCACTAGCTAAGAGATAAAAAGCTCCCATTCATCTGCAATTCCAAGACCTTCAACAGAACTAAAGAACAGAATGAGAAATAGTAATTAAGTATAATTTCATACAAAAATCATTGACAACTCCAAGTTTCTGTACCTGCCAAGACCTGAATTCAGATGACTGCATTTGGCCTACAGCAGTTGATGGAAACTCCATCACTCACCACGCTGATGTAGTTGTTTGGAAACCAATGGCTTTTGGCAGAGAAAATACATTTCAACTTCTGTTGAATGACTGCGCATATGATGAGCAGAAGATGAGATAGACCAATAGCCGGTGCTCCGATTTGGATTTTGTTTTGGCTGGTGCTTAAAGTTCAGGTCTGAGGCCAAGTGGAGGCTAGAATTTAGCCTGCAATGTAATCCTTAAATCACATGGACTCTTCTCCTCAGGTATTGGACTTGACGGCAGAGACCTGACGGTGTTTTCTCCCTTGCGACTGCGAGTCCGTCAGTTTGGCAGGCGCCACTGTTCTTGCTGCATTCCTGTTCTTTGGCCCTGTGTGAGTCAGTTCTGGAAAACTCTTATTTGACCACAACTGGAAAAGAAAGAGAAAAAAAAATCCGAGCCAAAACCCACACATCAAATATGTAAGACGGGTTTGAACCACAAAGTCCAGTTTTCTACCCTGACAGCCTGCATGATCTCAGCTCAGAGATCCCAGTGCAGTCCCTGCAACAGCCGCGGGAAGCACTCATGGAGCTGAGACCCTGTTGCCATCACCCAACCTGAGCCAGGCAGGCGATAGCAGTCCAGCCGGGAGAGCAATGAACACAGTGACAAATCTCTGAAGAAACACTGGGATTTGTTCTCTCCAGCTGCTTCGAAAAGCTATTTCCAGAACTTAACTCAACACCTTCCTTCAACCTCAGAACACCTCCTTGGGTAAACATAATCACCTTCCAGGTTTGGGCCTTACACAGAAAGAGATCAGCCCACATAGGAATGATATTTAGCACAGGTCACAGTTTAAAATGCCATCAAAAATATCTGGAAGGGCGTTCATGTTTCAGCTTTGCCATCAGTCCTAAGGTGAGGACACCTCAGTGCGTCTGCTCAAGGCGTGGATTTGTGATGTGCACCAGAACACTTGTGCAATAAGCAGAAATGACGGCCCAGCTCCATTTCTTGTGTAGTCTGCGATTTCTTGATGTGTCTGGCACACTGGGAACCCATTTGAAAAGCAATGATGGAAAACTTGGAAGGCAAATGGAAGTGAAGAAAAGCCCTTGGTGTAATTTTACAGCGTGTGAAAGACTTAAAGCAAGAAACACAACCAGATGCCACAAGGAAACTACTTTCAATTAGTTCTGCTTTGTGTTATACCTTCTGATGAAAAATAAAAACAAATTCATTCTGTCAACAGCTCTATCTATAGCATAATCCTTAAATGAACTCATCAGTCAAACTGGTCTCCTCTGGCAAAACATATTACAGTCCCTGTTTCTCAGCTGTGTGAATCAATCATCTGTTTCCCAAACCCATTGGTCAACATCTTGGGAACCCAATATATTTTTATTGCGCTAAACAAGCCAGTTGCAGGGCACCAGCTTCACCACACCACCTATGTACAACGTGTTCATCTATTAGCAAACTCTGTGATTTCAGGGGAGCTATTCCCCCGTCAAGGTTACACGGTAAATGCACCTGACCTGGAATAAAAGCAAACCTCAGGCTTCTTGCCCCAGCAGCGGACGTGGGCTGTGCTGCTGCTCACAGCTGCACAAAGCAAGAGCACCAAAGAACAAACTAGACTTTTTTCTAGGTGGACAGTTCGGAAAGTGGTGTTTGAACTAGAAGATGTAGAGGTAGATAGATGCATTTTTAAGACAAAGCTAGTGGTTCACATTGAAGTTGCAGCAGCAGAACCCCACCAAACAGCACAAATATCGCTGGCAGTATTCAGATGCATTTGCAGTATTTCTCAGTGGTGTATGCTCCCCATCCTCGATGCAGGAGGATCTTGAAGATGGGGTCCCTTCCCAGGGCTCTGAAGGCTGCTGCAGCCCAAGACTGCAACCTCCTTCAAGCAAAGGGATCCTGTGAGAGGAAGACCCACTCTCATTCCCATGTTCTCAGTGGGAATATGCAGATACTCCATCCTGGGTGTACAAAGGGATGTAGGTGTCTGGGTTTCCAAGGGTTTTGGTGCCGAACCTCCGATCCCGGGCTGAGGCAGAATTGGCTGGGCTGAGATGATATGTGCTGTTCTCTGCACTAGCCACATCACGATGGAGTGGTCAAAGAACAACTTTAATCATAGTCACCGAGGGCTGAAACATGCCTCAAAGTCATCCTTGAAATCCTGTTTCCCACCAAGACTCACTTGTGCTGTGAGCAGAGACTTGTGCAGTCGGTGTTTCTGGCCTCACTATGCTGGCTGATAGAAAATCTACTAAAAGTGTAGTGCAAATCTACAGGAGTGGTTTTACCTGAGGTCATTTCATGAAAGTTTACTGGTTAGATGTATTTTAGCTCTTAAAATTACAACCTTTATGAATTTTACTGAGAATCCCTCAAAAAAATGTATGATGCAGATACCAGTGCAGACATCTAAAGAGATTTTGAACAAAGCATACATATCAAGGACACCTTGGTCTTACTGTCCCAGCAACGGTAGCAGCTACTCTTGACCTTGCAGGAGCAGCAATATCTGACCAATTGTGTCCCGGTTGAAAAGAAGCTTCCATCATTTCCCACAGATTTCAGTTGCCTGCAATATTTGAGAAATTTTGCTTCTGAGTTTGAAATTTTTCAATGTAAGTCTTTACAAAAAGCCAAACCTTTCAGAAAGATCTGGGGAACATTTCTTCAAATCCTGGGGTGCAAGCAGAGCGGCAGAGGACTCTCTCCACCAACGAACAGATCTTAAAGAGGTCTGTTACTGATCAGCTGGGATCAATATGAAAAGTACCCAGAGAAGCCCCTCTGAATACACCGCAGGAAGCTAAGCCAGTTACGAGGCTTAAAAAAACCCAGAACATGAACTTTTTAGCCACGTTTGTAACAATACCGGAGTTTATCGAAAGGCTGGGCAGATTGGAGAAAAGCAAGATACACCCACTGTGTGGCAACCGACCTCCTTCAGGATGAAGACCAACCACGGCCAAACGCAAGGGAACTGTGTGCCCACTTCAGCAGGTACCGAGTCCCTGCTGCAGAGGAACAACAAAGCGGCCCATTGGTGCATGCAGCTATCAATCAATTTCACTGCAGAAGGCAGCAAAGGCAACAGGATTCATAGGTTGATGCAGATTTTGACAGCTCAGATGTATCTACCCAGGACTTCCAGACCCGGCCAATCTCGGCGCTGGGCCTGGCAGCCCGAGGAGGAGGAAGGGAGGAATTCATCCATGCTGAAATCAAAGTCAGACTCCCCTGAGGAACAAAGCCACAGCTCCCAGACACGCGTATGCCGAGGGAATCTCAGGGCAGACAGGTGCCTGGCCCACGTCTGTGCACGCGGACGGACGGGGAAATTTGTCAGTTAAATGTCTCCAGCACCAATACCCTTGGGAGGAATGAAGAGTTGCCAGCAAAGCTGGCCGAAAAACAAAGCAAACAAGGCATGTATCACTGGAGAGTTAAGTCAAGTTCGAGGAATGAAATCTCACTGCTCGCAGGCAGTGGCTGCCGAGGGCATGTGTGATGTGGACCCCGCTCTGGAAAGTCATCTGGTGTTCATCTTCCCTAAACCCAAAAATAACCACCCCAAATCCCCTGGCATCACCACAGAGAAGCAGCCTCAGTATCCTTCCTCTGTTAGAGGAGCCACACACACCCCCCTCACCACCGCAAGCAGCAGAAGGGATGTACTTAGCTCTACCCAAGAGCTCGCGCTCTTCTTTACTGAAGGACCTGCTGTGATGCCCTCCCCTGCACCATGGGCTGAGGCCATCTGTCCCTCGTACCTTCACTGGCTCATCCTTCAAAAGCTCATCTGTAAGTGAAGCTGAAAGACCCGCTAAGGCATTGCCAAATCCAAGCATTCAAGCCCCTGAGTCAGCCCCACACCCTGCTCCTTAACTGGCACTGAACACCACAAGGATTTTGACGACACGCCGAGCATGCCTTCACTGTGCTTTCTGTGTCCCAGATCTGCTCTACAGTCACAAGAAGTACAAGGATTTTTCTTTTCAAAGACGATATTCTGTCTACTGGCACGATCTCTGAGCCTAAAGCCTCTGTATGAGTGTCAGGTATTGCTAATTCATACTGAAGCGGTGAAAATTGGTGACGTGGCACAGTTCTGCTGCTTCCCCTGGGACTCCAGAGTCAGATTTCGGTGTAGATATGGGGTCACTTAAAAAAAAAATCCACATCAGTGCCATTAATGAAGTATCAAGTAGATAATTGAACTCCAGTTGAGATAAGCATAATTTACTCAAGGAAAGGTGAAAAATACCTTAAATATTCATAGCATTTTCGGAAAGAAAAAATAATTACTTAGATGAGGCAGGCACAAGAACTAACATCCAATCCAGTCCCTGTGAGTCCCTTTCCAAAACCTCCAGGGGAAGACAGCAAATGCCCGGGGGCAGACATGAGCCTGGCTGTGGGGCTGAGGCTGCTTTGGGTTTTTTCAACCGCAAGGATGCTGGGGACAAGGGCAACATCTTCCTACCTCAAAACAACCTTTGTTTTGCTGAGGTTTTTTGGCATAACCAAAGAAGCATGATCCGTGGCAAAACATGCAATCCTCAAAACCAAGTTAGATAAACAAGAGGGTGGCTACTCAGCTTATAACTGTGCTCCTGGCTGGGAGCAGAGCTCCATGGGTGCCCAGGGCATGGCAAGTCCAGCCTGATCCAGGGAGTGGCTTTGAGAAGGGTTGGGGTCGCCCATCGGGGCATCGCTGGGCATTAGCTGTCCCCCCAGCCCAGCCCAAAGGGTTTCCTCCTGCTCAGAGCAAAACACATTGATGACTGGGCTCCGGGCTCACCCTGGCAAGGCACAGGGGACCGTGCTGCAGCCCCCTTGCCCCTACCATCGGGGCATTTGTGCTCCCCGTCCCTGCATCCTGCTGTCCTCAGGGAGCTGCCCTGAACACTTGTGTCCTTCACATCCCCGGGATGGTGATCGCCCCCCAGGCCCGGTGCTGAGACAAGCTATAAATATTCCTCCCACCCTTCCCTCATCACTCAAGGCCCTGGCACCCGGTGGTGGTCGCAGCAGCCCATGGAACAGCCCGGGGCCAGTGTGGGGGCACCACCTGCTTCCCCCTCCCAGCGGGATGCCTGCGGATGCTCAAAGCCCTGGGGGGGACGGGACATCCCAGCAGGCTCACCCAGAGACACCGGCAGATTAGCGGCTCTATTTTTCAAGTTGATCCACTCCCTCCAACTTTCATTCAACCTACAAGAATTTAAGATAACTTGGCAGGACAGGCAGGATCTATATATAAACGTCGGTGGCCATTCCGTCAAACAAACCCCGATGAGCAAATGGCCTCTATACCTGGAATGCGGGTTTATGCAAGTGACAGGTCAGCAAAGCAGCTGCCCTCTTTCTTCGCAGCACAATGGGGATAGCAGAGATGCCATCAGCACTATTTTTTTCCTACCCTGCTGTGCACTGAAAAATTTATTCTAGGAACATTATGGAGCTGGGCAGTAAAAATAGATATGCAGGTTCAGCAAATAGCTCTCTCCACTCCTTGTGTTTCAACCTCTTTTGCAGTGAATAGAAGCAAAAAGAGTTGCGCTACCCTATTAAAGGCTGTGTGTTTGCTCAGCAGCTCCTGACAACAACATTTGCCGCTTTCTGGGCTTATTTTAAAAGTGCTTCCAGCAATCTGGGCATTTCTGTGGTTCTGTTTAAACCAGAAAAGATGGGTCTTTAAGAAGATCAGCCTGGGTGGGAAGTGTCAAAACATTTGTTGCAATGGCCCTAGTTGAAGCTAAGTTTTGCTTATCACTATTGGCAGCGACTAATGTTAACCACATGCTAAAGAAAGTTAGAAATAAGGTTTACTTTGCTGCAAGACCTCTTGCCCGTGGGTGAGCAGCCTGCAGAGTTGTCTTGGGCGCTGGCCCCAGTCGCTTGTGCTCTCGCCACCCCAACCCTGAGCCCCATGTGTGCCCCAAGGCTGATGCCAGGCAGGAGGCAGCTCCCACAGCTGCTCGCTGAAGTTGTGGCTCGGTGAAGCTCGGCTGAGAGCAAACTGGCTGGAGCTGCCCGGATGCAGCAACAAACCCTGTGGCTGCTGTGCCCGTGCAATGCATCCATCGCAGAGGGCTGGGATGGTCAACTTTGCCAGGTCCCTGGAGAAGTGACAGTGGTTAAATAATCCCTGCGTTAACACTGGTGGAGTAGTTTTGGTGAAGCAGCCTGGGAGGTGCCAGCCATCTCCCACACGCTGAGCCACCTCCTGTGGCTTTTTTAGACCCTCAGGGACAGGCGAGCATGTTTACGGCCAGCTCAGAAGGGGCTGACTGACAGGCTTTGACCTCAGGCTCTACTCTGGTTTCCTTGAAACCAGAAGATGAGGCTCCAAGATGGGTCACCACAATAGGACCATCATGGGGGGCGAGGGCAGATGAGGCAACCATCACAGGGAGGCAAAGGCAGCTGAGACATGGAGGGTGGCAGAGCAGCACGGAGGGTGGCAGAGCAGCACGGCTGATGTCCCCATCCCAGCCCTGCAGACCCCCAGCAGAGCAGGGCTGGTGCCATGTGCTTTTGATCACACGCTCTGCTCTGGGCTGGCAAAACACCACAGTTGCAAGAGGCAACCCAGCAAATCCTTCCTCTGCCCTTGCTCCCTCCTCCCCTCCACTCTCAGCCACCTTCCTCCTGCCCCGGAGGAACAGCAGGGCCGGGGAATCCCTTTGCCCTGGAGGTCCTTAGCCTTGGAGGTCTTTAGCCTCGGCCTCTCTGCAGCTGGAGCAACCTCCAGCAGTCCTGCGGCCGCTCCAGGACCAGCCTGGTTATGCCAGAGCCCAGCCTGGGCAAAGGGAGCCTTTTCAGGGGCTGGATCCTGAAGACTCAGGCTTCTTTGAAAGCCTCCGGCATTTAGGCTCCTGAACACTTCCCAGCAGCAGGGCGACACCAGAAAAAGGAACTGACCCTTGGGTGCCTGTGTGTCACCCACTCATGCCCTTTATCATCACTCAGAGTCCCCAGGCTCGCATGGTACCACAAAGAGCTTTTAAATTCACCAAATTACCGACAAAACCTACCTGTTTTTACAGGCGACTGCTTTTAGATATTCCCAGTCAAGCTCATTCCCTCTGCAGCACAGAAAGGGCCTTCAGCCCCCAGCTTCCCAAGAGCTCATTTAACAGCAAGCTGCACGGACTGGAGGGATGACAAGGAATTTTAACAGAAGGCAAATTAAGCACTTTATAACTCACTTCCAAATTGATTTATATAGCCAAGGCTGCTCCGCTACCCTTTCATAGAGAAAAGATCCCTAAAGCAAACACCTTCAAAGGACTGATCCGACTCTCCTTAAAGTCAGGAGAGGCAAACCCTGCAAGTCAAAGCTGGGGCTAAAATGTGCACAAAAATCCCAAACACATCAAAATCGCCATGCGATAGATTGGTTCACTCGTCTCCTGAATCCCAACTGCTGGAACCTAACAGATAACGCTGAGCTATCAAAACATGCATGTACGTGCAGCTTCTTTATGCCTAGCGAAACGCTGTGCTTAGCATTACATTAAAACACTCAATTTCTCAGCATTGAGGCTCATTTCAAAGCAAGGAATTTCACTCAGTCTCTCCTGGGACTCCTAAAGGCCTCGTGTTTGTATTCCACCCCCACAGAGGGAGTGAGGGGTGGCAGGGAAGTGCTCAAGCCAAATATTTCCCCCTTCGCAGCGTGCTGGAGAATGTGCAGTGACACCTCCGCTCAAAGGGAAAGGCCTTGTTTAGACAAGACGTTGCAAACACAAGGCCCCTGACCTGGTGGAACAGCTTCAGTGGCTCAAAGAAGGTTGAATATTGACTTTCAGAATTTGTGGGGAAAAAAAATCCACCCATCTCCAGCCCGAGGCTTTCCATCCCCCCTGGGGAAACATCTTTCCTTGGCTTCCGACCCACCAAACTGAACTGTCAGATTAAGGAATGGCAAGACAGACGTCTTCGACTAGCATTTGGCAGCCAGGCCAAGACAATGTCTCTCCACCGTCACTGGAGTAACCTCCCCTTGGAAAAGGACCTGACAAATGTTCCCGTTGCTCAGATGGTTCCACAAGAAAGGATTCGTAAACAGCAGTGGAGACTGTGCCAGCAAATACCAAAAGGAAAACCATACCATTTCAACAACAATTTTGGAGCTGGCTCCAGCAGCGATGCTCTGATGAGCACTGAAAATGACCATATCCATGCAGTTCCCTGTCCCGCGGTGGCTGCCAGGGAGCATCACAGACCTCACGGGGCACACCTCGTTGTGCAATGCCGTCCCCTGGGATGTGAACCTTTCTCCCTAATCCCATCTGATGACCACGTTGTGCAAGAGGCCTGGCTCCCCTTGACGGTATCATAGCTTGCGTAACAGCCGAGGCTGTTCCTACCCATCCCCACCTTGAACCCTTTCTGCCCGTTGGGATGTGCTGCAGCGGCAGCCAGCAACCCCAAAGTGCCACGGGAATGACTCTGTTGGTCTCAGCACCCACCACATCTGAAGCAGCCCACTTTCACACGACAGAGTTCATGGATAAATATCCACAGATACAATAAAAAGGCTTTTAGCTCTTCACTCCACCTTTTCCTACTACTAATGCCTGGCAAGTCACAGTCTGCAAGCAGGACCTCGCTGTGCTGCATCACTCCTTAGAGGAGCACACATCCAGGACGGGTTAAAGGACCAATGTCCTGAAGATGCAGCAATGTTTGGGGCATAAATTCCACATACCTTGAAATGTGCACAGTGACCCTGTAGTCAAACATGTAGACAACATTGTCAGGTCCCGAGAGGGCCGCCCTGGACAACCCTCTCAGACGGATCCAATTGTTCACAATACCCTGGGGCCAAATTAAGGTGACGTGGCACCAAACGATCAATTAAAAAAGTTTTATTAACGGCAGAAGCAATTGAAACCTCATTATCAATGGCAGAAGTTGTCCAAACCTTATCATTTATGGCTGAAACTACTTATACTTTGTTTCAAAACAAAGTGAACAGCCCGTAACAAGAGAAAGAGAGAAAGACAGAAAGATGGGGCCAGAAAGGCAGAAGTAGAGGGAAGATCCGGATCACCACCCCAGGTTCAAGCAATGTCTCTGGCCCGGTGTCTTCAGATGGTGTCTTCATGGGTTAACAGGTACCCCCTCGGCACAGCTTCTGCCCAGACTGTCTCTGCATCCGCATTTGATACCCACCAATACGAACCTGATTCTGTCTCACTGCTCAGGCTCTTCAAAGCTTAGGCCTGAAGGATCAAATATCGATTTACATATGTGGAGAAAGAGAAGTGAATTGTAGACAATGAAAAGCATGAATTCAACCATTTCTTCCTTTAAGAGGAATGGAAACTGTTCATCAAAACCCTGAAGCAAAAATCTAAACATGCATCCCATGAGCTATGCCCAGTGCCAGACCTGTAAGAAGCAGTAAAGTACACAGGCTATTTAAACCCTTCCTACAGGAGATTCACAGCCACGAGCTGCACAAACCCAGCTGGGGAAACGCTACACTAAAGCCCCATTTCCAGACCAATGTACAAAATGGAACAGCAGAGCCTGACTGGAGGAGGCGAGAATAGGGCCTGAGATTGTCATGACCCTCAACTCCAGCCCTATGGGTTCTGTGCCATCATAACCACGTCCCAAAACTTTTCTCCATCCCTGCGTGTAAATCCCATTATCAAGCAGAGCTACTTGGGACAGTGGAGAGACCGGGCTCCTGGGAACACCATCCCATTCCCCACTCGATGGAGCGGTGAAACCAGGGTCCTGAAAGGCAACAGCCTGTAACAACCACCCCGAGTTTCGAGGTCTCGTTAACTCTCCTCTGGCCAGATCCGTGATTTGCTACGTGATGTGTGGAGCAATAATTTCCACCCTCGGTCTCCAGAAAAGTAGTTCTGCAACCTGGGCTGATTAGCCACCGCACCACTCCCCATTCGTCGTATAAATCTAGTGCCTTCAATTACATCATACCAGAAAACTGAAATGTAAGTCAGATGGTGAAGGCATTAATGGCAGCACTGTAAAGCTCAACAATGCAAACCTTCCCTAAATGAACTGTCTTGACCTTCTCTGGGCTGACAATAAAAGTGTGACATCATGTGCAAACGAGCTTTAAATTTAAACCAGGTGCAGAGAGCTGCCTGGCGTCGTGCGGCTGCTGTATAAACCACTACCATGCGAGCAGCGATGCTGGAGGGAAGAGAAATGCCAAGCGCGGACAGCACCCACCCGGCAACAAAAACAGGTACAAGCAGCTGGTGCAGTGCAAGACAAAATTCTGCATTGCACTTCAAAAAAACCGGGGTTTGTGCTTTTTGGTACCAGTTCTAGTTGGGGCAAACATCATTAAGTAAACACAAATTTGCTGACATGCATTTCCACGTGTGTGAGCATTCATACAGCTCTGGAATAGAGCCAGCAGCACAATAATGAGGGGTTTTTTTCCATTTTTTGCTCCTATTCAGGACTCCCTTAGACCTTGCAAAGCACTTGGAGCTGTGCTCACAGGTTGTCAGCCTGGACAGCTATTAGAGAGCACCATGATTTACAGCCAAAAAGAACGTCCCTGCTCCCTATCCCTTCCAGGGCAGCCATCACCCCTCCTGCTGCTACCTGGTGACAAAATGTTCTGCCTTCCCTGGCTGACCCTCACCTTGCTGCACAAGGAGGACCTTCTCAAAGGCGTTCCCATGAGTAGTTTCTCACCCCACTTTGCACTGCCTGGCCAGCCGCATGGCTACAGCCTCCGACATCTCTTCTGCTGCCTCTTTTTTTATAGAGGGGAGCAGAACAGCACAGAGAGGCAAGCTTGCTGTCAATGAAACCAATACCTCTGACGATGTCTAATGCAATTCTTGGTGGGCAAGTTATTTTCTGCATCCTTCACATTTCTGAGAGCACAGTTCAAAGAGTAAAGTCAAGCACCGAGAGTAGACAGGTTGGGGAGGAACAATTAGCAGCAGCTTCCTGGACCATGTCTTATATCCACTTCAAGCTGGGTGCTGCAAGACATCGCCTGCAAAACAGAGCGGGGATCACACACAACTATGTGGAAGAAGCACAAATGTGCTACCACCACCAAACCAGGAATGGTTTTGAAGAATGACCCTTCCCTGGTGAGAGTAACGCCACTGCCTGAGCCGGCGTTACCAGCAACAGCACTGCACACCAAGAACGAACCGCAGAGACAACCGCGCTTGGTTGTTTCACTAAGCAGGCATGATACGCACAATGCAAAGATGGCAATCGCATGATTACACAAGTTACACAAGTACTGTTCTTTATTTCCTGGGGTTTTTGGAACAGGCCCTGGCTGTTTCACAGGGAATCTGAGGGAGGGAGAACTGAAAACAGGTGATCTGTTGTACAACATACAGGTTTGACATGAGCTAGGCAACTTTTACATACAGATAACATTATTTTTAAGAATTCCAATCCCACATGAAGGGTGGTCGAATGATCACTACGGAAACACCAATACCAAAAACACCACCACAAACTGCAGAAATCAGGCAGTACTTTTGTAATACTGAAAATTCTCTGCCACTGGCAGTCATTAGGAAGTAGCAGTAAGCAAGTCCAAAGATTTTTCAGTATGCAGAGCAACTACAACTAATGCTTTCAACATCACAGTCAAGTGTAAAACAACAATTTCAGGTAAAGTGTTAAATTAAATCTAATTGCAAAAGGAGTTCTACAACAATCAGTGTTAATTTAGCTCCTGGACTGATTTGAATTTCGATCTTTAATTAGAGAGCACTACGATGCTCACTATAGAAATAAGAATATTGATTTTCATCTCCTTAAGTAGGGACATTTGGAAACAACTTGATTAATCTTCAAGTATTTGTAGGGATGCATTGGTAAACATGTCCATCTCTCTCTATTTTTTTTAATAGAAATATCAGTGTAAGCCACATGAAGACCCCAGGCTGCTGAACTGTCAGGACTCCGAATTCCAAACCTCCCTTTAGCTCAGTGAGGGCTCGGGAGCTGGCACGCCAGAGAGGTAATGGGGACACCACTGATATTTCTATCCAGAACAGGCATTCTTCTGTCCTCACCTATTACACTTAATGCAGAATGTGCGTCAGCTGATGCTAATGAAAGCGTTTCACGTCCTTTACAAATAATCCTCAAAATTAATTTTAGGAATTTATTTGAAATGATACTGGTCATACTGGGTCAGGCAAAATACCCAGACAGGTCCATCACCCTGCTCTGCTTCTGTCCAAAGGAGATACCTATGGAACCCCAAAACAGGTAAGTGTGGACTGACGGCTCCCCTGCATCCTCGCAGCCTCCACGGACTGCAGCTGTTGGAGCACTGACTTCCAGATCCATACCAAAATGACACTTTGTGCAGTATGAGAAATACAGTAATAAAGTCCAAGCCCATATTCTCTCTCATGCAACCAAGGCACTTAGGAGCTGCTGAAGGATCTACCATTTGCCCTAGCAGCAAAATCAGACCGGGCTCATTGCACCATCGTGTTCTCATCCTCATGAGGAGGACTGCAAGGGTAGGAAGTATGGCACCTTCAGTATATTACACGTGACATAAATGATTTAAGAACTCCAAATCGGCACAGCCTCCCCGTGTTACAAAGTTAAGATGTCTCCATGTTTCAAAAAGACAAATTCTTACAAGAACAGACAAGATGCGCACACCAAAAAGGTCTGCCCATGTCTAGTGCTGACCGTCAGTGATGAGCAGCAGCGGACACTGAGTGAAAAACCAAGCCTGCAGGGCACGGATAGAGCTGTGCTTTCCCTGATCCATACCCTCTCGCCCAGGCTGCACTCCCCCAAAAGATCATCTGGCCTGTTCCCCTCATGGCACATTTCTGCTCAGAGCCATGTAACTGATATTAAAGCAAAACTGAAGTGAAAGGGAAGGTGAAAGGAGGGCAGAGACAGGATAGGACAGTTTCACAGTGTCTCAGTTTCCACCACACAGGGACACACAAGAGAATTTTAAACAAAGTTACTGCCCTGAAAATGAATATATTAAGATACAAACTGCGTAGAAACACGGGAATAAAACACGAGCATTTGCCACAGTAGAAAGGCAGGTTTAGAGCGCCTTTGTTTTGCAGCGCTCATTCCTGCTGTAAACAATGCTGTTTACACGAGACACTCTCCACACCCAGCTCACCAGAGTCCACCTGAAATTTCAGCAGCCTTCATGTGGACAAGGAACAGAAATAGGAGAATTAGAGAAAACAAATCAAAGGCTACAAATAATTTTCATGTCTTTCATTGTTCTTCTTGTTCAGTTGGGGAAAGGCAACTTTTCCAAGTGAGTTCAGAAATGCTGCCGGCCCCTTCATCCATTCCTGTCAAGTCTTCAGAAAAGAAGGCTGGAAAATGCTAACTACACGTAATAAAGCAGAACCACCAAAATTCATAAATCTGGAAATTCAGGGGGGAAAAAAAATCTGTACACAAGAATAAAGAAAAAATATATCTAGCAACATGTGAGTGAGCAAAGAGTTGCAGATTGGAGGCCTATTTTGCTCCAAAAATTCATGCTAGTGCACAATTGCAGTGAAACCTTTACACGGGTACAACAAACGGAACAATCTGTGGGAGATCCGAAGGATAAAAATAGTGTCTTTACTCTGTTTTTTCACTGTGGAAAACACTCATACCTTTTTCTAAATTTGGAAATAGAAGTTCTTTCTCTTTCCACCTCTCTCCCTCTCTCCATATTCTGTTATATACCACAGAAACTTAAAAGTAGCAGTATTTCTAACTTTTTTCCAGATGAAAGACAACACACATTCTGTAACCCCCTGTGCTGCTATCCTTTCTGTACTGCAGCCAAAGTGTAATAGAGCTCCAGCAGAGGTGTGAATTGCTTCCATTCATCCTCGCCCAGTATTAACTTCACACACTGGTATTCATCATTCCAAAGTCTACCTATTAGGATAGTTAGTTAATAGCCAGGCTAGTTAGGATAATACTCAGGGATTAAAAACAATAATGTAGTGATTTCCATAGCATTACAGGAATCAACTGTAAAATTAACACTGTATTTCAGTTATTTTCTCTCAGTCACATTTTTTAAGATGACGCACACAAACCCAACTGCCTGTGTACGAACAGAGCATTTCTGTGCAGGGCAAGACTCGGCTTTTTCAGGGGGAGGAGGAAAGAGGAAAAGCTTAGCAAAACTTTGCCAACTTTCTGCAACTTCACAGATAATCTAAGACTTCAGTGTCAAGTCCGGCTGGTTAGAGTTTAAAATAAAGTGACTGCAGTGATTACAAGTATTACTCAATAGCATGCTACAAGAGTGTATGATGAATGAGAAACAATTTCCATGAACTTTCTAATAAATATTCCTCCTAAATTCTAGGGTCTGAAAAAAACCTACATACAGTTCATCACATGAATGTCAGGTCTCCCGTTTTCCTAAAAAGTTTTGGTTCAGTCAGATAGAAAGTCACTTCCTGATGTACAGCAGTCATTGCTTTCTCAAGGTACACTTTTTAAAGTAAATAGTTAAGCTTTTTAGCCTTCTGCCAAAAATACCCTGAGTGGTTGAATCCCTACAGTATAACGAAGCCTGTGAAACACAGCTATCAGAGGGCAGCCACAGGCAGGAAGGCAGCCACATCAGGTTACCAAGAGTCAAACAAGCTGGGAGAACTGCAAGAACAAAGGGAAGACGGGAAGCCTCAACCATTAATACTCACACAATCCTGAGAAAGTCTGATCGATCCCTTGATCAAAGCAGGCCAAAGACCTCTCAAGTTAGAGGCATCCCCTACATGCACGCACACACACACTTTAACCTGCTGAAGCAAAACTGCTGGGCAAAGTGTGAGGTTTTATGAGAAAAATGTGCTATCTAATGGCTGCTGCTGCTCAAAAAGGCTGTCCCACTCCTGCCACTCCCCTCGCTTTTCTTGTCGCCTAAGTGAGCTCACTCAGTTCATTTCTTTTGGCAGATAGCGTGTCACATCTCGCGCTCATGCTGGTTTTCTGCTAGTTAAACATGCTGACCAGGTGCCACTGCCAGTGCCACAGAAGTAGTTGTGAACTTCTGGCCAAGAGTGGACATGCCATTCCTGGTACTGACAAACTCTGGTACTGAAACCTCTGCTAGAAACTCTATTATAACAATAACTGCAGTCTTTGCCAGGGATCCTTCTCTTTGGGATCGTACCAAAACTTCTGAGTTAGTTCACAGGTCTCACCGCACACGTCTGTTTCTATATTAAACTCCTAAGGAGAAGAACGTTCCCCAGGCAAAAAGGATTCCTGAAGCGGTACCAAGCTGCACCACCTGGGTGCCTTCAGGCCATCTATTGAAAATGAAGAGTATCTTAAGGTTCCTGAGAGAGCTGAGTGATCTGTTGGCATGAGAAATCCTAGTTTGTCAGCTCAGGAATAGAGGTGGTGATTCCAGCTCTGCCATTTGCCATTTCTCCCTATCAGACAGGCGAAGATCAAGCACATTCAATCAGGGTTATGTTAAAGTTGGCACATCAATCAGCGTTTTCCAAATCCAATGTAACATAATTAAAAAGGTTAATAGCACAGCCCCACTGCTAATAACTTAGAAATGCCAGGCTCTGGGGCATCTCCCCTATCTCAACTCATAAAACATAACTCAGCATTCTAACAGAACTGTCTCAGCAGGACTTTCTAGCAACAGTCAACTAATTTGCCAACTATGCACCTTATGGACAGAAAAATTTATTTAAATGCCACTTACTAGCTGCTTTCATATTACGTAAATGCATTACTTCGCTAGGATTCACAATTAAAAGAAATACTGCATCTGGAAATAATGAAGAACTTTCCCACTCTCTAAATCTTGCCATTTGAGGCTGAGGTCTAATTTCTCAACTTCACACAAGCCATTTCTGTGCAGGCTTAGCTTCCTTAGGGCATAAACTCTCTGAAGAGATTAGGCTGACATCAGATCCCATCTGACAGAAACAAATTTTAAAAACCTTACCATGATATCAGACACTGCTTTCATTCTACTAATATGAGGAACTTTGGTGGTGGGCACTCAATACCATATTTAACAGAGCCCAGCTGGTGTTGAAAATTGCATTCATGTTTCATTTAGGAAAAAAAAAATTTATAGAAGGGTACATGGAACTTTATCAACATCCAAGGTAAAATTAGGGTTCCCTAAACACAAAATTCCCTTTGTCTTCAACAGAGGCAGAATTTCACCTTTCAAGTCCAAACCTCCTCTGACACAAGACAGTACATAAACCACAGAAACATTCTATTTCAAATATGAAACGCTTGCAAAAATGGGAATGAGAGCGAAAAAGAAAAAAGTCTTTCACGGGGAGGAATACTGAGGTACACTGAACAATATTCAAAAGCAGATATTAATTGAAAAATATCTATTAGTAACTGCAAAATGGAAATACTTCTGAAAGCTATTATGCTAGATGAGCAAAGCCTTCTAATTAAAAAATTACTTCAGTGTGATTCAAGTACACTGAGGTATAAAAACTGTATTTAAAAAAACAATTAACAATATTATCATGATGTGCCCATTGAACTGGGCTGAGGTTTCTGGATCCATGTTAGGATAAATTAGGGTAAACATTTAGAATCAGGAATTTCTTAATATGAACTGGCTGAAATTTTGGAAAGTATTCAAGCAACAGAAGTCTTCCACGGTTTAGAGTAATGCGAGCATTACCCTAAATGCATACATCATGATATGCACATCATGACTCATGTAATACCTATCCATCTCATTGCCTTTAAAAGATAATTTATTTTAAGGTTCTGCTTTTGTTCATCATGTCATTACACCATTTTTGCATTGCACAAATTCTGAGGACATCTTTTTGCCTGTCACGATTACATCATTAAAAACTAATACTTTAGAATGACAAAGACTTAATTGTCCAATAACTGAAGAGAATGACTCAAGACTAAAGAAGGAACATCACTAACACAGTGAAAAAGAGCATTATTTCTTCCACAGACAGCTTTGGTCGGTGTTTTCTTTAGGATGTCCAACATTCATTTCAGTAGTTTTGACACGTCTCTGGTTCTTTCTGACCTTCTGAAGCTCAGCTGAGACAGTGACAGTAGGCTGTTACTGAACAATCCAATTGAAAATTATTAGAACTAAACTGAGAAGGCCAACACAAATGCCAAAAATCACCAATGCACATGCCTGTGAAGAAAGAAAAGCAAAAATTAGTGCTTTACTGAAGGAAGCATTTTACATTTCTAAGGCTTGTAACTAATGATGAAGAAACCTGTAAGAACAGGTTCAAATAGTGGCTTTAAAAATAATATTCAATGTTTCAAATTACTCAGTCTTCAAACACAAGATATCTGCTTAGGTGGAAACTAAACTAAGCCTGCTCTGGGACCGTTTCACTGGGAACTCTCAGGGCAGTCTGGTTTGCTTGCTCACACTATCCATCTGCAAAAAACCAAAGTACATCATCCGCCCTTTACAACTCTGAATGAATTAAGAAACTGAATTTGTATTTTACTCAAAATATAATTAAAGTTACAATGGGTTCTTTACACTTTTTAATAGCCTGATGACAACAAAACTACAGTTGAAGAGACAGTAGCTTGCTGATTTACAACAAGACCCCAAATCTGTTGGAACGAGTCAAGCCTTTAAACGGTCAGAGAGCACCATTAGTGGATTTTCTTTCAGATTCCCTATTTTGTCAATACAAGAGCAGCCCTATGAATCGTAAGAACAGCAGAAGGACTATGTATAAACAGCTAGTCAGCATTTTAGCCACTGTCATGAAGCTGCTCTGCTGAGCAGTGGTTAAAATGAAGACAAACAGTTACAGTGCAAAAAGCAGGCCGCTGCACAAATTCCAAACAAAACTTAACCTACTACACCAAAAATGAAACCATGAAGAGGAGAAAAAAAAAGGAAGAGGAAAAAAAAAAGGAAGAGGAAAAAAAAAGACGTCTTTGAGAAGTCTTAAATAGAAAACAAGTACAAACACTGTTTCGCTTAAATGCAGTTTGGCTTTATCCCAGCTACTCAGACAACATCAGAGTAATGCATAAAAACTGAGGAAAAATTGGATTAAAAGTCAACATCTGAAAACTATAGGGGAAAGCATGTATTCAGATCAACGGTCTGGCATATGGACATACTGCTATTCAAAAATCTCTTGTACAGGAGGAGTTTCAGAAGGACTAGAGCTATTGTGAAGGATAAAAGAAAATGCTCACAGGTTTTGTGAGCTGCAATGAAAACAAGAACTTTGCCCCTCGGATTACGTGCTCTACAGTGTATTAAGATGCATCTAAGATGAGCCTGTTTAAGCTCATTAGCACACGTGAAAAAAAAGGCATACCCCAAGTTTCTGTGGTGATAAAAAGTCCTCTCTGCTAAGTTTAAGATAAAATAGTCCAGGATATACAAAAAGCAAACATGTTGATGTGGTTGAACCTTTAAAAAAAACAGAAAGTAAGATTTTACTTAGAGCAAGATGGAAGCATATCAGCTTATCATTATACTGACTTTTTGGTAGAAAAGTTAAAAAAAACCCGACAACCCCCCCCAACAACCACAACAACTTACCAACTATTCCAAATACATTTTTAATGTCTGGCACGTACATTGCAAACAAAACAACAACTGTATTCAGTGTCAAAGTGACAAGGATATGGCAAATCCATGACACGGGAAGATGAGAGAAAAATAACATCAATACAGCTTTCCTTGCCTACATAATATGAAGAGAAACATTGCATGGGTAAATACATACATATACATATATTTTAATCTTAACTCAAGTTCATAAACTTCAGAATTCTATCATTCCAGATGTGAAAGAACATTTTAAAAACCAAAATGCAAGAAAATTACTAATAGTTAAATGTCTTGTCTTTCTGTGGCATAGAGTTTACTTTAGTGTTAAAGCAGTATTTATGATGTGGCCATTAGTCTTAAGGAATTACTCCTTTTTTTGCAGGGACAAAAGAAGATCTGGGGGACAATGCTTTGTGTCTTTGAACACGCTTGGCAGCAAACGTCAGCATGTTGCCAACTGATACGTAATCTATACACTACTTCTACAGCGTACTTCTACATGGTTTTGCATGCACATCTTTTTTTGGTCCTAAGTGAATGAATTTTCAGTTCTATCATGGTATTGATAAACTAAAGTAGGGGTTTATTTGGTGAAATAGGTCAATATGTGTTTTTAATTTACAAATTAAATTGAGTTTTCAAGTATAAGTGTGTTTGTGTGGGTGCGTGCATGTAGGAAGGAAAAAGCAAGTCAGCAAAACTCAATTTAAGAAGAGGGGGAAAAAATCAAACTAAATAAACTTTAGAAGTTCTGAATTCTCTAAATTAAAAACAATGCTGTGGGCTACTTTTAATCTGAAATCTGTCTCAAGAGCACAAATTAGCTTCGTGGTTAGTTGTTATTTTGGAGCTCTCATGGAACATATGCAAATACGTGGTCTTTGATCAATCACTTGACAAGTGAATAAGATACACAAGACTAGATGTGTCTCAAATATTGCAGTCTGCAAAGCATTAGCGTTACCACTGCTTATGCCAGCTTCAAAATGTTTAGGAGTACTTACTGGGAAATGGATTAGAGGGACTGTCAAAAGCACAGCAAACAGTATGGCTACTTTAACAGTCATGATGACAGTATCATGCGGCAGGTACCTGCTGTAGCCTTGTAGCAATTCAGAGTCCACTTTGTCTGAAAACCAGAAAAAATAATTGCTTTGTTAATCATTTGAGAGCAAAGATAATTAGCAATGAACATTAAGCTTATGTTCAAATTGATCAATTTGCCTGTGACTAATGTGGAGTGGGGTGGGTGTGCAAAAATGCATTCCTTCGGCATGACTGATACACTAGGATACATAAACATGAGAAAACCAAAAATGCTTCAGGAGGCAAGTCTCTGTAGAGCCTCTGCTGAAGCCAAAGCTACCTAAAGGGAAAATACAAATAGGAAGGAGAAAGCGTTAAAAAGGAAGAGGATGTGACATGAAGCCAGGTGTACAGTGAGACTTGTTCTGTGTGTCTGAAACAGTCAACACTTGTCCTTTTGGTTGACCTAGAAGCCAGAAACAAATTAAATGCGCTAAATTGGTTGAATTATGGGGTTTTTTTCCCCAGAAACACTAAGTGATATGCAAGGTAAAATTTCATTATTTAAAAGAAAAGCTGCAATTCTAATTTAAAGGAAGAAAGAAATGTTCAAAACTATGCTAGTGTATGTGCTTTGACGGGCTATAGCTAGCAATATGCTGCTGGATGACATGGAGAAGGATAACTAGCATCAGTTATACTTTTAAAAGTTATTTCTTATTAAAAAAAACAAAACCAAAACTGTCGACAATTGGGACTGATTTTTCCCAGTGCCAAATGAGTAGACAAGTGCAACACAAGGACATCTGAAGGCTGTCAGTTTGGATTCTTAAGCACCCATGGAGTAACAAAGGACTGCACCAGCAACGCATCCAGCCAGGCAAACCACCTTCAAATGACAGCTCCGTTTTCTTCACCAGTCAGTATCTCATGTGCTACCCACCACACGCATATTTAGCTTTGCAAATCCAACTCCACTGTGAAATTACTGTATACCATGGATATAGCATCATAAGCATTACCTTTGTTAATATTCAAGGAAGAAGCAGGGCAAAAAGTGATGAATCGCCGATGAATCCTTCACCTTTGACTTTTGCTCTTTTAAGGTCAAAATTTTCACTAAGTTAACAGCCAAATTCAGAGCCCTGAAAGTCGTCTCCTACCCCGACTTTTTTTTTTGTCACCATACCTTGACTCTATTCTTTTTTTGGACTTCAGAATGGACCGAAATTTCCACCGATGTCTAGTGGCCGTATGAAGTTTCAAATCCACAGGAAAGAGAATAAACCATCTGAACCACAGAAAGATGAAGCATGTCTCATTTCAAAGAGGCAGCTCTTTTTTTGTTTTCAATTTAAAATAAAATGGTTTACATTTTCTCAGACTGGTGTTTTAGGAACAGGGAACAGATTCTCTCTATTTAAAGAAATAAGTTAATTAAACAAGACAACTAAAAAGTGAAAAAAGGAGAAGAAGCTTGCAAGGGTGGCAGGCGGGCCAGGGGGCGAAATCTCTTACAGACATCCACTGTTGGTTCCAGTGTTTTAGGCTCTTGAGTCTAAGAATTACTAAAAGAAATCAGGCTTGCAGAAAATAAGAAATGTTTCCAGCAAAACAGACTAAAAGACTATGCTCAAGACAGGGTCTTGACCCAAAGAAATCGCGACAGTGAAGGTAACAGGAACTGGGATGGCTTCTAGGACTACTACTGTTTGTCTGTTTTCCCTTTTTTTTTTTAAACTTCTTGCTGTGACCTCATCTGGAGGCAGATGGTTATCCCACACTGCCTGCTGAATCTCTCAGACTCTCAAAGTGGCACTCAAAATTGTATTTTCCTACAAACCACACAGAGACTGGCAGGAAACAGTAATAGTGGCCTATACACTATTAGGGGTTTCAAGACTCCCCATATAATTTTTCAAAGGATTCCGAGTGTCAAGGTAACATTTTCAGGCACTTACGGACTGACATACACTTACACTTGGGGAAAAAAGGTGCAAAATTGCCTAGAAATCTGGAATTCTTAGCTGCTGAAAGCCAATGTTCTTGGTGCTTTGTCAGACACTATCCCAACCCCATGATCAAGAAACATAAAGCATTCTGAAAGGAGAGAAAATCCAAATCAGAACATTTTTGTCCTACTGCCTTACTGTCCCTTATAAAAACTTTTATTCACTCCAATCAACACAGGTTAGCATGTGATCATCTCATAAAAAGGGTGAGTTTCAGAAGACATTAGAAGAATCCTCACAGATGACTGTGATGCGTTTATGTGACAGCATTTGTATGGAACTACTCCAGAAGACAGATCACCAAGTAGAGGCGATTCAATTTCACAACGCGTGCAATGCGAGCAAAACACAACACAAATTTACAGTAGGATACACAGAGCTGAAGGACATTTCTTTGAAAAGGCATCAGACTGTGACGTTGTATGACAGGATACTAAAATTGCTCCAGGAAACAGACCTCATCTACTTCTGCCAAGCTTATGATGGACGTTTAAAAAAAGGCCACTATGTAGATAAGGGTTCTGAAATCTTTCTGTGTACTTGGGAAATGCAAGAATACCAGACAGATGAAGTAATCAATGTTTAAACTCAACTAAAAATCTGTACCCAGAAGTACTCAGAAGTCCAAATGCAGTTATTAAATTGGTACTGAAGTGCACTGCCACATAAACTCTACAGCAAATGAAAGTGAAAGGTGTCTGCGGAATTTGGTAGGGCAAGTGTCATACCCCACCCACTTTTGTGTTTGGTAAATAAAAAGATACATTTACTTCATCAAGCACTATGTTGACAACATCTCTAAGAAATGTGCATTTCTCGGTTCAGTTCACGTATCAAACAGATACAATCTCTGGCTCAGGAACTGCATTCAACACAAATTCCTGGAGACCAGAAGCACATGCTAGGAAGTCCAGCTCAAAGCTTACCCTTCTAAATTTTAAAATCCTTCCCTGGTCTTTTGCCACTGCCCTCCACTGAAGTCAAGACACAAAACTAGATGGGTGCTTTCTCTGATTCAGACTTTGTAATTTTATTGTGTTCCTTGTCAATTTTTTTCTGGAGTCTTCTAGTTTGTCTTTGCATTACACATAAAGAAAGGTATCGTGAAGAAGTCACCTGTGCCATCCTTTAAAATAAAGCTTTCTTAAATTGGATGATTCACGGGAAATTTTTTTGCCGTTTCCAGCAGATTTCTAGTGAAATAGATATTTGTGAAAATACAAAAACAAAACAAAGAAGCCATACATGCTTTGTACCCAAGCTGTATCAGATAGGGAAAACATGCTGGAAACCTTCACGCCTACCTAACATTAGGACTAACTTGCTGTGGGTCAAATTCCCTCACAAAAGGCAACAGCCTGAGTGCTACTTACAGACTACAAATGTGCTGCGATATCACAGGGTTAATAAATGATAAATATTGCTAGAAGATACGGCCTTAGAGCAGACCTTTCAAACTTACTGGACAAGCAGACTATTATCAGATCTCAAAAATTCTCACAAACCATGATAAATCTGTTCCCAGCTTTTAAGTGAAAAAATTACAGAGTCCAACATATAGAGGCAATCAGTAGTCTAATTACACAGCACTAGAGAACATCAACAGACCATCAGCTACGGTTTCAGGACCAGTATCTTGTCTGCGTAGCATTTTAGGGCATAAACCCTGCCCTAAACCCTGTAAAGTTTAGCTACATTACACGTTGACAAGTCACTGAGACTGCAATACTTTGCAGTGTTAGGCATATCCTTAAGTCTGCACAGGAACAAGACTTCTGAGGATTCACATGTATCAATGCACAAACAAGCCTGAAATACTCCAGACAGAACGCATTTATCATTTATTATTAGCCTTCATTTTAAAGAATACTTGAAGAATATACTTACCATAAAATGTCAGGTACCCAAACAGAGCAGACATAAAGTAAATTAGGAAACTGAGACCAATTCCTGTGACAGTCACATTCTGCATTCTACTTTTGGAGGGACTAAACCACAAAAGAAACAGAAAATCAGTGTTGCTTAATCTGTATTGTGGACTATTGAACACAATACGATCTACATAGCAGCTTGCCTTTCCTAAGAAAGCATCACCTTAATTTATGGCCACAGAGCGTTTGCTGAGGTCTGTGCGGTCAGTAATATTTAGGGGTTTTTTAATCTGGTAATTAAAGGGCACTTTTCATGCAGACCACTAACATTGTCCTCATCTTGTAGGGAATGTAGACACACCAGAGTATCTTTTAAACCAAATTTTGATTTATGCAGGATGATATATATTCAGAGTCAGGAACAGCATCTGGGTCAAAAAAAACACTGAATCAGATGTGGCCAAATGCAGATTCAGTTACAGCCATAAAAATTAACTAGTAAGTACCTTAGCAAATGACCTTTTTTCTCCAGATTGTCCAGCCCAGAACAATGTACTGGCACTGATGATGGGACCATATTTGCTACTTTTCTCTCCTACAAGAGAGGTAAAGCCAGTACAGACTAAAACTGTACATCTCCAGAAAACATGAAAGCTACTTAGTTTGCATTGTTTGATGGCATCAACTTGAAAATAAAAATCATTGGAGATTAATTTAGGGGAAATATTACAGAAATACTACCATTGTATTTTAATATTGCATGTGTTTTCATAGATTACCTTTGGAGCTCACAATAGATGGGTAAGACTGAGGTATGGCAGAGAAAAGAGAAGGCCATCGTTGGTATTGCGTAAGCACTCTGAAATAAAAGAAAAACATCTTGTAGATTGTTTGTTATTACAGACGGTTGGAAAAATATCTGGATGAATTCAGTTCAAGTGTTAGAAGTCAGTGGAAATCTTTCCACAATAATGCTTTGAGATAAATCTCCACATCACAGAACGGCATCTCTGAATCATTCCACAAAAAAAGGACCTTTTCAACCTCTTCAAGTGGTGGACATGGCTTACTATTTCATGATCAGGAGAGGTCATGTTGTCTACAAGCCAAAAACTGAAAGATTCCTTTTAGCTATATTGAGGCCATTACTTAGCAAAAAGTACACTGCCCCAGAGTCAGTGTATCATTCATGAAATTTTCTAAGAAGTTTTCTAAATTCTGATATCCATAGCTACCCGACAAATTACTGATGCCTTCATCCTGGCTTCACTATCGTCTTATTACTCCTTCACAAAAATTTGGATACAGCATCCAGAAAATACTTTGGCATCTGAAGTTTTAAGATAGTTACAGAATTAAAGCTGCAACCACACAATTAGTGGTATACTATTCCAAAACAAATGTAATAGAAGAGATGAACCATCTAGTACAGCTTATTTAATTGCCAAGTGGAATACGCTGAAGTATAACAAACACTTTTGTGCTGACATAGTCAGGCCCATACTGGTAAAAATAAGCCACTTTCTATTGATAAAGTTAAAATTAAAAAAGAAGTAGAGATGAGTCCCAAGAGTCTTCAAAGCACAAATGGCCAGAATCTCATGGTGGATGTTCCTGGTCAAAGCAAAATTTCTTCTTTGATCTACAGATAACATTTGTCTCATGTTTGCACTGTTTAAGCTTTTTTTTTTCTTTTCCTTGGGAAAGTAGAGGTGGGTTTTCTTTTTTTCAGACAAATGCAACCAACTGTGTCCTTCCTAAATTCCACTACGCTACAGGCCTATCCCATATTTATTCTTCCCTTTCTCCCATCCTCTTCACTCTACAGAGACTAGAGTTCTACACGATACTTCCTCTCCCACGACACATGATTTAAAAGCCACATTAATTAACAAATACCAGAGCTGGCATCCAATGAAATGCAGAAGATTGCGTTAGGCCTGAAGAATTAGCTTCAGGTAAGAAAAAACTAACGTTAGGTCCAGGCAGTTTCAGGAAACCTGTTCTACCTTACAAGGAACTAAAAAGTCTGCATACAGTCAAGTCGCATTGACTTCCACCTGAGGGCACATTACATTGGCTCGATCCGACTGCATCATGAGGCTGACCACTGCTGCATCTGTTATACTTTATACTTTGTTAGTATTTGCAAAATGTTTTCATAAATGCTAACTTGGACAGGCAGCCTTCATATAAAAAAGAAAGAGTGAGACTGGATAACACTTGGCAGCAGGTATAGGAAATATTTCAGCAGCCTATAACTAGTTTTACAGAAGAATAGCTTACCCTGGATAGAATTTAAACCCCAATTCTTTAAAAACCACCACCTCCCTTTAAGTTTGCGTATTGTTAATAAAGAGTACCTCTTTTGAAAGATGAAAGAGCTTTGCTTTACAATCCCCAGTAGAATTTGAAACCTGTAAGACACACATGCAAAAAAAAGGCATAATGAAAGAATAAGCCCAAACCACAGACAAGAAACTTCTTAGTTTCTGTGATGATTAAGAAGGAATTTAAATCACAAGTAATTCTGAAAGTGTTAATGTAAAAAAAGCATTGCAGTTACTAGTAAAATTAGAAGAACTTCAAAACAGCACACACTTTACCTGTGAAGTCTCTATGGCACTATTTAGAGGTAGAGGACAAGGGATCAACCATTTCTTTATCATAATCTGCAGAGACAGCATATTAAATGTATCAATGATACCCTAAAAATCAGTTTAAATTTAGACATACATAGCTAAAATATCAGACTGTTGGTATATAAAGCAGGGAGCTACGCTCATAGTAAATTAACAGGCTCGACTGGTGGATCGTTAGGCCACAAGGAGACTTGACAGAAAAACTTGTCAGTGCCATTCCACACAGCTGCTTGCTATGCACAGCTGGCAGCCTTATGGCGTGCCTATCTGGAGGTGGGGCCCTGAAATGAGCTCTGACATTAACTGAAATACAACCAGCCCTCCACAGTCACTCTCTCTGTGCTCCACACTAACTGCCTCCCGTACAGAATAGCTGCTGTGTTAGCGATCCCAGGCTCTTTCCCTAAGCAGACAAGCCCTTAACAGAGATAGAACAGAGCCTAGGGCTAATCTTAAAAGGCAGAAACATATGGTTTGGACTAGAAAGCAAAGGAAAAACAATAAATGCAATTATTGTCCCAGAATGTCATTGGGGCTTTAGCTACACCCTGCTGGTTTAGGGACTGCCAAGTAACAGGGCTGAAAATCAAAGGGAAATTAAAATAAGAAACGTTACCTCCTTTTTCAGGAGCCTACTTTAAAATGATAGTTGCATTGCTCTCCTCACCCTAATTAATTTCCTATTGTAGTTGCCTGGCTTTAGAGGTTATAATTCTTTTGAAGCCTAGAGCAAATAATTAAAAACTTTAATTAAAGACTCAGATTCACGACAAGAATAATATGGAAGCGAGCACTTCTCCTGGCTCAGAGAACTACTTTTGCTTGCAGCCAAACAGTGTTTCCCAGAGGATAAGGATTAGATGCTCCCTCTTGTCACCAGTGCCAGAAGCAAACAACTGCTACCTCCAGACAAAAGGTGGGCAAAGGAAACCGCAGGTACCTGGCATGCCAAGTCCATTGCAGCAATAACACACATTTTAAGTTGCACAACTAAGAACAACTCACAACAACTCGAGGTATGCAACTAGGTGGCAGCTTGCTCAACAGCAGTCTGCAAACTTTGTGAAAAGGATTATCAACGGAAATCCTCCAACCATGTTTCTGACACTAAACTGGCACTGCTTTACACCAGCAGATCTGTTCCTACCTGCTTATTAATTGCTAAATTGCCTCCTCTGCAATGTGAACTGCAACCTCATCTCAGGAAGGCTACAAGCCAGTAGTACATCAAGAAGTTCAACTGAAGAACAAGCCAGGGAGAAGGAGGGATGGACTGACCGCTGAAGTGTAACTTGGGCCTGTAGCATACATACACGTGACTCTGTCACACAGGTCACCCCTGCTTCATCTCTTTCTTGTGCACTAAGCAGCGAGAAGCTACAAGCTGAGACACAGATGCAGACTGTAGTGCCACAACCATGGACGCAGGGCTGCGCTGTCTCCCCAGGAAGCCCAAGCTTGCTGGCTAGCTGAAGACATCTATGAGGCTGAGCAAGAACGCAAATATTTTTTCAAGGAGATCTCTGTGGATTTAAAGGCACCCAGGTAGCGGAATAAAGGAGAGGCTTTGAAGGCTCCAAAGTAGAAGGTTTGGTGGGAGCTCTGGCTAAGGCTGGACTAGGCTTCTTGAGCAACGAAAAGCAGCATGAAGCTAAAGGCCAAGCTTGGGGAACGTAAAGCGTGCCTGGCAGTGGGGGGAGGTAGGTTTCAGGCAAGCTAAAGAGCACAGAGAGAGAGAGAGAGAGAGAGAGACAGACACAGAGAGAGATAAACATTGCAGAGAGAGGACAAGACAAGCCAAACCTAAAAAGCTGGAGAACATTTTTCTAAAATGAAATGAATACAGATTAAGAACAGACTGAAATAGAAATAAAAGGAGACAAAATAAACCACACTAAGTGCATTTAAAATCTGTAATTGTATTTGCCCACCTGCGTAATTAGTCAATTCTGTTTGGGTTTCCAATTGTAGCCTACTCCGTATTTCTAATGAGGTCCCTCCCAACAGGAAGAGATTTCTAGATTGGCAACACAGGCCAGTTAGCTGAGCAGTCAATGCAGACAGCACAATAATCTTCCTCTGGACCTTTAAGCCTATTTCATGTGAACGCTGTGTTTTAGTATAACAAACATTTGGTTTTAAGTGAAAAACCTAAAGTGAGGTTCTGGTGGAAATAGGGTATTTTAAACCCACACAAAAAGATTGCTAAAAAATAAAGTTAGAGGCTCAAAATGTTCTAATATTCTCAGTGATGTTGCTTTTCCGATCCTGTGGAGGGAAAACAGGAATGCCTTTATTCCAGCAGTACTGACAGCACTCAGCAAAGAGGGGCTATAACATCATTGCATATGGCAGATTCCCAATCTGCACCACATTTTGTTCTGGGAACATAAACAAGAGATTTAGAAAATTACCATCAGGAATCATTAACACCTTTGTTGAACAAGCTACCAACAGGGCTGTCTCCACAAAAAAAAAAGAAAAATCTGTCTTTACTCTTCACCAACATTCAATATAGCAAAAAGGGAGGCAATTAAAAAAATCACATTTAATTTCTTTTCACTTAGGATTCAAGTCAGGGAAGCATTCAACAATCAGAAACAAAAGTGCTCAGGACCTCACAAAATCTGGCTTTGAATTAATAGTTACATATATTTGTTCCTCTCCCAGATCAGCTCACCTCAGTGTTTTCAGTTTTTTCCAAGTGAGGACTATAACCAGTATATTAACTTTAAAGGAAAAGATCCTGAAGCACAGAGGGAACATTCATGACCTACCAAAGCCCCATAGGAGAGCACGGAGAACAAAGAGTAGTCTCTAGACCTTCGCTTGGTGCACTCATAGACCATACTGTCCAAGACGCGTGCTATTGTACCCATCTTTTCTGCAGGCTGTGTTAGAACTGTGGCTTGCTGGCAAAAAGCTGAACAGATGGCACGCACTTGAAAACGCACAGAATTATTGTATATGCAAAATATAATTGTATTGCTTCCATATGACTAACAGAGTTTTCTTCTGCAACAAATTAAAACATTATCTGCCATACAGAAATTAACATTGTGCAAACTGAAACACTATTTCAACAGCACGTATCACCCACTTCAAAGCAATTAGATACAAAAACTAAATTGCAGTTAATGCCTTTGAGTTTCAGTGCCTAAAGAAGTCACAGAAAATACTCTGTGAAGAGTGTTAGTTTTCTTTAAATATCCGTAACGGCTTTTAAAAATTTTGACCTTGGTTAAATTTACTGTGGCCGTTTCTTTGTCACTTAACAACAAAGGGTAAGCATACAAATTTAACCATTTCATAAGAAGTCCAGTAGTCTGTGTACTCCTTCATTTCTACTTTCTACCTACTTTTTTGATAATCAAAACTAAACCCTAGCTTAAATCATCCCAGCTTGACATGTCTGAACGCAAGTCCTGTTCACACACTTGCCTTTTCTGAGCCCAAAATCGTTTTCAAATGCATCCAGCCATTACAACAGCTTTCTTCAGAGATGCATACACATTCCCATTGAAATTCACGAGATGAACTTGTTTTAAAACTCTTGCAACTACCTTCAGCCAAAGGCCTATTTCAGCACTATTTTTCTTTTTCTTAGGATAAATTTTGGGAGAGAGGTCAAAAGTTAAGGTAATTTATAAATATCACAACTGAACGTCCATTAGCTCTGGAGAGGCTGTGGCTGCTCCTCAATGCTCAGCTTAGGAAGAATACTTCCCAAGGTCCTACAAACACTGCAGTTCTCCAGGGATACCCTAGGGAGATGTTTTGACAGCTTTGAAGTTTGGTTTTATCACATGGTTTAGTTCCTAATGGATTGCCTTGGTCTCCTGGATGGCATGTTTGTTCAACTTGCCTTCAACTCTGTTTATCCCTTTGTAAGACAGGTATTAAATGCAAGTCAGTGCAAGCCAGAATGACAGGGGAGAGGGGGAACGTTTTTCCAGGCTCCCAAATAAGATTGTTGTTTCTATACCTAGATGACAGAGTGCAAGTTGCTTGATTGTACTACATATTACACATGTGCATTAACACACTTTTTGCCTGTAAAAAGAAAAATAATGCAACTTAAAGGCACATTTTTCCCTCTTAGATCTGCCTAGCAGGTCTCACTTTTGATATTTGGAAACATCTACCTCACAGGGGCCTTGAGAGGGTGAACATCAGGGTCAAAAACCCCCATATGGCTCAGAGAAAAGAACTTTTCCTTTCTGCGGGAAAGAAGAATAAGGTCATTGACGTATTAATGAATCTTGTAAACCGCCTTAATGAAGTTCTAGTTTTCTTTGCCTTTTTTTGAACTCTGTCACTCCATTATACATGTAAATTTAATTTATTTGGAGTATATTAAATTCTCTTCTGCACTAGTCACAGTAAGTAATAGTTAGAAGCTAAGAAAACAGAATTCCATTCCATTACTAGTAGGGAAACAAAAGTATATGCGCCAGCTCCCTTCACCGCACCATCAGCAAAACAAAAATATTGTTACATTTACCAGTCCAAAATATAATTATTTAAAATCTTTTCACATGCTTTAAAGTTCATATACATTTCCACGCCTCAGCCAAACAAATGTAATCTGTCCAAGCAAGCACATACTGAACTTAAGGAAAATTCTAGATTTCACAGAAAAAGTTAAGGGGGGGGGGACAATTCATTTCAAAACAGGCTTATGAAAACATTCAAACAATAAGAAAAAAAACAGATAAGCTGCACACAGATTTTTAACTTACCACAAGCGCAAAGTACACCATAAAGAAAAATGATAAACTACTTGTGTAGCCAAGAAAGCCTGTAAAATAACAGTAAAAATAAAAGAGAATTTATAAGGAAAGTGATCCTAATGTACAGCTAAAGCTTTACATTTTAGGCATGTTTCCTATTACAGCGCTTGGTATCTGGGGCTTAGGACTCAGAATAACAACATTCCAACTGCCTGTCACAGATCATTTATGTAGTTTTGTAGGGCAGAATTAGAACTGGCTTACCACTAATGGCACGCTGTAAGTAAATGCAGCTCTTTAATGTTCTGCTGTAAAGATTTTATTTTAGTATTGCAGACAAAATACTACTGCAACCCAAGTAATAGGTTAACTAGGCAGGGCTGGAAGGCAGAACACACTACAACAACTTAAGTAATCCCCACCATCACCAGCCCCCTGCCAGTTAAAATAAATAAATAACCCATTAAGGTTTTAAAGTCTTCAACTGTAATTGCTACTAAAGTAGAATAATATTCGCTTCTCTCCGCTAATTACTCACCAATTTTAGGAAGAAGCGCAAGAGGAAAAACAATGCAGACTGAAGTAATCAGTAGCAGCAGTCTCCCATCAAGGTACCAAGACCTGTTGGAATATCTATTTGTGACTGGTACAAAGCTCAGGAGTCCTAAAATACATGTTCTACTTTAAAACGGGAATCTTAGACAAAATAAACACTAGGACAAGAAAAATAAATAATTTGCAGTCTCATATGCTATTTACATTAATTTGTATTGCTGGTTTCTATATCGTGATATAAAATAGAGTTCCCAGGTAACGAGGAAGCAGAGCACCATCCCGTAACAAACAAGCACTGCAGGCAAACTTCCATGGGCAAGTGTCTTTGCGGATCAGAGGCCTGATGTGCATGAAGTATTTTCTCAGCAGCACAACATGTAAATCCCTGCCTTTATTCAAAGCAACAATCAGAGGGCAAGG
Source organism: Steatornis caripensis (assembly GCA_013398225.1). Taxonomy (NCBI): domain Eukaryota; kingdom Metazoa; phylum Chordata; class Aves; order Caprimulgiformes; family Steatornithidae; genus Steatornis; species Steatornis caripensis. The sequence continues at coordinate 158,711 of VZSC01010112.1, read as the reverse complement.
GTGTTACACACTCCCCAGATTTCCAATAGAAGTACTTACATAGTACGCTACCTGTATCTCAAACTGGGTTATACCGAGTTGCATATTTACACAATTGGAAGAAACAGCAATATTAATTCCCAGTTACTGCTGAACCTCCCTTCCATTTTCTTACTCCTACATGACCTTAGTTCCTTACCATTTCCAAGAGGTGTGAACTGGAAAGCTAAGCTGCCCAACCTACTTTTTTGACAATTCACTTATGTTTCCTGCCCAAGTTTCATCACATCTATCATGACAGCGTACAAATAACAGAAGAAAACAACAAGCAAACCAACTTTAGGTTAATTTCAAATGAAGTTTGCTGTCCACAGGTGATATAAGAAATAACAGCAATAAAGGGGACTTTCTTATCTTAACTTTGCAGAAAGTGGTTCCTCATTCTTTCCATACAGCCACACAAAAATTAAAGGACAGAAGGGAGGGAAATTTACTATAATCTTTATACATAAAACCAATACATATAAAAAAAGCATTGTAGAGGCATATGAAGTCTTAATGCATTTAAAATCTATTCAAAGTTTCAAAATCTCAGCTCCAAACTGACAAATGTACAGATGTGTAAGTTGTTAAGAAACAGAAACATCTCGAGGGTGGCTCCCCCTAACTTCGCAACAACCATATCCTGTACTGATAAACATCTTGCACATCAGCCTCCAACTTTACTACCTATAAACACCTTGGCTTTTGACCTTCAAGTTTATTTAGTCCAGGATATGGTTAGCACCTAATAAACAGGCAGCACCTCAAGTTATCATAAGGAAAGTAGCGTAACACCTGTGTTAAAGAAAAATTACCATACCCATATACTAACTACTGGCATACATAGTGGACAACCAGTTGTGTCACTCATTCGAAAAAATATGTAGTGTAAATGAACAGAGAAATTTCAAGGTTGAGGGCATCTTTGTCACATCAAAAATCAAAAGTAACTCCTAAATAACAATGTCTGTATTTAAAATTTCTCAAAATATATCACTCTTCAAAAAAAGTTATTACTAGCCTAGGTCTGTTATAGTGAAAAAGCAACTTTGCCAAGATCAGCTCCCTGCTGTGGTATTCTTCATGACGTTAACATCTAGCATTCACATATTTTTAAACTTTTCCTTTCTTTCCAGTATGGTGGACACACATATTAGGAGCAACAGTCTAACAGCAGTAGGCAAAAGTATAATGAATGCTACACTATGTGTAAGGTTAGCAAAAATGCCTCAGATATGCACAAGCTGACCCTCTGCTTCAAGTCTCCCCATCCTAAGCATGCAGCAAATCCACAGTCGCCATCGTAGCTCACAAGCTCAGCTGGCCTGAGAAAAAATTATTTTGGTTACTTTATGGTAAATGAAAAAACATTCGTGAGGGAGGGGGAAAATGAGGGAGGAAAATTGCAACAAGAAGATGGGAAAGAGAAAAATCATTTTGTAAACTGCTTAATTGTGGAATAGCAATTCTTGTATTTAAAAAGATCTCAAAAAACGGAATAGTGGTTCATTTACTGGTTATCAAATAATGGGTCCATTTTTCCCTAAAATACTGTTGTAGAAATGCACTTATTTTCCAAACGTAGAATAAATGTTTTGATATTGCCTTTAAAATCAGTTCGATCTGCAAATTTAATCCCATATGATAGAAGTGTTCCAAGTATGAAATATGGAATATAAATCCTTGACTCTACTGAAAAAGCTTTGGCATGCAGATGTTCCTCCTCCCTCCCCCATATTTTAACTAAAAGCAGACATTTATAAATCGCTTTAATTTAATTCCTGAATGCAACAGGACAAGAGATTCATATGTTCTAAATTAGGATCTTACTCTCAGTCCATACCAATTATGTAACACACAAGCAAGACAACTTAATTGCATCAATCATATCCTCCTGACAGGGTCATTAAATGTTAACAGAGGGCTCACAAATTACAACTTTTTAATACAATCCTCATTTGAAACTATGTTCGTGTCATCAAAACTATGGGGAATTCTTGTTATGCAGACAGACTGAAACATCTCAATGCGCAATTAACAAGTGTTCATATTGTATGGTTTTGGTTTTTAATAAAGACGTGAAGATGTATTACACACTGGCTCCGAGCCGTTCAAACACATGCACACCTGCTAACCTTTATCTATAAAAATAATTCGAGGCATAAAACACTCTTTAAATGGCTTTCCCCAAAGTGTGCTTTGGGATGAATATGCATAGAAAATATTTTTCACAGATAGTTTAACTGACACTTTTCATACATTCTAACTACAGTTACAGATAAATTCTGCACCCAAATGAAAGTGTATCGGATGCTACAATGACTTAACAAAACCAGAACAGTTGTGCAACCACATCTGGAAACAAGTGGTCTAGTTAAAATAGTTTAATCGAGCTCGTCAATATTTATGCCCTTTGCATAAATAAGTTGCTACTTAGGCTTGATATTTGATTACCTAGTTCTGTTGAACAATTCCCTACAATTTAAAAACTCTCTCAGTAAAAAACTACTCTTACCATCTGTGAAGAAATACATGGAAACAAAAGATTATGATCTACCATTGCAGTTAATATGGCAAAATATATGAAATATAGATGTGGGCATACAGAGGTGGTCAGCTGTGTGCATACACCTGGAACACTGCTTGACTGCTGCATTTGAAACGTTTGCTTGGGCAAAGAATAGAGGAGTCAAATTGTGTCAAATAAACATTTATCAATGGAAGAACTCCCAGTATCAGAGGCAGAAACAGGATGAGACTTGGGCTGACAATCAACTTACCACTTGAGCTGTGGTTAGTATTCATATGGACAGTTTCAGTTCTTTCTAAATGCAAAGACTGAACTTCATTCCCATCTCAAGCTGTACTTTCAACTAAGGAAGAAGCGTGAGCAGTGGCAGCGCTGACAGCGTGCTGAGAATTACGACGACTCAGATGATTTGCAATAACCAGTTCAACTGCTGCAATCTGTCTGTGTGTTCACCCACATTCGCATCCAGAAGACCTGCGCTAGGGCCTTGATAAACAAAACTGCTGGGAGTCTTATCAAATAGCTAGCTTAATAAAGAGGTGGTTTATACTGCCTTTTTTAGACTGAACAATCCTTTGAGCAGTATGCTTGCACGTGGGTCCTCCAGAGTCTACCTACTCTGAGTTTTCATAAGCTGTTTGTTTCAAAGTGTGTCCTTGTTGGGAAAAGTCACTTTCCAGAAACAGAGCTGACATAAAATTAACAACAGTAGTATGTGATGTTACATGCTAAATTTGGGGACAGACAGACTGGAACGCACATGCAGCGGATCCAGTAGCAGGCTCAACACCACTGTGTATGAAGAGTGGAGTTAAAAGTATGATCTTTGAGGAGAAGGTGGTAGCACCCAAATGAAAAACTGATGACTACCACAGCTGGAAGAGATACATTAGCAGACTAAAAATGACATATACACATAAAACATAATAGTTTAAAAAAAAAAAAGGCCACTTACTAAAAATATATTACTGCAAGGGCCAGGAGGGCAGAAAGACAGAAAACAGAGATTAGCACCACACCTCATTTCTCAAAATGTTTGTCATAAAATGGAAAAGTTATAAATGACAAAATATAAAGTGAACTGAAGTACCTTTTAAAAAAGTAACTCCAAACATAAAATTCACCCACAACATTCAGGAATAATGCAAGCATCACACAGCCTTGAAACAACTTCACCACATTTCAATCCAGAGAAAGTTTTGAGCTCAAAACATCTGAAAATGGAGATATTCAAAACCCGCCTGGACGCGTTCCTGTGCACCCTGCTCTAGGCACACCTGCTTTAGCAGGGGGGCTGGACCAGGTGATCTCCAGAGGTCCCTTCTAACCCTGACCACTCTGTGATTCTGTGTGAAAATAGCAGTTTGGAAAAACAGCCGTAATACAGGCTAAGATGCACTATTATGAATGACAGCAGCACTGCAGCAGCTTGAACAAGGTACTTCAGTGCTGAAGTTGCAACGTTTGTCTTAGCACAGGCACAGATTTCTTGCAACAGTTCTGACAGAAATCTGAGGGACACACTCCTCACATACAGCTTTATAGCTCAATTGCGACGAGTAACTTCTTTACTGGGAGCCAAGTTAAGGAATTATACACCAAGTCTGGAAACCTGGCATTCTTCCCAAGACAAGTCCCATTACTGGAGCAAGACAACAAACTATTTAAATTTCCATGTCTGCCGGTGTTTGTACTGTGGTTTTAAAGTATGTGAAGTGATAACATGACAGCAGTTTAAATGTTTCTCCTCCTCTCCCTCCTGTCCCCTCCTGCTTCTCCTTTTAAATTTTTACAGAAGGGAGATTTCTGTAGATGGAGTTTTGCCACTGACTTTAAGGTCCTCTGATGGGAAATTGCCTTGAGGAAAGAATCACGCTCTGTATGTGTGTGCTGCAGAAGGCTTGCACATGCCAAATACATTTCATATTCCAAGAACTCCTGTAAATAACTGATTTTTTTAGCATGTGAGATCAGAGGGAAATGTCAGTCCCCATCTCCTTCGGCAGTCCTGAACCGCTTTCTTCTTCAAGACAAATACAGAATGCTTGAAGCATTTTTCCTTACCCGCTCTGGTCTCCACTTAAGAAGCTCGCAACAGCACCAGGAAGTTCAGACTTAACAATTAAAAGATAAGACGACATAGCTGCAAACAGAAGCAGAACAGATTTAGTAGAGGAATACCAGTATCTCTGGTTGTAACGAGTATGGCTTAACCAGAGTGGTTACGATTAGAACATCTCAGCTTTACATCAGATAGACAACATGGCTCCAGAATCAGAATTTATTTTCTCATACACTTCCTTTAAAAATAGCTACAAATCCCTCAGTATTGTACTGATGTGAGTTAATGCCTCCAAAGGAACTTAGGGTGTGAGTCTTGAAACAAGGAAGATATAATACAAAGGACTAAAAGGCAAAGCAACACAAAATACACGCCTGACCTTTTACCTGGGAATATGGACCTGCAGCCTTGAGACAGACTACAAGGCTGCAGCAATGCTCCTTCCTCTTCACTCTTTATAAGACATTGTTAACGACGAGAGTAAATAGTAAGATTTATTACCGTATTAATTATGTATTATACTGTACTAATACAACAGGGTTTTTTTAAAGATGCAGTTTTTATTGTTGTTCAATTGCTGTTGTACTAAATAAATGTCTGACAGAAACTTAAAGACAAGATAGGACTTGAAAGGTTCTTTATATTCTGCATGGTTTGGTCCTCGGAGGTAAGAGGATTATCAGTGACAGATCTCTGCTTCTCATGCTAAACCCACCACCAAAAAGATCACAACAAAAACATAAAGGGCAAAACTCTACAGGAACTGCGAATCAGAAGAGAAATTGTTAGTTACTCTTACAGGAGTGTCAACTTGAAATTAAGCGTTTATAATTCTATTCAGAAAAAAGCAATGATGCATACACATAAATCCAAAAGCCACTTCACTGTATCACTCTTCTGCTTTACTATATAAAAAGATCAAAGGCATAAATAAGAGGGCTTTTTAAAATTACAACTTAGACTAACCTGATACCTTCACATACTGTTAATGTCCCTTTTTTCTTTTACATAAGCAGCAAATATTTATACGAAGCAAAAAAAGCAGAAAATTACACAGGAAAATCAAGCTTTACAAACAGCTTCAACAAGTATCAAAGCCTACACAAAACTAATTTCCGTCCTTCAGCAGCAAGTAATTTTAGTAACATGCTGACAAAACTTTAGCTACATTTAAAACTTGACAAAAATGTATCTGTTGTATTCAAATTTTACTGTTCTGTATTTATTAATTCTTTAGAATTTTACCGTGGTTTATTTATTAATGCTTTAAAATTAAAACATAAATTTAAAACATGTAAACCAGCAAACTTCCAGAAGGTGATTTTTTACTAAGTTTGTTGTTGTCTTTTTTCTGAACCTTAAAAAAGACCTGTTGTCTTTGTTCTGAACCTTAAAAAATGCGTGGACTCAAACACTGCTGTACTACAGCAGTTAATGCTAAATTTTGAAGAAAGGGAATGTGATCTCTATAAAGAAGGCAAATTCTAGTAACACAAAGTGACATCTACCTACCGCAAGGTTAAATTAAAACCATTTGGCAGGTCACTAAATAAAGAAATACTCACTTCTTCATAATTAAAAGCTCTGTTTTTTCCAATATTCAAGTATATTTCCCTGTTGACACGTAGCTGTTGATTATGTCTGGTGAGGTATTTATCTGCTGTCCTGATTTTACTCTCCTATTTGCACATGACAGAATGTAGATTCAATCACACAGAACCTTACAGCATGCGTATTTCTAAATCACCAGAATTTGTAAGTAAATTAACGCAATTTCTCATGCTAGGCTACAGGCAGATGAGTATTTCATTCACCCAAAGCAAAGACAGATTTTTTTTTCAAACTAAATGGGGAGGTGGATGGGAAGGAAAATTCCTCTAAATTATAATTCAATTTTATTTATCCGTTAGCCTTCTTTCTTTTATTATACAACACTTTACACACAAGCAAGTCAGAATTTTCATATATTTATGTCCTTCAGAAAGATTTCAAAATTAGTTCTTTTGCAGCCTCAGCTGCAGAAAGCTTCAAATTAATTTCCAGATCAGATTTCCTCCTAATATGCAATCTGTCACTCTTCCCTTGCATTCCTATTAGCCTCTGGCTAATCATTTGATCACTTATCCTTTGTTGTGTGCTTACTCTTTGTTTTTAAAAGAGGAATCCTATTTCACCGAATTCCACTCCTAAGGAGGGAACCAATCGTGCACCAAGAAACTTGCACATGCTAAACATTTGTATGCATCTTTCTTCCCTTTCTCTGCGCATATGGGAAACAATCTCACATAGTAGGAGGTTTTTTCCCCAGTTTATGTTCTTTTGTTTGTTCTAAAAGATGAAGAAAATAAATAACAAATAATTCTATTTATATCCTGATGTTTAGATAAGACACGAATCTCGTACATAAACCTGAGAAGGATGCCCACACTAAATAGTTTAAGAAGTCAAATCCTGCTTTTTCTCCACTAACAAACACAGCTGTAATTCTCCTCATGAGCAACAGCTCCTTGCAGCTTTACTCAGCGTGAAAGAAGTAAGAGACACTAACCACTGTATAACTCTCCGAAACACACTACAAAGTGAGCAAAGACATTGTTTGTTTTTTAAAGCTGAAACCGAACAGCAAAGCGTCTTGAAAAAGGGCATAGCCACTTGAAAAAATTATCTCAGGCAGGAGCAAAGTGCATATGGTATGACAGACAAAAAGTCACGTATCCTCTGCTCCAAATAAGAAATTTTACTTCACTTCCCTGATGCCTGCCATGAAGGAAGCCATGTCAAGTTATATTGTAAAAATTAAATGTCAGCTATCCTTGGCAGTCTTGATGTACAACGGAAGGAAGAGATTACACAGTCACAAGGCTAAACTGTGAGACAAGTGAACGCAATGAAAAGCAAACCTTGTGCTTTGATTTATTCTGCTTTTGAAGTATTGACTTCCTCTGTCATTTCCAAAGTATTTTCGATGTTTTAACAGCTAACTTTTAAGGCACCTTTTATCACATATAAAAATTACAATAAGCATACGTTCATCTCTAGAAGTCAAGCGTTCAAAAAAATTTAGCGGCTGTCAGACGCAGTATTTCCTTCAGGGTTCACCCACCCCCCCCACATGCACATAGTGTGAGAGAGCAGAATTTGCTACTCTTGCAACCCAGTCTCATCCCGTAAATTAAAAAATGTTGTATTTTCTTTGTGTCACCATCTCTTTGCAACATGAGACATCTATCTTTAGCACTGAATGTGACAGGCTTCCTGCAGAACGGATGGTGAGCAATGACGTAATTGGAGGCTTTAGCAATACCCAGATACAAGTGCTGAACTACAGCTACGTGAGCAACCTTCATACAGTCACCTCCTAATTTTCAGGTCCTGAATTTCCATATATTATGTAATTTTAAAATAATTTTCAGTATGCACCAAGAGCTACTCAACGGAAAACTAAGCAGGTTTGAACTTCTCAATAGGCCTTGACCCAGAAACGCCATAGAACAGTATTCAGCAGGGATCAAAATTATATTATTACTTTATTATTCAATAGGCTTTCCACTGTCTTGAAAGCAGCAAGAAATTACATTCTTAAAATATGTACCACTCTGCCATGTTCTGAAAACTTGGTATTAGCTCTTTGACATAAAAAAAAGTGTTGCAAAATATACAATAGGGTACTTGCTTTACGCTTTCATTACTACAACCTGCAGTGCCACCATGAGATAGGACTCTCTATACATATACTTACCATGCATACATTATTCAGAATGTCCTTACTGTGCTGCAGTATTTTTTAACCCTGAGCATATGTGCCCCTATGTGAAAAAACATTAGTTGCTAGAAAAAAGGCAAGTCGGGGTTACGTTTTTTAAAATAGTCCCCAAAATACCTCTTCTGAGGTAGCCTGGTCTTAAAGTCAAATGTAAGAGTGGCTTTTTGGTTACCAGAAAAAGAAGTGTAACTTTTCCTTATTATCCTACCCAAAAAAAGTCAGTTGCTGAAGTCCACCGCAATGATGCAAGAGGAGACGCACACTAAACTTACAGGTAAAAATGTAACTTATTCCTTCCTTAGAAAATGGCTGGTGATAAATCCCTTCAAATCATTTAATTGAAGGGACTGAATCTAACTCTTCTGGTTAGTTTTCCCTAATCGACCACTGTAGCTGATCACATTAGAGTGCTATAAAGATGTCTTACATTATTAAGCACTGTGCAAAAATGGAACCAAGCTGCCCTCCAAACTTCACGTAGGAGAAGACAGGGGGCTGGGGAAAACCAGACTCTATCAACACAGCCACACCGGCTGGTCAGCCCTTACTTAAAAAAACAGAGGTGTTGATCTGGGTGTCAGGACAGGTAGGCACAGCAATGTTGATTCTCATCCTGGCGAATACTCAGTACGACAGAGATTCCTCACAAATGCCTTTAGATAATTAAAACAAATCAAAACACTCTCACCCTCAGTCAGCAAGATCCCTGTTTTTCCCAAAATACTGAAAAGATTAGAAGCTGAGAGACAGAAATAGCAGAATAAACACTACCAGTCGCTGCACGCTCCAGCCCAACCAAGCTGGATCTTTCACAGCAACTGCATGTGACAAACCCCTTTGGGCTTGTGCCTCCTTTACTGGTATGGAGGTTGTTTAAAATTAAATCTGTCCTAATCCAAACGATGTGACAAAGTTAAAAAGGAAAACAGGGAAGGATTTCAAGAAAGAAAGTGAAACTAGAGAGAATTTTGGGCAAGTTCCCATTTTTCCTGTCACAGAATTAGAATGGAATAGCATGATAAGAAGCACTTCAGTATTGCGTTGAGTTCCTCAGAAGTAATTTGAATTGTGGAAACACCAGGAATGATGCATGGATGCCACTGAAAACCATGAACTATTTTAGCCCTCACATCATATGGCCTTAAGAGCATGCTCTTATATTTTCATTTTGCAATGAATCCCCCAGATATTTAAGAAGTCTCCCAATTACTTGATGCATTGCTTTTAACACTTTCTCTTAGTGGGAGCTTAAAACAAAAACCCAAGAATTATTGTGATCATTTATTTGTTTTTAAATACAAATGTAGAATGGAGTGTGCAAACAGAGACGTAATGCTTGTTCATATGGAGAAGTTCTGCGAACAGGAATAGGTTGTCAAGTTCTTTGCCAGTCTTGACATTATAGACACTCATCCCGATGAATTTTCGCTCTCCTGCTTCCCATTCCTTCTAACTTTAGCTTTTACCTGAATTATTCTGGAACTTACCTATGGCAAGCTTAACAACAACAAAAAAAAAAACATTAAAAACAAAAAAGTCCTTCTTAGTCCACAGGGAACACGTGGGCAGCAGATTTATTTTGGTAAAACTTCATTAGTTTAATTGTACTTGTACAGTTCTGCTAATAAAACTGAAATGTTTTCTACATAGCTCATCATATGGTCCATTCTGAAGTACAGCTCCAGGTTGCGATTTTTTGTTGGGTTTTTTATTTAAAGCAGGATAAATATTCTTTACAGTATCAAACCTTCCAACAACCATTCACTGCAACAGGAAAACACAAGAGCACGGGTCATCAATTGTTAAAATTAGTACAGGAGCTGACAAACCTGCCCTTAATTAAGGCAGCTCTGCACTGGAAATCCTCACTTTGAATCAGAAAGGATAATTAGGCTTTCAGGTCAAAAGTAAACAGCACTGTGAAAACAAACATTCAAGTTTGTTTGAAAACAGAATTAGATTTTTCCCTACTTAAAGGAAGCTCAGTAATTTCTTAAGTTATTAAAGATGCAGGTCTCAGCACGTAACAAACTGTATTTTAATCTTCCGTGACTTGCACCATTCTTTTATTTTCAAAGTTTGTAGAGTATTGTGCTCTGATTAAAAAAAAAAGTTCCCTCCCACCCACCACCCATTCTCAAAAAAATATTTGCTCCATTTAAATTCGAGAAAAATCTTGTAAATACTTTTAGAACCGGATTCCAGAAGGGGTGAACTCTAAGCAAGAAAAAAAAACCACAAACCCGCGCACACCAAGAACGCCCAATTGGTTTAAAACAAGGTCCTTGTTTTTCTTCATCCACGCACAGCGTTTCCAAGTACCGACACACAGAAGGCACACCCACACCTCCCCCTCGGAAGTCAAATATTTCATCGTTTAGCTAACAAAGAAAAATAAAGCGGGGCACAGGGACACGCAGGCCGAGGGCCGGAGGGTCGGGGGCGCCCGGCTGCCCGCGATGCCGGCCAAGGCCAGCAGAGGGTGCTGCGCGCGCGGGCAGCGGCAGCGCGGCCCCGCCCCCGGCGCCGGCCCCGCACCCCGGCGCGCGCGGCGCTGCTGAGGGGGATCCGCTTTTTGCGGCGGTGCCGCCTCGTGATTTACTGCGGGAAGCCTGAAAAAATGCGAACTATTGGCATGTCAACACATGTGGAACACGTATGACGTTCAGAGCAGCGTTTCCGCGCGTTGACCGTCACGCTGACCGGATTAACGGGCCGTAAGATCCAGCTGGGGAACGGCGTTTCCCGCCACAACGAACGCCGCCACTTCTGTTTACTGCCTGTGCCGTTCGGCCAGACCCCAGGGCCCAACAGCGCTCGGCGGGTACGGAACAATCTTTTCTCCTCATTGCCTACGCTTAAAAAGAAAAAACGCGTCCTCAAAGGTACACGTACACTGTGGTACGTTGAAACGCAGTCCTCAAGCACGCGTTACGGGAAATTGCGCTTAATTAAACCGTATTTACACTAGAAAGCAAACAATTCTCTGCAAAAGTAAAGACGGCTGTCTGGAAAGTGTAGCTCCGAGGAGGGACTGCAACGACCGCTCGGGCACGAGCCAAGACCCGCGGTTCCTCACACCGACCCTCAGCTCGAGAACTCCCCCGCGCATCTCAGCCCGGAGAAGGCCACTGAAAAAAAATAAAATCCTCACGCAGACCACCTACGGCTGTGCTGCACGTTCTACGTTCTACTGCTGCACTTAATCCCGCTCCTAATAAATTTTAAATAATTAAACTGGTGTTCTCGGCAGTTTCAATTTAGGTTTCTGTGTATCATGGCGACCAGGCCCCCCGGGCCCGGCTGTGTCTCCCTGCGGCAGTGACCTCCAGCTGATGCCAGCCCGCAGCCCGGAGGAGTATGCTGTAAAACTCCCCGCATACTTCCTGCTAGACCTCAATGCTGAAGATTTGTTAGTGTTGGCAACAGAGAGCTGCTCTTGTGCAATACTTTATTGTGTTTGTCTCCATTTTTCCACCAGCCTTGCTAAAATAATTCCTTCTCTAACTTCATTACGTATGCTTTAAGATTCCTACCGATTTTCTCTCGGACGCACGGCTGTGGACTGTTCTCCTTTTCAGTCACATCCGCAGAGAGGACAATTCCAGGAGGAGAAATTCCCATTCTTCCTCCACCCCTTTGGAAAGCATCTAGGAAGCTCGCAGAGCATCCCAGGCAGGAGAGAGGGAAGGGCTGCGTGACACCGAGCCACAGCTTTGGCCCACTGTGCCTCATCCATCACTTCCTAGAAGCACAACGCTATTAAAACAATAGCGGGAACTCTGTCCAACTCCAGTTACTCCTGGGAAGGATAACATAAAGAGCCAGCAGAGCCGAGTAACTTCGCATTTTCCATAGCAGCCTCCCTCGCTCCTTCTACACCTCCAGGCGTATTGCTTCCCCGAGGGCCCTCTCTCATCCTAGAGGGCACGTGACAAGGTCTGAAATCCTTCAAGATCTTCTTCTGCACGGCAGGCATGAAATGGACAAGATCACCCCACTTACAGACCCAGGGTGAAAGGAAAGGCTCGGGAGGAGGGGATGACCAAAATAAGAGCCCAGTGGCACACAGTTTGACAGTTTCCTTTCTAGTGCCCACTGTGCATGCCCATAGATGCACTAACCAGCACTGTCAAGAAAAAGGCAGCTCCCATGTAACTCATCACTAGTTATTTAATTAAAAGACTGCTGGATTGGGCTGACATACTGACAAACAGAACAATGTAAAAACGAGCTTCTCTGGGCATTCCATTCAACCTTCTGGTTTTGCTTTATTCACAAATACCTACGTTGCAAGAACAGGTACGTATTGATATAAGGAAGGTGAGGCAAATATTCTCAAAGTTCAATCACTCCAAGCTAAGAATTTATGTATGTTCTACAAAGGTTTTAAGTCACAGTATTTAAGATGAACTTCATTTACATTTGGATATTGCAAAGTTAACGCATTATCCTGACGCATCCTTAGTTAATCCTTGCCGCTTAAATGGATTTTGGTATTTGATCTGCGTTACTTGGATTAACATAACACAAAGTGTTCCAAGACACAATTAAAAACTTGCAGGAAAGTTGAGCGCTATGTTAGACATCCATGTTAAAACTCCAAGCAACATACTTGCAATCAATTTTTTTCTAACCCTTCAAATTCCTAATTTGACCAACTAGTGCTTTCTGTAGCAATACAAAAATTTCTATTTTTTTTTCCTTTGGGTATCCTGCTAGTAGAAAAATCAACTCCCTTATCCACACAAATCCAAAGTGTATGCAATTAGGACGTCAAATTAAAATTTGCACCTTAAGTTTTCTTTTTAAAAAAGCACAGATGACAAATTAGAAAGCATAACTACATTAAAATGATTACTAAAAAGCTCTCTCCACCACAAATGAACGTAAATCACTTCCACACTTATTTTTAGAAGCAATCAGACCAAACTTTAAAAAAGCTGAGACTAGATGCTGACAGTGACAATAACCCTAGTAAAGTTGCTTATTTTAATCACAAACCATCATTCATTATCTCACGCTCTCCAATGGCTTTTGAAATAAGATACCGTATGATGCAATGTACCCAGGTCTGATGATGGAGGAGCTAACAGAAAACAATTTTATTTTTAGCCTTACTCTGAAATGAAAGATGTTGACAGAGTCTGGATGTCTGCCCAACAGGCATGGTACTGCTGACTCCTCCACACGGACAGAAGAACAAAAAGATGGGAACACCTACCCAAGTGCACTAAGGGGAAAGAGTAAGTTTTACACTTAATTCCAGCATGGCTTCCATTCAGGACAAACTATGCTCCACAGTTTCACCGTTCCCATTTAAAAACTGCAGAAAGACAAGAAAATTTCCCTGCTTCCTATGCATTTCTTCAAGAGTCAAGGCTCAGTGAGAGGTGAGGAGAACTCTCCCTTTTTTTTTTTAAGAGCCTGTCAGCCTGCAGTATAGCCATCTTCAAAGACTGTTCCTGACACAGTGCTGGTCTCCTGACTTGGAGTGCAGCATCACAGGACTATGCCAAAGGCAGTTGTTAAGGAGAGAAATAACACAGCTGGGAGCTCTGTTCCCAAACAAGAGATCTAAATACTAAACAGAAGCTGGAATAGCTCCTTGCAATGACAGCACAATACTTCTTCTGTATGGGAGAAGGTGCCAAGGAGGCCCAACCTGCAACCCATACTTCCACAGATCACCCTTCCTCACAGATTGAAGCATGTGTTGGTGTTACTAATGCTAACTGGCTCAGAGAAGGAAAGTCAGCTTTGTCTTTTCACTGCATTTGAAACTACGTGATCTTTGCAAGCGAACCTACTAGATGCATGAACTACTACTGTTCTCTTACAGAGAACCAGAACCACCAAAACAGAGTTTTGAAAGCTTCCATCAAAATGAAGTCACTAAAAATATTTGAAAGAAGAGTTTCAACTTGCAAAAACCTACTTTTTAACTAGTTAAACAGAAAACCACTGGTTGACAAGCCAGGCCCAACTTGTTGGCAGGGAACTCCGATGCAGAAGATGGAATAAGTAGTTATATCCAGCACGCACTAGTTTGGTGCTCTAGAGTTACTGAGCTGAATTTTATTAAAAATGACACAGAGAAGGTTATGAACTGCTATGAGAAAGAAATGAGAGTCGTATTTCCTTTGACCACAGAGTCTCGTACACGATCCCAGAGTCTCCAGAACCTGTACTGTGTATCCCTCCTCCAGTACTGTTTATTTATAGAGGTCCGCTCAAATGGGAAAGGAAATTAAAAAATTTGTTCATTGCTACAGAACATCCGCTAAAACCTGTATGAATAAATAATCCTTAATCTTGCAATTAATATGGTCACTCCTGCCTGAAATTAACGTTTGGGGTTTTATAGCCTTTTCAATTAGGCAGTTTTTATGATTGGAGCTTTTAGTATAAGAAAATATTCCAATTTTATCGTAAAAGCAGTTAACTGGTCTAGTTCTAGGTCTCTACATGGTGACAAAACCCAGCAATCACTGAATTTTCTGGACTCGACAGGAATTCCTTCCAGCAAAGGGAAGAACAGCAGCACTGGAATGCTGTTTCCTTCTGTCAATGCACGTGAACGTGTGCATCTTCTTGGGGATAGCAGACAGAGAGGAGGGAGCTTTCACATAATTCCATCATCTAAAAGAAAGTATCCAAAACATTTATGGCCAAAAAAGTTTAGAATTGTTCTGTTAAACACTGTCTACTTTCAGACAATTAATTTCTAAGGCCACTTCTACTTAGTAACTGCCGAGTATGTGAACGTATCTGACTAAGAGTTTAAATGCTGAGGAGATTTTTTTTTTAATAAAAAGATAGCTAGCGTTATTATGTCATGCACCAAGAAGAGTAATGTAACTGGACAGCCCAGCATATGACAGCCCAGATTATTGACCCACATGATGAAAGTCAGCAAACTAAACAACTCTCCCCAAAACCAAGGTATTGAACTAACAAAAAATAAAAAGCTACCATTAATAAAGAACATACAAAACTTCATGGCTAAATAAACATGCAGTTGTTACACAAATCACTAAAATGCATAAGCAAGCTCCAACAGCAAAAACCAAAACACATGATATGATAAAGTGTAGCTACCAGATGCAAATGCACAGAACAGCGGAGAGGCGATTATGGTTCCTCAGCCTCTTCCGATCAGCAAGGCCAGCTATAATGGCTGTGCTCCACGTCCTGTGATGCCGTACCAGGCACACAATCCGACCTCCGTAAGTCCCCCTCATCTACCCTCAACTACAGCACTTCTGCTTAGCATGATCACATAAGGCTTTTCTTCTAGTTTTCTCTCCTTTTAATCAGTCTCTTAAGAACACTTTCATTTAATTATTGCCTTTAGTGTTTGTGGAGCTTTGTAGACTGTAAAGGCTACACTCCACTCGGTTAATATTGAGCATATGAAGTTTCTTACCTCCAATATTCTGGATAATTATTGTAGTTGCAACAAGGACCTATAAAAAAAATTGTATTTCTTTAGAAAGGGTAAGGATAAGTAAAATCGTATGTCTGTAGCAGTCATAAAACACATATGTATTATCTTAAACAGACCAGATGCAGAACCGATAACTGGTACTGAAAGGAAAGGCATCTTCTCTTCAGTGAAGAGTTTAACACATAGAAGCCAACGCAATCTAAAACAAATATAAAAGCAAAAAATCTCTCTGAAAATACATTTTCATGTTGAGATGACAAAACAAGAGAAGTTATAGAATGAAGCCTGTTCTGCAGAAGATGAGGTTTTTAAATCACTGAAAATACTTAAGTGCATTCTAACTGACATCAGGTGAGTACAAATGAAAACTATCATTCACCTCTGAAAAGACAATCAGACAGCAGAGATTTGTACAACATACTTCCTCACTCCCAAAACCTTAATATTTTTAACTGTGATGAACGTCATTATTCTTTCAAACTACTAAACTACATAGACTTTTCTTTAGCACTTGCGATTATTCATACTGGACTGATATGGAAGTAGAAATGATCACGGGCTATTAAAATATTTGTCTGAATCCAAAGAATTAACTTCTGACTGAAAAAAACCCCTAAAAGTATCTGAAGTTTTCCCAGGATTTTCTTTTCAGTTCAGTTCTAAAATAGTATGATCACCTAGACAGTTTTTTTTACTCACTGCTCTTCTTGATGTAGCAGGACCTTCCTACGTGAGTGCTACCATTAAGTCAACTTGGGAAAAATTAAGCCGCAGTTATAAGAAGAAAAACAAATTTGTATTTTTAAATAAAATCTGAAGGCAGAGTTGCCATTTTTTCAATTGATCAGCTAGAAAATCATATCAGATTTTAAACTAATTCAGTTTAAAAGTCACTGGGGAAGAGAAGGGGAAAAAAAAAAAGAAAAAAACGAAAAAAAAGTATGGTGTCTCAGAATTTGCCACAGAACATCTCCATTCTCACAAATCTCAGAAAAGTATGTTTGACAGGAGATCACCATAAGGTTGAATAACTGCTGTACTTCAAGAGCAGTTAACTAGTTTACTGTCGACCTAAGATGCCAGTTCAAGCAAGGTTCTACAGCGGTCTGTCTGTACCATTAGCAAATGACTCAGGTGAGGGAAGATGAAGTACTACTTTAGAGAAAAAAAAAAAGTAAATAAATTAACCGGTGCCTGAATGAAGTGAGGAGCATTCAGGGACAGGATTAGAATTCAGAATGGCTGTGGTAAACTAAAGAAGTCTAAAAATCAACAAGATCTGTTAAAAGCAATGCATTCAGGAAGCAGACTTCAAATACATGACTTAAGAGTTATTAGACTGCAAATAGAGAAAACAGTTGAGACAACACAATCAGTAGCATGAAGCACCCACAGCAAATCTTGTTTTGGGATGAAGTACCGGCCATGTTCTATATAAAATATAGGTAATAATTACATTTCTTGTCACTGTCAAGTGCTCAGCCAGCTTCTGTGTTCTGTTTTGCAGGCAAGTTTTAAGAAAAGTGTATAAATATCGAGGATATTTCAAGAGAGAAAGATAAGTGTTCCAGAAAACATCGGTTCATCAGGAAAGCTTGGTGAACTTGGGACAATTTAATCAAAACAGCAGCTTCCCAACCTAGAAATATTCCAGTGCTCTCCATGCACATAGACCAGATTATTTTTAGCACAAATTATTTAAACTGAAAATTATGAAAAAGTACAGTAGGGAGAATAAAAAAAATTACTGATGTCGACTACATAGTGAAGCTGTGAAATCTCCTTCATTTAAGCTTTTAAATAACAGATTAGACAAACATCTGCCAAGAACGATTTATGTATGTTCAGCCCTGCTTCAGAGCAAAGGCAGACTAAGTCACATTTTTGTATCTCCTTAAGCTCCACATTTCTACGATGTCTGCATCTAATGGCTTGTGGTAATGTCTACAGAACAGCTCCTATAAAAAATAATTTTATTTCATACCTTGCTAATATCAAGGTTTATCATCTCTTGAGGCTGATCACATCTTAACTTTGATCGATAAATATTGATCCTCACAGACTACATTCGTATCTGCTTATTAATGCTAATGGAAGTCTTACAAATACCTAATAGCTCAGATTTAATTCTCAGTTACATTAAAACAGAAGAAATTAGACTCTAGTCTGTTAAGCACAACTAATCTTAAAAAAAATCTACATCATTTCAGTAAACCATTAAAATCCACTTCCGTGTGGCAAAATCTGCTTTTAGTATCGCGTAACTGAAACAGAGAGCACATAAGTCACAGTATCAAATGTGCAGTATTCACTAGCAGTATTTCCCATGCACCCAGTATTACTGGACAACACTGTCTGTTAGGAAAAACAGATTCAGTACACACTACTAAAAAGACATGGTTTACACGTTGATTACTCTTACACCAAAAATGGTTAGTTTGCTGGTGGTGTGGTTTTGGTTGTGGGTTTTTTTCTTTTGGTTTTTTTTTTTTTTTAAAATCATGAGAAAATTAGCAAGAAACATCCATCTGAAGAGTTTATTAAGCAAAAGAAAAAAATTGACATGCATTAAACTTACTCTTATTTGTTCCTATCATGGAAACTACAGGAAAGGCAAAAACTTATCTTAGATCTCTATGAAACGCTAGAACACCAACAGTGAAACACTTACCTGTCTCTCTAACAAGTTTACAGCAGAGGTATGATGGGACCTGAAACGGTCTGCTGAGCCAACCTGACAACAATGCCAGCGAGCAAATATTTGTACGTACAACTAAAAAATGAACACTCTGACAGGAAAGTAGCACAAAATCTCACATCTAAGGAATATCTGTTTTACAGTTAACTGTAAAAGTTTGGGCTTTCAGAGACCAGACACACTAACCGAAACGTAGAGAAAGCTTCAGGACGTAACAGATTTTTCAGTATACTAGGATGCCAGTAATTATACTACTTATTTCATTTATAACTCTTTACTTTGCAAAGAACAGCGGTGTATCAGAGGCATGAGACCGTGAAGAAAAACAGAGGTAAAAATAAATACTCACCTTTCCAGTTGATCCAAATGCAAACAGGCCAAGGTCTTCGTAGGAAGTGACAGCTGTTAATAACGAAGAAAAAGATAAAATATTTCTAACTTCAAAATCACTTGAAAGCTCTAGCTTTGCTTTTTTTTTTTTCCCCTTTTAAAATGAACATAATTCAGGACAGAATTAAAAGAGTATCTTATAGCATTTTTTGTTTACAAAATAGCTTTTATATATACTTGTACTCCTGCTAAAAAATACAGCTATGTGCTCAACCATTCAGGAATTCTCCAGGGACTCAATTTAATACTAAAAATAGCAATATTTTAAAAAATAATAATACATTAATGGCAAATTGCCTTCTGCCAAAGATTTCTGCAAGTGATTCTATAGGTGCAGAATTCTGAAATTAGCCTCAATAATTAGATATATGGTATTCTCCTATTTTATCTGTTAAAAGGGTACACTTTTTTTTAAGTGAAGACAACAACAGAGGATCCATTTTAATCTTTCTACAAATACAAATACCAGTCAGCACCCGGCCAGCTTTTAAAAACTCGGCACTATTTATTTTCAAGAGAGCTAAAGGTAAACACCTTCCTCGGTTGAAATCCATTATTAAAAAAAACAAAACGCGCCAAAGCAAAACCAAAAACAAAACAGAAGTCCTGCCCTTACCTGCACCTTACTTACATAATCACATTAAAAAAGCCTGTGGTTTCCTGTATGCTTTTGTTGAGTTTTAGCTGAAGCTCACTTCTAATATTGCTGGTAACTCAAGCCAATCCCTTCTCAGAAAGAAGGAAGTCGTATGAAAGTCTTTCATAGCTGCTCTGTATTTTGTTACTAGAAACTCTAACGATATCAAAAAGATGAAAGTTTTCTAAGAAATACCACGCACTTTCTGAGTATATAATAAAACTGTCCGCAGTTGTAAATACCTCAGAGGGGAAAATTAATCTCAAACCCACATAATTTTATTGTCACAACACTTGCTTTCTCTTCCTTGGTTCTACTTGGTACTCTACTGCTTCTACTCCTGCCACATCTCAGTTTAGGGCCCAGCCCTGCAATCTGAGCTGCTGGGGGCAGACCTTCACACCTGAGTGAAGTCCCACTAAAGTAAATGAAACAAGACATGGGAGACAGGCGGTTCACAGGGATCGGATGACGGGACTGGAGCCTCAGACTGCCAACCGCCCAAGCTTAGGCGTTTGTAATTTCACTGAAGTTCTGCACACAATCAGATCCACGCTCCAGAGGAAAAAAAGAAACGACCAACCACCTTCATTAATTTTCTCATATGATTTTCTCAAAGGTGATGTTTCACATTCTGCTCTACTACTGACACTAATACGCCAATACAAAAGAAATGAAATGACAAAATTAAATGAGCTAGAGTAGGTCTTGGCATAAGCCTGGACTAACATCTGCCGTTACACTGATACAAGTTATACATAGATATAATTAAACAAGAAGTATGTCTTACTAGACTTTACCCTGTATTTTTCTTAAATTTCTATTTATAAAGTTGTCAATCACAAGGAAAAAAAAATAGAATTTTAGAAGTCCATCTCCAATGGCATTAAAAAAATAATCAGTAAAATGTTAAACATATTTAGGAGAGAACATATTTGGGAACAAATGCAGAGCACACACATATGAGGAGTTGCCAACAAAGAGAACAAAGTTTTCCACACAATTCCAAAACAGCAATATGAAACCCTAGAATATTTTCTGTTGTAACTCTGTTTCTGTAATTAATTCAGTCCTGTGAACGCTGGAAAGCCCTAATACTTAATCACATTACTTTTGTAATTTCAAGACTATACGGAACAAAATATTAAGCACAATTGATATAAAGATACACAAAAACTGATAAAAAACAAGTTCTCCCTGATTGGCTTGGTTTCTGTTATGTCATTAACACTACATGGAAATTATCCATTTAAATGGAAAGTGAAATTGGCAAGTATGGTACCAGCAGTACTCTTAACTAACTCATAAAATGAAAAGGAGAAAAAAGCCACGAAACTTCCAAGTACATCCCACTTAAATTCCCAATTCCTCTGCTTCACAGAGTAAGCTTAGCCTTTGTCAGCCCAAACCCCAAAGCAACATAGGTCGTACTGAATTAACACTGCAAGAAAACACCGACTAAACTAATCCAAATCTAACACTTGGCACTTGGGAATATTCTTTTTACTAAGCCTTTTCGTCTACGCAAATCATTTTATTTTGTCAAAGTCCAGACCAACATAATTTAAAAATTGACGACATTTCTTTATTTTTAAACTACAACTAAACTGCCTGGGCTTAATAAATCCTGGTCTCTGTTTAAAATGGAATTAACATTAGAGTTTCCTTTTCAGAAGGTATTTTGTAGGTCTGCTCCTTCCTAGGATTACTTTTATGATTTGAACACCTGAATGAATAGTTTACACTTTCAAAGGTTTTTCCTTCTCCACCCTTTAAATTCTTCTAGCTCATTTGTAAATATAAAACTACTAAAATTTCTTTCCAATTCCCTGCCATGGATTAATCTTAATACTATGACATTGTTAACAAACACGTGTAGGTTTTATAACGAAAAACATTCAATTATCTACTTTGGAAGCTAACATGTACACAGATTTTACTCTGTCAAGGCACAACAGGTCATATTTCTCACTTTCTGAAGACAACGTTCCGAGGAAAAACCCGGAATGCCATCTAACATGAAATTACTTCAATAGTTTACAGAAATTATAGTAAATATAATCTGAGAGAAATCTTATTTAAAAAAAAAAAACAACTAAAAAAGTGAAACACAGAAAGTCATAAATCCAGTAAACTTATCTAGACATAGTTCTGGTGCTAGTATTATCTGTCAACATGAGGTGATAACTAATTATTAACTGTAAAGTGCTAGTTTCTGACAAGAGAAATACTTTATCCCGTCATTCCAGTGGTATTCCTTGCTTTCACTTGTGTGTATTTTAAAAATGCTTTCTTCAGGTGGAATGTTGCTTTTGGACAATAACTGAGGAGTTAAACCATTCTTGTATATTGGGTCTCTAAGTTCATAACATCGAAACTTTTCTTACTTCAAAACGCTTAAATCCTTAGTTTTCCCCTCTCACCAGTAGTTCTTCTGCAAGAATCTCTTTAATTACTATTTTACCAGACAACAACATAATACTACTTAGTGCCTATGTATTACAGAACTTTTCAGCCTCAAATAAGAGGTAAACAAAGATCATAAAAAGTTATCTCAAGTTCCTCCTTTTTTCGCTTATTTATCTTTCCAGCTACTTATTTCAGGTTCTGATTCCTTTCTAATAAGCAGAGCTCCACAAGGAGAAAAAAATTACCAAAGACTTAGTCCCGAATCATCAAGCAGCCAGCAGTATCAACCACAAAAATAACCCTACCTCTGAAGTGTATTTTTTTAAGAATGTATGAAGAAGGTCACTCAACAGGTGAGGACAGAAGCAGCACATCTAAGAAGGATCAGGAAGCAATCATCTGAGAGACCAAAGCTAGTGAGAGAAAACAAAGCCAGTAAGGAAAGAAACGAAGCTTTCTCCCACCACCTTTGAAAAGAGAAGAAAACAGATGAGAGGGAAACAATAACCAGGTGACTGAGAGAGACAGAGATTTCCTGCTATAAGGTGATCTCTGTTTACAAGAACTCAAGGAACTAGTCGGTTGTTTCAGTTACAATTAAAAGCAGCAAGAATTAAAACATTAGCCCATTAGATTGTTCAAACAGCTGATTCTAATACCTGCATTCTCAAAGCAGCGTAATTTCTAACGACTGCAATGTGACTTCTCATTCAGTATCAAAAATGCTGTAAAAACTCACATCTGTGAAGCGCCATGAGCATTACGATAACCCAATACGATTACGAACCCTGAAAGGTATCCATTTCAAACCATAAACAAAATATATATTACAAGCAGAAGAATGAAAATCTGCTATTTTATTGCTCTTAAGCCTCCGCTGAAAGCACCAGGACACACTGAAGTAGCATGGTTCAGCCAGCACCAAAATAATTTTGCTACAGAAATACAGGCTCTAACTTTTTGGAAAGACAAGAGAGGCATTTTGAAAAAAATTAAAACTGAAAATCTAGAAACCAGTCAGTTTGGCATTGACTTTTGGTAAGTTTCAAAATCGTGTTTTTAAATGGCAAATAGTAATTGTCAAAAACATTAAGTATTTCAACGTCAGTGAACGAGACCCGGCTATCTGTTAACATGCTGGTAATTATAATAACTATACTGGGTCATATGTCTGTGATACAGCTCAGGAAGTATCTCAGAGATAAATCCTTTCCACTTACCAGTTTGAGTGCACATACTGAGCAGTAGAAATACAGAGTAAGAAGCAAGGCTGGCAACAATCAGCAGCAAGATACTAAAAAACACAAAATACAATTAAAGCACTTTTACAGTACAATGCACTTTATCTTGCTACGTTTGCAAGAAGTAAGCTACCACAAGACAAGATTTCCTCATTTTATGGCTTACATCTGTTGACTACAGTTCATACGGTCTCTGACCTTCCCAATACTTGCTAAGTTCCGCTGCTGCTTAACTTGTTCACCAAAGCACGTCACATACATACTGTACAGGGCAAAGGCCCAGTGTACAAATTACAAAAAGGACGGAAACACAGGAGTTTGTGTGTATACATACACACAGACAAGTACGTATCTTCTAACAAAGTGAATCTGATGTTTAGAAAAGGGTACAAGTAACAATTCTGGTGACTTTGGCCCCATTATCCATAGGTTATCGCATACAACAAGCAGAAGGGCAAACAAGCACAAGCTGATTCACGTTTTTCAGATGCACAGGCACCCTGCTTCAGAAAGCCCCTTTCTGGAACCAAAGGAGATAATAGCTTTGAAACATAAATATCAATTTATTAGGAGTAATGGTCAAAAAATTGCCACCATGTGGCAATTTAATGCAACGTCTGGGCAGCACGTCTGTTAGGCCAGATGTCAATGACTAAACCAAAGAGGGAAGATCTTATTCAACGACACTGAAAAACATGAGCTATTTATTTCTTTCGCAGTTTTTGCACATAAGTCTTAGTAACCAAGTTTTGTTCCACTGAAAACAACACGCTGAGTTTAAAAATAAGCGCACGTGAAAACCAAAAACTTACCCAAACCCCATGATCCCTGTGTTGGCCATAGCATAGGATAAACCAAGTATCCCACTTCCCATAATTGCATTCATTAAATTAAATACTGAGAAACCAAAGGAAGAGCCACGATTAGGAGGATTCTGTGAAAAGGGCAAAACAAAGGACAGTTAGCAGGAGACAAGTTTCAGTCTTTCATTGGAGGAAATTCAAGGGAGCAGGAGAGAAGGTCAACTTCTCCTTCCCTAATCTAAATCTGAAAATCTCTTTTCTCATTCCAAGACCACGCAAACCCTCGTGGTGTATAAAACAACGCGACGCGGCCCCGTGAGGATCTCGAGATGCCCACAACCTTCGAGGATGGCGATACCAGAGTGCAAGAGGAGCGCGGCCAAAATTTAAGCCTAAAAGCAGGCTATCCCCGCGTGCTCGCAACGGGGGCCAGGGCAGAGCGAACGGCAGCGCTCCCGACAGCCGTGCAACCAAGGCACCGCAGGCATCAGCCGAGGCCCCAGCACCCCTTGCTCAGCTCCACGGGCCCGGCGCTGCCCGGTGCTCCCGCTGCCCTCGCCAGGTGCCGCCCCGCACCGTCCCGCTCCGCCAAGCCGCATCGATCCGCCCGACCTTTGAGCCCGAGGGCCCCCTCCCCGCCCGGGCTGCGCTCCCCGAGCTTCTCCTCGACACCAGGCGCGGCCGCAGCACCCGGGGGACGCCGGTAAAGCAAAGCCAAGGCGGCGCCCGGCGCCCCTCGCGGGAGCGGGTCCGGGCAGCCCCGCGGCCGCCGCCCCCTCAGGGCGCTCCCCTCCCCACCTCCGAGCCGCCCCCTCACACGCACGCTGCCCGGCGGCGGCAGCAGCAGCGGGGCCGACTCCCCGGACTCCCCATCCTCGTCCTCCTCCTCCTGCGCCGCCGCCGCCTGCCGCTGCCCGCGGGCGGACAGGTACCAGCCCCGTGCGGCCCCCCGCGGCGGCGGCGCCATAGCCCTGCCGCTTCGCCTTGGAGGGGCGCTCCGCGGAGGGGGGCGGGAGGGCGGGCGCCGCCGGGGAGGGGAGGGGCGGGGCTGGAGGAGAGGCCCCGCCTCTCCTCCTCGGCGCGGCCAACGCGGAGCGGCGCGGCGGCGATGACGTGTCAGGGCGCCGGCGCGCGCGGCGGGGCTCGGCATGAGGTGAGGGGAGCGGAGCGGTAACCGTGGCAACGGCGTGGTCCCGGCTGCGGCCCGCGGGATGGGGGAGGAACCTGCTGGGGGCCCGGCCCCAGCGCTCCCGGCCGGGCCTGCACCACTCCGCCCCCCGGCGAGCGGCCCGGGCCGCGGTGGGCCTGAGGCGGCGGCGGCCGGCGTCCCCCGCCCTGGCGAGGGTCCCTTCCCTGGGGGAGGCCTGGCCGGCGCCTCTCCGACCCGCCCGGGGGCCTCTGTGCGTCGTGCCCGGTGTCGCTGGTGGAGCCCGGGCCGGGCGGAGCGGGTGGCAGCCGTGCCGCCGGGCCCCGGTCCACCTCAGGTTACTGCGAGCGGGGATTGCGAGGGAAAGGCGGGTCTGCCACGGGCAGCCTGGGGAAGCCGCTGGTCCTCTGGCGACGGCGCGGGCCCCAGGCAGGGCCAGCGCTGGGGCTTCTGTCGGGCGGGCTCCCCTCACCAGGCCGGCGGGTTCCAGCCAGGGAGAGTGGGGGCGCCTCAGGAAAACGCTGGGGTGCTCCGGCCTCCGGATGAAGTCTTTCTCGTCCGTAGCAGACGCGAAGAGTGTAATGTTTATTGGCGAGGCGACGGCGGAAGGAGGTGTGCTTTGCCAAAAGGTCGGCTTGGGGAAGTGAGCTGGCTGGGAGGCGTGGGGGTGCCAGCGAGGAGCTGGGGTTTGCGCGGGGAGGAGGGCGGGATCGGGGCCGGCTTTGCCTGCGCTCGGGCGCAGCTCCTTTTCGGAGAAGAGGCCGCATGGCTGGTTACCCTGACGGAGGGCGGCAGCCCTGTGCGTCGGGGTGTCGACGCCTGAGGCAGGCAAGAGAACCAGTTTCCTTTCAGAGCTAGTTTGTTTGCGTCTCCCCTATCAGCCCGCAATCTTAAACCAGACTTCCCAAGAAGGCGGGAGAAACATCAGCCTCACACACTGCCCAAGTCATTGGTTCCTGCCTAGGAGCAGCCGATGCAGAGTCAGAAAAATTGGGCCCTTTCGGACTGTCTCTAGAGGAGGAAACCATTTAGAGAAGCGTAAAGCTACTTTCCAAGGCCCCATCCTGTGAATGAACTGCAGAGAGGAGTCCAGTCGCTTGAACAGACATTACTAATGCTTCCCTGTACCTTTAGGGGAATTCTGCATTTAATTCATTGTCTTTCTGGCATGCAGCACGTGCAGCAAAGACACTACGGAGTGTATAACCCCTTGTCACTGGGGTATAGGAGGCAGAAATTGCTGAAGAGTGATTATGACCACTATTGCTAATAACTGTTGTCTAGGAACTACTGCTCAGTAGTGAGTTTTATCAGAGACAAAAAGGATTCAACAGTAGGATCGAGACAGTAGAAATTTTTCCATTTGGCTTACTGGGATTAATATCACATTTATTAGAACAAAGGCCATTGTATTTTGGCAGGGCGGGATTATGGCATTGCTTAAAGTTAGTTAATGTTTAAGTCTAAAAATACATTTGCAAAAGGACAGAAATGTGTTAGTATATAATTCATAATAAAGAGCTTTACTAAACTATTGTGGATTGTTTGGTACAGATGGAAATTCTAGTTTAAGAGAACAGCAAATCCATGTGATTTGCAGCCTTTTTAATGGAATGATTACATAATGTCTATAAAATGAATAATTTCTCTTCTAGGACTTTGTGGAGATTTGGATACTCTGCCAGACTACTGAAAGCTAATCATTTTAGGACAGCTGCATCAAATACATCATTTCCAGCAGTTTGGATGCTATTGGCGCGATATTCTGGCAGATTACCTGGGCTCTTTGTAGTAGTAAAAAGAAATAGGTTTTTTACAATGCCTGAAACTGGGGAGGATAAAGCTCATCTGGACCTGTACTCGCCACATCCTGAAGTGCGTGGGATGACACTACTCAACAGAGAAGCTTTTAAAAGGACAGTTGTTGTTCCAGTTGTTAAGGTCAAGAAAGAAATTGTAAATACTTTGCTGAAGTCCCTAAAACATACAGTACTACAGCGTCCTGGTCTAAAGCGAGTGGTTGACGATCCAGAAGATGAGGACGGTAGACTTGTCATTTTGGATCCTCATAAAATACCAGAGTTCTCATTGGGAGAATCAGAGCAAGAGGTATTAAAACAGCTTAATGTTCATCCTGAGGTGTCCAAGTATAACTTGGAGCTGACTTATGAGAATTTCAAGTCAGAGGAGATCTTACGAGCAGTCCTTCCTGAAGGTCAAGAAGTCACCTCTGGTTTTAGCCGTGTTGGTCACATAGCTCATTTGAACCTTAGAGATCATCAGCTACCGTACAGACATTTGATTGGTAGGTAAAGCAACTCTTCTCAAAAAAGTCATCACATATTTTGTATGTATGTTCTTAAAAAGATATTTTAACAATTATTTGCTTGCACAAAGGAAACTTTTGGGCACTTTTCATTGCTTTATATCTTGACTTTAAGTAGGCTTGTGCTGATGCTGTAGCTGCATGCAGAAGGCATGGTTCTCTCCTCTTACAGTAACTGTGGTCTCACTTCGCGAAGCATTGTGTCAGGATAGAGTATTTGCCTTAGAAGGATGCCACATCTGCAACCCTGAATCATTGCGGGAAGGGTGTTCTAATACATGCTTGCTTCTGTAAATTTAACTGTAAACAGCAGTGTTTGTATCTCTTGTAGAACATTAAGAGGTTGTAGTCCCTTAACTGCAATATCTTTTGCCCTCTCTTTCAGGCCAGGTTATAATTGACAAGAATCCGGGAATCACCTGTGTAGTGAATAAAACCAGTATTATTGACAGCACATACAGAAATTTTCAAATGGAAGTGCTCGCTGGAGAGAGCAACTTGGTAACCAAGGTACAGGGTTTTTTCCCCCTGTTATTTTAAATTTAATATTCTAAAACCGAAAGACATCTATAGGAAAAATGCGATGAAGAGATGCTATTAAGACCATTCCTTTGCCCAGTGCCCTTCCTGACACCCCTTTTAGAGTTGGCAGTTACTTCTACGTGTCTTTGTCGTAGTCTGGCAAGAGCGAACTCACAGCCGTAGGGATCACGAAGATAAGTATTCTTTCAAGCTCACAGCCTAGATTTTAACGATACATAAGAGCAGCTGAAGTAAAGGTGTGTCTCTTACAGAGATACTGATTCCAAACTTGTAGCAGGGGCGCTTCTCACTCTAAAGCCAAAATATTTAGCGGATTTGATCTAAGAAAATGCTGTTTCTTAATTTCGCCAAGCCTCATACAGTGGCTAGTACAGAACGTAAGACGGTGTTTTTAAATCTCACTGGCTTTGCAATGTAGGCAACATTTTGCCTATGCCTTTTTCCTTTTCTGTCAGCAGCGAGACAAACCTCCTCTCTCCTCCGTTTTGACTTTTTTCATGTGTAAAGCACTATGTAACTTCCAGGTATTCTTCACATAGGGTTTCTTGTCTTTAGCTGGAAACGTAGCTGCTGGTTTGACCAATAACTATCTTTCCCAACTGTTAGCAGTTTTATTCTTTTAGAAGGGAAAACATTAGATTACCAAATAAAAAAGGTGAATAGCTTGGTAGAACATCCTGTACGTGTATGGAGAAGGCATTTGAATTGTCAAGGAGAAGTAACAATCAAATATTACACAGATGGTATTAGCTCATTAAGCAGCAACAAGGGTATCACTGAGCTGCACACTGAGGAGCGCAGATACGCTCCAGTGTGTTTCCTGCTGGCAAAGCAAATGATGCAGTGATTTGGATCCAAAGTTGCTTGACTTCAGAGTCATGCAGTTCAAGTGTGGTGGTGCAAAGTGAGCCCCATCTTGCATCCCACTCTTCATCTGAATAAATACCATTTCTTTTTAGGTCTGTTCTTAAGATAGTTGTCATCCCAAAGGTTGGGTTTGGATCAGTTTCCAGACTCTGTCACCTTAAGAGATAGAATACAGTATTTTTTCAGACTGCAGAATTGGCTCCCCGTGGCTTTGGATTTGGCCAACTGCTGCCATTCTCGTGCTGTATCATTCTCAGATGCTTATTTACTGTGTGGACTCTGCTAAGGAGGGCTCGAGGCATCTTCCCAAGATCTGCTTTCAATAAAGGAGTTGTCAGCCAGCCACAAAGCTCTTGAAAAGCCTCAGATTTATTTTTTTTTTAATAGTCATTTTAAGTTGCTGCTTTATTTGCACCTGGTGATTGAGACATGCGTAAGCCAGCCATCTGTATTGACAGCTGGAACATTCCTTATGGCTGTTTCTGATGAGTAGGTCTGTTTATACAACATTCACGTGTACTACTAATGGAACAAATGTCAAGGTAGGCACTACCTTTTGATAAAGTACCTTGTTTTTTAGCTGTCTGAATTACTGATAATGCTTAAAAATGCCTGGAATTTGAACACAGAGGCTTAAGCAAATGTTCTGGACTTTCAGGTCAAAGAAAATAATATTGCATATGAATTGGACTTTTCTAAAGTCTACTGGAACCCACGTCTTTCCACAGAACACGGCCGTATCGTTGAGCTGTTAAAGCCCGGTGATGTCCTTTTCGATGTCTTTGCTGGGATTGGACCTTTTGCTATTCCAGCAGCAAAGAAGAAGTGCCATGTATTTGCAAATGATCTCAATCCCGAGTCCTACAACTGGCTGCTGCACAACTGCAAACTAAACAAAGTCGACAATAAAATAAAAGCGTTCAACATGGATGGTAGGGACTTCCTCCTGGGGCCAGTGAGAGAAGAACTAAGTAAAGAGCTCCCACTTCTGAAAGAAGAACAGAAAACCTCTTTTCATATAGTCATGAATTTGCCAGCGTTGGCTATTGAATTTCTTGGTGTCCTCAGGCATCTCTTAGTCGGGGAGCCATGTGGTGCTGCTGGCCTTCCCACAGTGCATTGCTATGGTTTCTCCAAACATGAGGACCCGGCCAAAGATATTCGAGAACGAGCTGAGGCTTCGCTGGGAACCTCCTTGGATGGACGCTGTTCTACTTACCTGGTTAGAAATGTTGCACCAAACAAGGAGATGCTGTGCATCAGTTTCCAGGTTCCAGCAGACGTGCTGTACAAGAGGCCCTGCCCCCATGAAGGTAAGGAACAGGCCTCCTTTGTGGCGCTTGGATTTCAGGCTACACCTTTCGCTGTCTCAGGCTGGTCCCACCTTGTCAGCCCTGTGGGCCACTTCAGCCGTGTGACAGCCATTCTCTACTCTAGTGTGAGCAGAGGTAGCCGGCAGGACTGAGTGCCTGCATGCGTGCAGCAGTTGCAGGGCTTCATGCGCTCTCTCTAACACCAGTCCCTTCCTCTGATCCCAGCATGAGCCTCCACAGACAAAATGGTGGACCGGATAGGAGCCTTTAAGCCTTAGATTGCCTGCTGGGGGAGGATCAGGTGTCTAATGTCAAGCATACGTTTCTATTAGCTAAATACTCAAGAACTGGAGCTTCATTTTCAGGCAGGCTGTAATGGTGTGCTTCCACGTGACTGGTCTCAGTTCTGACCTTCTCCCTTATGCTTGCACAGACTCGGTTTTGATATGGAGTCACTACATCAGCAGAATCAGTTCTGTAGAATTTAATTGAGGGGTGGATATCCTTAGAGATTTTTAATGTTGAATTTGATTTTTTTTTTTAATAATTGGTCATTTGTTCTTGATGTACGTGTATAGAAGCTAGTTGGTTTCAGTGATCTGGGGCTTTGCACTATGTGACAAGGGGGAAGAGGAGGGAGGCTTTCAGTCTGCGGTTATGTGAACTGCAGGAAAAGAGGTTTTGATAAAGCTTTAATACCATGAAACTTATTTTTACGCTGCTGTTGGGTAGCACTGAGATGTAGGTCAAATTGTAGTTCAATACAGGTTTTTTGGAAGTCCTTTTTGGCATTTAGTAAAGACCTCCCAATATTGCTGTAATAGTTTTCATTTGCGACTGTTAATCCTGAGTTCAACTCTCATCTCTTCCCATTAAATCACTCAAGTGTTATATGGCTTGTGGTTTACTTCTGTCTGTTTACTGTACATTAAATAACTTTTTCTAACCTTCTTTCAGCAAAACCAGCCTCTAAACGTCTGTGTACCAGCAAAGCTTTTTCTGAAGAAAAGTTACCGTGTTGAAGACTAGAGTTACGGTAACTACCTTATTAGTTTTGCGTAAGGTATACCCAGGTTACCTCTAGTTTACCCCTTGAATTATTTGAAGCAAACCTGTGCTACCTATCTCAGGTTGCAGCTTTCCTTTGTGAGCCTTGCTTCCTGTGTTTACCTTTTTTGTAATTGTGGGATCAATAAGCAGCTTGAAATTGTTGTCGCTATAAAAAATAAAACTTTGCTTTTTTGTAATAAATGTGTTTTGGCATTTTTCTTCTCTCTGTTGTTTCTCGCCCCCTGATAATGCAGTGACACACACTGGGATAGTTTTCTGCTGTGCCATTTTGATAATGCGCGATTTGTGATGAAAACAGGTTTTTATATTTTGTCAGGTCTAGCAAGATGACTTGTGTAATGCCTGCATTGGGTTCTCTTTGATAAATGGTTTTGGTGTTTTAGGAGTATTGGATTACTGTTAGCAGATGCACAAACAGCTCTCATGTAAGCAAGGTAACCTTTCAGAAACTTAACCTAAGATACAAAAAGGCCCCAATAGCCATATATACTTGTTCCTAGGCTTTTGCATAATAAATGCTGTTTAACACTGAGATTTAGTTAGGGATTAGTTGACTCTAACTTAGTGTTTGTTTGCCCAGTTAAAGCAGGAAAGACTCTAAAGGCATTTGCACAGTTGCAGATTAAGTACACGCTTGTGTTAAAGCACTAGCCTGAAAACCAGTACCTGGGTGAACGGTCCTCGCGTCTTGAAACCGCGTCCTCCTATGGCTCTTGTGCCTCTGCTGTTGCCTAGCTCTCCCCCTACCCCCCGCACTGCTCCTCTGCTGCAGTCCCAGGATGATCTCCCTCGCTGGCTGCCTGTATTCTGCAGGGATTCGGAAAGCCTCTCTGCATTTTTTATTTCCTTTTTTTACCTATCCAAACTATTGCTGGGCAATGTCAACCACAAATCTTTTATTTGGACAGAGAGACAACTCTGCTTACCCTCTCTGTTTCAGGTATTTTCTTCAGTCCAAGCTCAGAGCTCCCGCCCAGCGACTCAGTTACCAGATGTCTGTTGCCCTCCCCAGCTCTGCTGCTGTGGCTCCGTCACCAGGGCCTGCAACCTGTTGTCTTGGTTCTCCCCCAAAGAACTGCCAAAGCCCGTGGATTTGTTTTGCTCGTGGCTCTGTTACAGCCTTCTCCTTGGCTGCACAGCCCGTGCTTTTGAGCAAGCCTTCACAGCCTGGTTAGTGCTAGAGTGTGTTTATCAAACTAGGGGGAAAAAATCATCATGACTCACTCAGACTATCTTGAGTGCTGCTGTACAGATTACCTCCCTGGCCCGCCGCTCCAGCCCGAGCATTCGCCACTGAGCAACAGCTTTAATCTATTTGTCCTTGCTGTCACCAACAGGCACATGGTGTCTTCTCCCTACCGGTCACCACTCCTCTAAGAGCAAGTGCTGGACTCTTGCCTCCAGGCTGCGATGCTCTCTGCTGTCTGTCACATTTTCTAACAAACACCACTGTGCACTTTCATGGCACTGCCCCGGGCATTTCTCATAAACAGTTAGAAGCTGCTCTTCTTGTTCAGTGCCCTCCACAAACACTGCCGTAGTGATAAGGCCCTCAGCCATTCTGGAATGGCGCAGTCAGCTCGTGACCTACACTAACACGCCTGTCTGTACTGCTGGACACTGCGGGTCCCTGTGACTGCGTGTGTTGCCTCACAGTCCAAATTTAGGGCTTCTTGGCCCTACTGCACTCACCGAAACCTGGCTTTGATCACCATTTTTGTGTTAAGCAAGTCAACTACATTACTCTGATTTCCAGTGTGGGAGTAGTGTAGCCCAGGGCAGGGGAGAATTTTAGTTCCTTAAAGTTTTGTTTGCTTAAGGATTAAATGCCATTGTTATTTTAGCAGCAGAACTAGTTTAGATGCAAGCCAATGGATTACACATAGCTATACACATAACCAGAGGTTTTTCTGCGCTTCTGTGCAGTTGCCACTTTTGCATATAACCCTTCCACGTGAAATAGCAAACAACAGCCAACGTACACATGGGTGTATTTAAGTGATCCATATGATAATGCATATGCAGTGCTGCATTTGTGAGGGTGACAACATGAGGCTTTACAAACCAAGTATAAAGCAGGTCAGCGGCGAGGTGTCTCTTCACCAGTCCGGGTGAGCCCGTAACAGTACAGACTGCCCCTGGTTGCTGCTACTCCGTCCCAGGGTCCCGAGGTGAATCCCGAAAGGACTGCCGCCATCTTGCTCCCGGGAACAGGAGACAGGCTCTCGGGCATCTGTGACAGGGGAACAAACTCCCACTGCTGCTGGCTGCTAGGAAAACCATGAGCTAGGCCCGGCGGTGGTGGCAGCCATCTACTGTGAGCAAGGGAATGGGGAAATACAAGGCACATCAACCTTGAAGCCTTACAGCTGGGAGGAAAGGAGAAGGGGCTGCAGCCAGAAAGCAGCACTTGTCTCAGGGCTAGACTGCTACACAAGGGCAAGCATACAAGTGGTGTCTGAACGTGCGTGGCACAGCCGAGGCCTACAGCACCCAGCCACAGGCTTCTTGTCTAAGGCCAGGCCGCCCGCCCCTGGCACGCAGTGGTGCTCCACAGGCTACGACCTTTTCTACAACTCCACCTTGTGTGTAGTGTTACCTGTTGGCAACTATTCCGAGCACAAACACAGGATTTCAGAGAAAGGGGCAATGGAAGTTTTGGCACCTCCCTCTCCTTAACAAGAGAAGCACCACGTCTGGAATAGAGCTTATTCTTCTCTTTATTACAACACAGAAAAAATACATTCATTTAGTACACTCCTCAGAGCAGTTTTCAACAACTATTAACGGATGACCCGTAAAACGTGGTCCGGGCTTTACTCTAGAGGCGCTCGCTGTCCTGAGCAGTTTCCAGTCTTCTGCAGTTCTTACGGCCAAGTGCGATCCTGCCTCAGGGAGCCCATCTCCGCTGCAATTACCCTGCGCTCCACTGCAAGGAGAGGGGAGGGAATACATAAGAGCAGTAGATCGAGTGGCAAGGGTCATCCCAAAAGCCAGACAGAGGGATGTTCCTGCCCAAAGAAGCTCCCGAACACGTGACAGAAAAGTTGCAAACAGAGCTAAAAAGGAAAAAAAAAGAAACCAATTTTGACTGCTATAATGACCTAGCCTTGTATCAAGGCTCCTTAGATTGCTTCCAGAGGAACTCATTTGAAAGACTTTCAGCTAAAGATTTGTTTTCCAGATGAAGGTAAGAACCAAGTGACATCAGGAAGGATCCCACAGAAGAGTTGTGTCAGCATAGTTCCAGGGCTTTTCATCTCATCCAGCTGGCAGGAGGAAAAACCCACTTGTCTGAACTGGGGAAACTAGTTTTATGGGAAGAAAACATAGGCTTGAATATTGACACTAAATGTTATCATGAAAATGGCATTTAAGTGCTTGTGCAAATAAAACCCTGCAATAAGAGTAAAACCACGAACTTTAATAAAAAAGTCTGGCTTTATTTAAAAAAAATTTACAAGTGTATTTCTTTAAACCTCATACATACACAGCTGAGTTATTCACATCTTCCATTAGATGTGGCTTATTGCTTCAGCCTCCCTCAGCAAAGTGCCACATGACTAACGAGTTTCCCCCTCCACAAAAATGTATCTACCATTTTACAAAGCTCTCGTGCAGACATTTTTGGTTTTTTTTTTTTCCTTTAACACTTAAACACAGCTGGGTTTACACAGAAAAGTGACTGCAGTGTAGCCGTTGTGCAAATGGCAGCAATTTTACCCAACCTTTGCTGGCTTGATCTGCTTCTCGCTCCGTTCAGTGTCCCTTGATCACAGCCTGATGCACACCAGCTAACTGGGGTGCCAGAAAAGACCACTGAAAGCATCCTGTAAGGCTCGGTGACAAGCAAGAGAAGACGTGTAGCCCCCAGCAAGATCCTGCGGAGAGGCGGCTCGTACATGACTGAGATACCTAAAACAAAGAGAAGCATTATTTTAGAGCAGAGATAAACACATCAAACACCTGTGTAGTTCGCAGTACAGTGAAGTCGAGGCTGCTTTTTGGGAGGAAACAAGGAGACGGAGCTGCCTACTGCTAGCCACCTATGAACGTATCAGTATTAAACTCCCATTAGTTAAAACAACGCCGACACTGATGCACCTTCAGACAAGCTGCCCAAGGAACGCACTGAAAAAATTTCGCTCCTTGCACTAGGTTGCACAGGGTTAAGTACACTCACTGGTTGGTATTTTCTGTGCTCACTCTGGGGGGAAGGCTGCATTTCTCCCCCTTTGGTAGCTCCTTCTAAGAAGATGAAGATGACAAACAACAACACAAGCTTTTCTGCACCCCCACGGGAATCGGAGGGTTTCAGCTCTGTCCAGTTAATGCTGGGCGCTCCCAAGAGCCGACCATGACACCAATTCCTGCTCTCCAGCGTATCTGCATCTAGAGGAAGTCCACCGACACCAGGGAATTAGATCTGTAGGAGGCTGTCATCTACATTTTGGCTAAAGAAGCCTCTAAACGTCACCGCTAATTAAGCATCATCACCCATTTGCAGAGCCATCTAATTTTACACCAAACCAGCCAGACCGATGAGTTGACATTGAAACATAGCACCTACACTGGCACTGCCACAAGCTCTCGGCTCCCCTCAGCTCCTTCTGAGGGCTCAAACCCAGTCGTGCACGTCAAGAGCTCCCGTTAATGCTGTCTGCTGAGTGGGGCTCAAACTGTTTCATTCAATGCTGTAACCCTATAGCTCTTGCACCCCACATAAGACAGATGTAAGACCAGATTCTCAGCTAGTTCTGCACCAAAGCCCCATCAAATACAAATACAGACACAGGCTGTAGCTAGCACCATCAGCACAGTGACCATCTCAAATTCTGAACACCAGACAAAATACCATAACCGAGAACTGCTTTTCACAGTTGCCCTGTAAGCCATGGAGCTTCAGCTAGCTGTTTTGATTCATCACTTGGTACATGTTGCTCCTGGGAAGGTTGAGTCATTCCACCTCTGGCTTGGCAATTCAAGCACAAACTTGCAAAATGCATACAGCCTTTTATAATGTTATCCCGAGAAACCTAAAACAGCTGCACTTTTGGCAGGAAAATACAGGACCACCAGTAAAATATCCAAAACAGTTGCATCTTTTAATTTATGACGGTACACTGTTTCCATAAAGAGTATATAAAACAGGTCAGACTTTATAGGTAAGACATAATAAACAGTCATACCCATTGATGCCATAAACGTGTAGAAAAAAAGGTTACTTAGAAATGATTAATTACGGTTTTAAAACCGTATTTCTTGCACGTAATAACCACAATGCACAGACACAAGCAACATTACTGAGTGATTGTTGGTGAGATGCTGAAGCCGAGGGACTGAATTTGCCTCCCGTGGCCAAGCTGAGGTGAGCTCTGCCGCTTTGCACCGACTTGTGATGGAGTCTGGGCCTCGCTGCTGGACGCTGGTTCCCATCAGCACGGCACAGCCATGGCCATGAGAGCACAAGCCCTTTTAATAGTGTTTAGTCCAGAGGGAATCTACAAATACAGCAGCAAAGCTGGTCCTGTCTCCTAATCTGCAAGGGAAGATGGTCTGTAGAGAGCTCCTGTTCTGTGGGAGAATGCATTAAATAGATTTTTAATTTTTTTTAACATTGTTACTTGTCCCTTAATATTTCAGGAGGAAAATCTCATCCTTCCCGAAGGCCTTTTACAACTGCTGTGGGAAACAGGAGCTCCCTCCTCCAGCCACGAACGATCAAGGGATAACTGACGACGACAAATAATTTCCTCCAAAATGCCAGTGTGAAACTACCTCCACCCTCCAAACCCGAGCGTCTTACAAAAATCAATTCCTATCTCAGATTTTACTTCTGTCATGTTTACCTCATTGCACAAACTTCATTTTCCACTCACGCATGGAAGAGTCCAGGGAAAACAGGGGGTTGCTTTACATTTCTGTATTAGCAAAGGTTGGCTGTGTGTTTGTCATTACTTTTCTTATCTTTTGTTACTTACATATGACTAAAAGGCGAGAGGCAAAGTCTATTATTGTTTCCCTTTTTTTAGGTCATTGGAAATTGGGGCATTAGTTTCCTAAGAGGGCCTGATTTACAGCTATTACAGCATTTACAGTTCATCGGTACATGATCTCTGAAGCAACACAAAATCATTGCCAAAAAGGCTCAGATCAACTTTTACTACGGCAGCCTGTGTTAATTCTCCTGTGAAACAAGCACGACACACTGCCAGCTGTCAAGCGAGGTCTTTATTTTCTTGTTAAGTATCTAAACTTGCTGCTCTTGACCCATTCAACTCCTGTGGTACACCGGGCAATTGCAAAGAATCTGCCACACTGAAGCCACACAATGAGACACAAATGTTTCGCTGGCTTTTCCACACCAATCCCCACCTGTGCTGCTTGAATCTGCCCATGCCCTTCACAGGAGAATCTCTCTGAACTGGATTCCTGGGGTTTCTGGCAGAGGTCAGCACATCTTTTCACATACACCTTTACAACAGCGGCAGGAAGAAGCGCTTGCCAAGTCTTATTTCCAAAAAGTCAAGCTCCGTTAGGTCTTGGGACCTGGAGGTAATTGCTCTCACTAGTTAGCAAATTCCAGCACACTAGGTCTGTTTTTCGTAGGTTTATTTTAAGTACCTGTAAATCTTATAAGCAGAAACCAGGAAAAAGAGGTTTGCTTTTTCTGGTGCAGAGTTTTTTAATGTAACTTCTTTTTACTGAAGGCAGACTAAACTCTGAAGTTAAGAAACGCCTGCACTATTATTTTTGAGCGGGGCTAAAGGGCTGTGTGTTCTCTGCCCCACGGTTTCACACTTCCCATTCACCACAGTGCCTGTGCTCCGCTCCAGGCTCTGCCCAAACAAGCCGCCTTTCCTTTGCTGCAGCCATTGGATGTTGATCTTCCCCATTACGCTTTCTCATCAGTTAAAACACATCGTATTTTGTTCTTCATGAGCCTTCAGGGGGCTCATTCCTGACCTTTAGTTTCTCATCATCTTGTGGGGGGGAAAAAAAAAAGCCTCCTGTTTTCAAGGAAGGAGGTGTAATTCACCAGAGGCTCAGAATCAAGCTGGTCACTCTTGGGGGTGGTTTCCCTCCATGTTTTCTCTTCTCCGAAGGCCGTGTCAACATCACAACATCAGGAATGACTGAGACCACTGGAGGACCATGCAGTGGCATTCAGCGTGGCAGCGGGCGCGATCCCCCATGCCTTTCCACCCGCCACCTGGGCAGCCTCGGCACAGCTATGGGGACCCAACCCCAGCTCATCAGACAGTAAAGCCCGAAACCACTGGCAAGTGTCCCCTCATTGCTTGACAGCATGGTCTCGTTTCAAAGAAATTCAGGAAAGACTTCAGAAACAGAGAGGATGGAGAAACAGCACAAGCAAACCAGACTATAAAAAAAACCCCCAAACACCACCAAAACATCCAACCAACAAGCCAAGAAAACCCCACAGCACTTCCCTCCACCCACCCAAGTGAAAGTATCAGTGCTTGGGATTATTTCACACAATCTTTCCCCGTCTACTCAAGATAAATGCAATCCCACGGGTGTTTCTGCAGAGAGGTAATGTGGAATACTGTGTATTTGGCATACAGATTTTACTTTTTTTGATCTATTAGGTATTTTATGGGGGTGAAGAAAAATCACTCACAAGTTGCTTGACAAAAAAAAGAAAAGATAACGTAATTCTATTCCACAGAGTTGATTTACTGCTCATCTGATTATCCGCAGTATCCAAGACAGAATGTAATGGGGCGGACATTAGATCTGGGAAATTTTCCAGATTTGTCATTTAAATAATAAATAGCGGTTGCATGAAAGCAAGCAAAATACTCTAGTCTGGAAAACTGCGTAAAGCATTAGCAAGGCAGTAGCATCCACTGCATTCCTGAACCTTTCTGGAGACAATATTTTCATTAGATTTACCAAGTCTCTAAGATGAGCTATTGATGCATTATTCAGAGTATTCTTGCAGAGTCTGAGTCTTATCAGATGAGAGAGGCACATGAGAAACCGGATTTTCTCTCACCTGTTTTTTGCTGAGGAATGCGTGGCCTGTGTTACTTTAGCCCCTGAGCAGGTAAAACCTGACCTTTTCCAAGCAACTCTCTTTTGCTTTGAAGCAGTTCTACCACACAGTCGGTCCACGCAGCCGAAGCAGAATTTGCTTATAAAATAAGCCAAGTTCATTGCTGTTCTTCATTAAATAGCCCTGGGAAACTGATTTGGGAACATGTCTTTGATAGGTGTTCCTCAGATATGGCATGGCTCTCCCTGTCTTTGAGACTGTAATGTCTAAGACAGGACAAAAACACAACACACAGGAAGCTGGTACTCGAAGTAGTCATCCCGAATAGCAATTCATCCCTCCGCAGACTAGCAACAAGCCTGATCCCACACCCTCAACAGTCAAAAAGCAGTCTTTCACCTATTTTAATAGATACTCTTCAGGCACTATCATCATATTCAAATTTTAAAAAACAAACCAGCTATCAGAAATTCCTGCTAAACATCAGCCAGCACAGTCTGTTCCAACATACAACGCAATTTTGGCACAACCGTGAACTTGGGGGAGGCTCCTCACGAGCCCAGCTCCTGCAAGCCTTGCACCAAGCCTGAGGTCAGGCTTCCAGCCCTGATGGCAGCGAGGCATCTCCCATCGGCCGCTCTTCTCCTCCACCCTCCAGCACGACACGGACTGAATGGGAAAAGTCTATTTAATAGTTGAATGGGAAAAGTCTATTTAATAGTTGAACGGGAAAAGTCTATTTAATAGTTGAACGGGAAAAGTCTATTTAATAGTTGAACGGGAAAAGTCTATTTAATAGTTGAACGGGAAAAGTCTATTTAATAGTTGAACGGGAAAAGTCTATTTAATAGTTGAACGGGAAAAGTCTATTTAATAGTTGAACGGGAAAAGTCTATTTAATAGTTGAACGGGAAAAGTCTATTTAATAGTTGAACGGGAAAAGTCTATTTAATAGTTGAACGGGAAAAGTCTATTTAATAGTTGAACGGGAAAAGTCTATTTAATAGTTGAACGGGAAAAGTCTATTTAATAGTTGAACGGGAAAAGTCTATTTAATAGTTGAACGGGAAAAGTCTATTTAATAGTTGAACGGGAAAAGTCTATTTAATAGTTGAACGGGAAAAGTCTATTTAATAGTTGAACGGGAAAAGTCTATTTAATAGTTGAACGGGAAAAGTCTATTTAATAGTTGAACGGGAAAAGTCTATTTAATAGTTGAACGGGAAAAGTCTATTTAATAGTTGAACGGGAAAAGTCTATTTAATAGTTGAACGGGAAAAGTCTATTTAATAGTTGAACGGGAAAAGTCTATTTAATAGTTGAACGGGAAAAGTCTATTTAATAGTTGAACGGGAAAAGTCTATTTAATAGTTGAACGGGGAAAATTGTTCCCTGGAAAGGAATAGGTCCGTGGCCGCCTC
Source organism: Steatornis caripensis (assembly GCA_013398225.1). Classification (NCBI taxonomy): domain Eukaryota; kingdom Metazoa; phylum Chordata; class Aves; order Caprimulgiformes; family Steatornithidae; genus Steatornis; species Steatornis caripensis. Next base: position 117,996 of record VZSC01010112.1, on the reverse strand, counting down.
AAGGAGCCAAGACGTAGTTTGATTGATAAATACAGCATAACCATTTTAGTTCCTTTCATTTGAATGCAACCAGGAAGTCAAACACAAGTGGACAACAAATGACTGCAGTGTGGGGTTTGCTGCAAGCACCAGCAAACGGGCAGGCAGCTACCCGCTGCAATAGCTGAGGGGGGTTTGTTATTTGAGGTTTTTTTAATGCCTCTGGATATTACACCTCTGTGTATACAACTGCAGCAATCAGGATGAATGTCAAGACACTGCTAAGCGTGATGACGTTCAAATACAACAGATCCCAAGGCAGACAGAAAAAGAATGTATTTTTAAGCAGATTATGTCACCCGTGAGTCTTGCAGCAGGACAAGACCAAATACAGCCCATAGTGCAGGGTACAAGGGAAAGTCACTCTAAATACCACAATACAGTTTTGGCTACAGAAAACCCCCGCCAAAGACAAGGGAGCACAAACACCACCCTTGAAGCCCCAGCAACCCCACTTGCAGGCACCAGATCCACCCATTCAGATTCAGCTTAGTAAGCCAGTCTATCTTTTACATTATTAATAATCTGTTTAGCTATGCTATTTTTCCGAGGGCTCAGTGAGCAGAAATTGCTCACCAAGGTGTCAGAAGAGCACCGCACCCCAGCCTTTTCCATGCCACAGACCTGCTCAGCCCCTTTCGCATCCTCATGGCCCACGAGACCACCGCAGAACTGTCGATTACTCGTCACGATTTGCAGAGCTGCGCCTGGAGTGCCTCTCATTCAAACCACCATGTGGTGAGCAGGTGTAGAGGCTTACGGTGTGCTTGTAAAACCATCATCTATGCCTCCAACGCCGGGATGCAGCAGCAATTCTATTATTCAGGGAATGAAGCGGCCAGAATTGACTGCTGAATGAATGCACAGCTGGTATCACGAGCAAGCCCTCCAGTTCCAACTGACTTTACCTTTGATGATGTTTCCAGGGGCTCACTTGAATTGTTTGGAAATGAACATATCTATACTGAGATGATGTTTGAGTATTTCTTTTTCCCCCCCCATTCAAAGGAAAGCTTGAACCAGAAAGCTTGAACCTTATTTTTCCAATAAGGAAAAGTTAAAGTCTTCATCTTGCAATAAATTCTTCAAAATCAGACGCCTACTGACTCTAACAGGTCTCTATTTATTACACTGAAGATTTAAGAAAAAACTTCTTAATTGGGAGATTGAGATCACGGCTCCTAGAACTTTTATTTCTCAGTTTTAGGTCTTCCAAGTAAAGAATTCTGTTGTACCAAAAATAACTTTTCTCAGTAGAAGAGCCAAGAAAACCCCAAACCATCAAATCAATAAAGAAACCTAGGACCTCTAGTGATTCTTTTTAGCCTCTTCCATCTGCTTTTTCTAAATAGCAAATTCGCTTCAAACGCTGTCACGAGCGTCTCTGGGCCAGAGTATATGTCAACTGTGTGCGGCGAAACAAAGTCCTTTAAAATTAAAATAAACCAGGTCTGCCACAGCATGGCTCAGCTAAAACGGAACAGCAGAGAGAACTGCAACCAGGCACTGAAGGAGGGAAAAAAAAAAAGAAAAGAAAAGCGTAGAAAAGTAGTATTAGCCATGAAATGGCTGTCTCTGATAAAGCCAGTTCTGACCATGAAGGTAGAAATCAGTGACGAGTTATTCCCTTGTATCAAAGGGAAACATTTCGGATCGTGGCAGCTCAAAGGCACACGTGCCCTGCTGCAACAGCAGCCCGGCAACATCTCGGGGCTCCGTGCTCCTGCTCCCAAAGCAGCAGCTTTGCTCCCTGCCATTCAGCTGCTGCAGTGACCAATAAAATAATCTCCAGAGTGTTTAATATAAAAACTAAGGCACTTTTATTTGATGTTTCACATAAAATGTTTCTTCTTTTAATGGTGAAACACATACGTAAACCATAAGATATATCTAATTACCTATATCAGAGATTTTATTACACATTACCTATGACACTGGTGAGCAGTTGTGAACCTTGCAGTAGAAAAATCTTTAAATGCATACGCACAAAGTCAAAGAAGCCATCCTTGGTGGGGGGAAGAGAACAGAACCAAGTTTTCCCATACTACTTTCCCTGAAAACTTCCTCTTTTTGTGATGAAATCCAGACTCCGGAGACCAAACATTTCCACTGAAAAGCTAATACATTGGGGGATGGAATGGAGGGAAATTTTCTTGTGACAGCTGTCTCAAAATACATCTTCAGTGCTCCTAAGTGAATGCGTCATAAAAAAAACCCCAACTCTTTGACCAGTAAAGAATGTTTAAAGGAAGCAAAGTTTTAGAGAGAACTTGGTTCTCCGCCATTTTCCTAGCACTGCAATTCTACTGCTGCTCTAGTTTTTAAGTAGACGTGATACCAGAATCAGGTACTCACGTGTATTTAACACGTACATAAACATTTGCCTTTGGAGTAACTGAGAAGCCAATGCTATTGCCTAAAGGTAAGATGAAAAAGCATGGAGAAACGAAGATCAAAAGAACAAGGCAAAAATGAAACCTGCCCCACAGAAACCGTCTGATATAATTTTAAAAGAAGTGGATGTTTTAAAGTGTAAAGACAGGAAACTAGTGATGAAAAAGGTTTTACAGAATAAAGGAGGCTTTGTATTACTCTGACCTAATATCCATTTTCTACCTTTTCTATGCCGCAGGCTGAATGACAGTCCTGGGATACCACTTGCAGGCTGCGCATACAGGTTTCTGCAGGTCCTACCGTGACAACGATTTTTAGACTACTCCAGTCCTTCTGCAGGGTCCTACCCAAGAAAGCACCAGTCCTGACACAATTATTTCATGCAGAGAAAGGCTATAGACTCAAAGTACTATGGACTATAGACTTAAAGACTATTAACTTAAAGCACTGTAGACTACGGACATAAAGACTACAGACTTAAAGCACTCTGAAATGGGACATAAACCCCTTAAATGGCACAAACTGACCTGTGTCCATCTTCGAAAGAACTGCAAATCAAATTACACCTGTAGACAGTGTGTTAAAAACGTTAACAAGTTAAATAAACCTTTTCTTCCACTGAGGAGTTATGCAAGCTAAAGATTTACATTCAATGAGAACTCACGTGTATAAACCCAGTGCGTGTTTGCTAAACACATTTTACACCGCATGTGAGCCCAGAATTCACCATGGGTGTTGGCGTATTTCCTTGTTTGATAATAATCAAATGCTACATTTATTCAGGTTCTCTTAACATATGACCAGTCAGCATCACTTCAGCGGAGGTGTAAACAGTTTCAACCTTGGAAAATGTAAATACCAGTGCAAGACAGCAGCCACTTCTGTCTTTGCAGTAGATTCGGTGATCTGAGCTAAAGCAGGAAATCTTGAATGCACTTTCAACAGCTGAAGCAATGACAGAGGTCGTATTGTTTGGCTGGGGTTTTTTTATTTTTTTAAGTTAAAAACGGAGAAAATCCTGAAGCTGCTAGAGTATACTATAACCCCCAATATGCAAACTTCTGAGAAAGGAGGCAAATTCTCAGCTGGTCTAAGCTGATGTGGCTTATAGATTTCTGTGCTGTTACAGGGCAGATTCAACACAATGATTAGCTGAAAGTTCTCCTCATTTTAGCAAGCAACTGCCTGTCTTAAAATAAAAATGGGAAATGGAAAGCAGAACCTGCAAACACATTAATCCTTTGCAAGCAAAGGAAAACTAAAAGCTACCCAATTTCTTTTCGTTCACTTGTTTCAACTCTATAAAGGATACGAGTTCTATGCTGCCTTTTCTTTCTTCAATTGTTGGGGGCTTCCTCATGTCCCACTTTCCTCCCAGTAATCTATGTAGTTGTTTCAATGGCTCCATAAACGTTAGTCAAGAACCATCACCGATTATGCTGTGTGAACAGTTTGCTGCTTGTCATTCAACACACATCTCAGTGGCACACATTCCTGCCGGTGTTCAGACACCATCTCCAAAATATATGCAACCGCTACTATTTGGATGAACATATTTTTGTTTTTCCTTCAAACTGAAAGGATTTCTGCTTAAACACTTTCCCAAGTAGTTGCTTGAATTCACTATCCCCGCGTACTTAGCTGGTAACAAAAGGTTAATGTTTATTTCTAGAACCCTTGTTCACAGGAAGCCTTCCTTCACTGCAAGTGACTTCCGTAACTCGCGCCTCGGCGAGCAGAGGGCTTGGGAGCGCTCTTGGATGAGCGAGGGCACCTGGTCCCCCATTTGTCATCTTCCTGAGGTCACCCGCCAGCTGTCTGTCCTCTCAACACCCAGCCTCACCACCGCCACGAAGGCATTCTCCCTCACTCAGGTTTCCAGGTTTGAACTTCCAGATCCAGTAAATCAATCAGCCATTGCAGAAACTGCTCAAACAACTGCAAGTAAGCATTTTAACACCCTTGAGCAGCCTCGCTGCGTAACAAGGACACTGCAGTCCTAGCTGGAATCCAGCAACGCACTTGCTCTGCCTGACCAGTATAGATTACACTTTGGAGGACTGCAGAACTGCAGCTACATTTAGTCTATGACTAAATCAGGCTCCACTCGTACTTGACCCTGAGAAGAATGTCACTGAACGCAGGGGCCTTTTCTCAGCTATGATCTCGTATTTTTTCCTTTTCAACCGCTAAACAGACCATTAAGCCACCATTTCTGAAATTGCAAAGCAGCAATCTTTCCAACATTGTAGAAGTGTTTTGGCACGGCATGATCCTCAAGTTCTTCTTTCCCCCTGCCCTCCAACACGCTACGTTTAGCACAAAGGTCACCAGAAGAACGTGGATCTGTTTAAATTATTATTATTATTACTGTGAAGCAGTTAACCATTGTTTTGTAACTTAGTACCTGAGTCAGGATTGTTTTCGTAGGCTTATCTTTTTTAAGTATAGGGCAAGTTCAGTCTTAAAAACATCACTATGTCTTTCCCCACAGTGAGGGGAACATTTCCCTAGGTTTCAATCTGGGAATACAGGATCTCTTCTGTAGGCAAAAAGAGAGAACATAACTTTTATTCTGAAAGACAGTTTTTGGACACAGAAATTCTTCTTTTAGGATAAAAGTCCCTCTCACTGCCTTTTTCTCCAACTTCCGCACCCCTCACCACGTACCATAAATCCCCCAGTGCACGGCAAGCCATCCATATTGATGAACTGGGGCTTTGAGTGAGCAACATGAAAGAGATTACTCCTGAACCAGCTTCCACGTAAATTATACAGCTGTGAAGTAAACGGAGCACTTTCTGAACAGAGCGCTCCATCAGGAACATCTACAGAAAGAGGATGGAGATGCACAGAGACCTTTCCCCCCTGTTTTCAGTACATTCTGGCAACTGACAACAAGGATGGTCATGGCTGCACCACAACTGCAGAGCACAGGATGGCATGCCACAAGCAGAGAGGAGATATTTTTGCCCCAGAAACTCTGGTAAGGACCTTGACTTTGGGTCTCAGGCTGGAAAACCGACTGGCTGGCACACTTTTAGAGGTTGGGGCTTGGGTTTTTTTGCATTGAAGGACTATGTTTTGGTCCTAGCAGGGGAGGACAGAGCCCCTGGGTGACTCAGATTATCAGGCACAGTCACAGCCAGGCAAAAGACTAATGGAGGTCAACAGTCTCCTTCTCCCCTACGCCCTCCCCCAGTTTGCCTCCTCCCATCGACCTGCCCTGTTGCACAGCTCTGAAGTGACCCGGTGCAGGGCACCATGCTCAGGAAGGACAATGAGGCTGCACCTAAGGGGAAAGAAACATCACCTTCTCCGCCCTGCCAGCAAAAGGGACTGAGAGTAGGAAAGTAACACCAGAAATGCATTTACCACAGCCACAGGCTTTGACCCCAAATCACTTCTGATGGAAAAAACAACATCTGAACAAAGAAGAAGCTGCGTATAACCTCAGCTTTGAGAATACTGTCTCCCCTGGTCAGCCAGTCAGTTGTGCTTCCACTGTGACACAGCATCCTCCGCTCTGACAGAGCAGCAGTGAATTAACGTTGTATGGTAATTCCACTTTAACACAACTAAGAAACAAAAGAGCACAAGATGCACAAGAATTTCTAGAAGGTTATTAACCTCTGATACCGATCAGATGAGTAAGTTGAAAACTTGCTCTGAGCTCGTAGTTATTTATTTGAGATAATAAGAACCCAAAGTTATTCTCTTTAGGCAGTATTTGAAAAGCATAATTGTCGAAAGCAAGAAGATTGCTGTTTGAACAACACTATTTAAAGACGATGAGACTGTGCAGGTCAAAAAAAGGTGAAAAAAACAGCCTGCTTGGTATCGCAGCTGACTAATGCTTTAATGCATCAGACCCTCCACTTCTCCAGGTTCTGGTTGCTGCTGATCAGGTTGGCATTTCAGTCTGATGTTGAGGATCAAGTTTACAGCTCTCAGCCACACTGGCATTTGCTCGGTAGGAAGGCCTGGAAGAGGTGAGATGCAGGAAAGAGAGGAGATCAGGAGCTAGGAGTGAGGACTTCTCCTCAAAACCACGGCTGGGCTACGAATTAGAAGCATCTGCTCAAGTCGTGTGCAGCCTTTTGGCTGAGCTCTGAAACACCAACCTGCAACGGAACTGCTCGGCCCCACTCTGTATCAAAGAAAGGTCACAGAGGCAGACGGGAGAAGGGAAAAGAGTTGCTCTGTTCTGTTGAGAATATTTTTATAGGGGAATGAAGGAAAAAAACCCACTCCTTCAATCCCAAGAAGTTTCCCCCTATCTGTCAACATATGGTAGGAGCTACTATCATGTGGCTTAAATAAAAAGTATCATTTAAAGCCTATTTTTCTATTTTAACAGTTTGACATTTCTATTGTGAAATGTGGGTGTAATTCTCTGGATTTTATTGTCCTTCTCTATTGTGCCCTGGTGGAATTTCTAGAGGGGAAAAAGCAGTGATGATGGGAGATTTTAATTTTACTCTTCTAAAAAGACAATTAGTTAAGTGTCTAAATGGAATTGTTCTTATTTTATATAATTTCTGTTAAATTATTTTTTATTCTCTGCTGCTTCAAGTCTAATGCAATCTCCTGAACCAGCAGGAGCACAGATATCAAAGCAGAAGTGTGCTGAGACAGGCAGAACCCCTTAGTTTCACCTGGGGGAGAAAAGTGCTAACAGAGGAGCAACATTCACAATTACTGAAATTCTCCACGGATTATTTGTATAACAGCTTGACCCACCTTGCAAACTGCATCCTCAATAAACTCATCCAAAGAAGTTGTGCATACCGCCTGAATTGATTCTCAAGCCCTCTGGTGCACACACTGCATTTTTAAACGTTCACAGAGAGTGCCTAGCAATTGGGGGAGGGGGGATTATCATTAATAATGACATCTAATAAATTATCTGGCAATACCCTGCTGAGGACAGAACTCACATTAACACTAGGTGGCAGAAGGCTCTGTCACATTGAAGACACCTGCCTGCAAACAGATACACAGACCTAGACATAAGCTAAGGGGAAAACAGTTGAAAACAAAATAGCTATAAAATACCATTTTCCATCCACTATTCCAGTTCTAATTCTGTCTCTGATATCTCTAGCACACATCATTTCACTGTTTAAAAGCTTGTTGGCTATCCCTGAACCTGAAGACACCTTCTAAACTCGAACCTTAAAGGACCTCTTACTCAGTTCAGGTGAAATTCTGTCCGTGACAGGTGATTCTATTAAGCTTTTATTTAAGTAAAAGAGGAATTCACAGTTTAGAGAAACAAATGGCCATTAGGACAGGTAGAAAATGAAAACATACACCGCTAGTTACCTTGCAAAAAAAAAAATACTTGAAACCGAGCTTGGAGTGCTATAGCAAGCGCACTCCTGCAGCTGAAAGAAACCAACAACCTGCAAGCAAAAACTCACTCAAAACTGCTCAAGACTCGCTGTGGAAGGGGTGTCCTAAAAACAGCAGCTGCTCCTTCACGGAGATGCATTTTCAGGAGATACTTTTGTAATTACATCTAAAATTCCATAGTGTCAACTGGTTTCTTCTAGTTTTACATATTTAACCCGTTAAAAAATGTGTATGATTGATTTTCCTTTATTCTGGCCACTCTCTGTTCAACTACTCTAAGTTTCTTTCTTGTCTAGTCTAAATCCAAGATGTAGGAGGAAACAAAAATTTCCAGCAAGACAGAAAGGTGAAGAAATATCAGCGATCACAACTCAAAGGCAATATACGCAGAAGAATTTGCTGTGTGGGCTCCAACAACCTGGACAGACAAGAAAGCAAACAGCAATGTCAGATGTAAGAAGGAAGCCATAAACAGAGAAGAAAAGTAGAAGACAAGCAATGTCTAGAAGTTGAAAAGCAAAAGGGGATGGGAGGAGAACGACATGCTACTTCCTTAAACAAATAAGTTAGAGTTGACAGGAAAGATTTCTTCTAGATCACTGTGGCTCCACTGCTTTTACACTTGCCAACCGGTAACGTCCCAGAGCTTGAGGGCCGGGTTCTACAAGCGTAGCTGGTGCCAACGAAGAGCTCAGTAGCATTGTGGTGGGTTATTTTGCGCCTCTAGACACGGAGGCTCTTTGTGTTTAAATATAGTGTATTTTATCATTCACAGTTGTCAGCAGTGGAAATTGTCATCTAAGCAGTAAAAGACGCTGTTGAAGAAACAGGAGGGCTTGGTTAGAAAGTAAAAATTATTTTGGCCATGACAACTCGTCTCACTGCCCATTTTGAGGGTAAGGGATCAAGCCACCCATTGCAAATTGCTGCCTGAGAGTCAGAAAAATCAATAGTAGGTAGGAAAGCCTACTTGCCAAGGCTACAGCCACCGCCAGCAGATTATTAATGCATCTGTCTGCATTCTTTAATGTTTCCTAAGAAGCAACTATGTTAACTGAAAAGGTGCAATGTGTCACCAGCCCTTCTCTTCTCTCCTCTTCATTTTCTCTCTATATTAAAACTTTGGCTACCAAAGAAAACAATCATGTTTCACCTCATCTTTTCCCAGCTTTTCTGAAGTTCAGTTCCTGCTCTATAGCAATATATACAGCCTAAGTACTATCCCTGACAAGCTGTTTGACAACCCTAAGTTGCACATCTATTTCACTCCCAGAGCTTTGGAGTTGGTAGGGCTTAGATGGGAAATGGAGGCCAATTAAAATAAACACAGACAATATCAATGAATTCTTCAGAAACACACAAGACAAGCAAAATGAAACACTACTGGCTTTTGCCCACAATTAGAATTCAGCCCATCTCGCAGGCTGAACGCTCTGGCTGAGATCCAGAAAGACACTTAAGCACATGTCTTATTTTAAGCATGTGAGTAGTCTCATTGATTTTTCACTCATGCCAGTAAGAATATTCAATGCGCTTAAAGTTAAGCACATTGTTAAGTGCCTTCCTGGATCAAGGCCAGGCTATTTAGCCCTTGTAAGAGTTGGTATACAGAATATTTGCCGTTATTTTAACTTCTCAAGACTTTCTTTGAGAGAAAGTTTTATGCTGTATGGAAGTATTTCATTCATTGAGTATCATACAAGCAATGACTGGTTTACAGCAGCCTTCAGGGAGCAATTATTCTTCCCCTTCCCACACCTTCTGAAGCAGTAACTGGAAGGATTATCAAAACACATAAACAAATAGACTGATAAAGAAAATTAGTTTTGAAAGAGAAGCCAGCAGTCTTACTGATCTGGAAAGCAAAACTAGCCCCATAGTGAAAAGCCGACAGACATACTCATTTTCAGTGAATACTAATAAAGTCATTCACCAATATCCCATTCCAATACCAAGTCCTGTACAGCAACTTTGAAAAACAACCTAATTGTTGACTGAAATTAATTATTACAATAAGCACATATTCAATTCAATTTTTCCTTCTTCCTTTTACATAGAGTTGAATGCAAAATTCAAGGAAAGACCTGTTGGTGCTTCCTCAAGCTGGTCTCACCACATCAAAACACTTTACAGAGACCAAAGGCACAGAAAACACTATTGCTTTTTTGCTACAAAGAAGCAAAAGCCATTCAGACTGCTACAGGCAACTGGATTAATCATCTGGTTGGCATTATCCAAGTCAGTATCATAGTCTGAATAAGAACTGGAGAAAGGCATTTAACATAAAGAAAGCTCTACTAGGTCCCCCCAACGCTCCCTCCCCATCCCAGCAGTCCCGCTCCAGGAGTGGAAAAGGGAGCACACGGGAGCCCGACCACTCCAGCGGGACTGGCAGGACAATATTACAATTTCCTCCTATTTTATGAGCAGGCACAGCTTCTTATTTCAGCACCTGTTCCTTCCTGGAGAGTTTAAACTCAGTAGTGGAAGTATATAACTGACAGGGCGATATAAGAATGCCAATTTAAAACTAGATCATGTCTTTGAAATCTCAGGTTGACTTACAGCTGCCTTACATATCGAAACTTGGGTTGGAAGGGACTTTGAACACCATCTCGTTCCAACCCCCTTGCCACAGGCAGGGACCCCTTCCACCAGACCAGGTTGCTCAAAGCCCCATCCAGCCTGGCCGTGAACACTTCCAGGAAGGGGGTATCCACAGCTTCTCTGGGCAACCTGTGCCAGTGTCTCACCACCCTCATCATGAAGAATTTCTTCCTTGTATCTAATCTAAATCTACCCTCTTTCAGTTTAAAACCATTACCTCTCATCCGATCACTACATGTTACCAAGGCCATGCCTGATGGCAACTCAAGCCTCAGCATCTAATACACAAATTTAAAAACTGGTGGACTACCCTCATGGACATCTTCTGAGACCTCTGCAAAAAATAACTAAAAAGATAAAGGTAGCCTGCCGACAAACAGACACTTTCTAGTGGATTCTGATTTAGAAGTTCTCAATTTGAAAGAAATAATGTCTTTTTTACGGATTTTTCACTTTGCTTTGAAATCCACAACACGTAACGGGTATGTTAACATCACTAGATTGTATTGGTTTAACTAGCTCCCATTTTTAAATTAAGATGGTTAAATGAGAGCAATATTTTAATATATGCAAGAATCAAGTATGTTTTTGAAGAGTACCTTCTAGCCTAACTCATTCTTAGAAGTGAATTTCCTTTAAGAAAAATTCAAAAATCATTTATGACTTCAGAGGGAAAGGCCGACTTTTCTTTTTGAACTGCTTTAGTGCGTAACTAACCCAAATTATGGCCTTTATTAAGAAATCATTTCTATGGACAAAACTGCACCTTCACTTGAAGGGACGAGATCAACAAGCAAGCTGTATTCCAGAACTGGGATTACAACCAGCTCATGATGGAAAAACATTGAATGCTTATGGCATAATTGTAACATCACAGCATTTTCTGCCAGAATTAGAAAAATTATTCTTAAAATTATGCCCTAAATAGAATGTTGTTTAGCAAAACTGAAAGCACATTCCAAGAAATGTGAAAAAACAAACTTAACATGATTCTAAATTATGCAGAGTAAGGGCTTGTTTTATTAAAAGTACATTTAGTGGCTGAATGAAGTTTCTCAAAAATGATTTTAAAAGATAATGAATGCCTGATGTCCAAAAGAGTGTCACATGAAACTTCATCATCGACTCATGTAAACTAACCTCAAATTTAACCAAGTGCAACTGTGATCAATATTGTGTCAATCTGAAAATATCTGGGGTTTAAGGCAACAAAACCAGATGCAAGGATGAGTAAAACGTTGGAATCCACAAACTAAATGGAGTTCTTTGCCACTGAAAGGTCTGGAACTGTTATACTGACAGGGAGAAGCCAAAAGAATGAAAAGTTTTTATAGTACTGCCACATTTAGCAAGAAGAGAGTCAAGTGCAGGAGAAATAAAAGGGAGCTAACTTGTTACTGCTGGTATTATTTAATTTTTTTCTTTTAAAGATGGCATCCTCCACTTTTAGGCAGCGTGGGGCATGAACTGTTCCTCCACACACCTCTAAATCACTGTACAGTGACTAGTACGATGGACTTGCATTACATGTTCCTAAGAGCAGCAATAAATAACCAAAAACCCAACCACATAAAACAAACGCCGTCAGATTTACCAACATGTTCTTGAAAAAGCTGTACGTGTTACTGAACAGTAAGACCCAAATAAGCTGGGGCTATTTATAGTACAGTTGCACTACAAAAGGACAGGACATTGGGAACAGATTCTACCTTCATTGTGGAACAAAACCTGAAAAGAGGGTTGTGATTTTTTTGTTGTTCTTTTTTTCCCCCCAAAACTGCGATCAACTTGCAGCCTTAACTAACGGCAACCATGTCCAGTCTTGATGACTTAAAGGGCTCATCCAGTAGAGAAAGAAACTCATCCAGTAGACAGACACCTAACATTTGCCAGCCAGACAGGTCTTCCTAGCCGGCAAAAATCAGCTCCTGGAACAGTTTTATATTTGTTCCGCTACAGCACGTGACCAGCCACCTGTAGTACTTACCACAGAGAGAGAATGCAGCCTGGTTAGTTATCTGGTCTCACTACAGATGAACTTTCATACGTCAGAGACACACAGACCCTTTTAATCGCAGTACAGACACCCTAAGCAACTGTATAAATGTGTGCATACACAAACATGCATGTGCATGTACTGCCCACCACTGTGCTCTGTCATGCTTCCCAGTCTCAGAAGCAGGTGATAGAGAATAAAAAGTTGCCTAACACAACCCCTTTTTCTTGCCTTTATCATTTCTTGGCAATAACACTTATCATGAGTTGCAGTGGAAAAACGTACGAACTAAAAACAAGAACTGAGCTGAGGGAGGAAAAGGTGTCAGAGTGGAGAAAACGGAGTTTTTTTCCTCAAAACAATAACCCTGACCATGACAGCCTTGCTGGCTCCGTCTCCACTGACAGGAAATTTCTGTAAAAGAATCATGTGGTGCTGGAACACAAAACTGCAGAGCTTCATGTATGAGACAGGCTATAGCCCTGACCAGGGATTAACGAACAAAGTAAAAAGCCCAGTCCTCTCTCCTTTGCCTTCCAAATACTAAAAACTAAGAATATGACAGAAACTTGTAGACTTTGACAGGGTTTAAGTTATATCAATATGAAGTCAAACAAGCAGAACAGCTAAAACTGGCAGAAAAACAAAATGCCTACAACTTCATTGCCTCACAGAGTCTCCTGCAAGTTTCTATCTTCACAAAAACAGGCAGAAAATTCTAGAGGACAACAGAAGGGCAATGGATTTATGAGGTCTGAGAATCTCAAAAGAAAGGTGCAACAGAGGTAGCTGATTTTACTATTTTATCCCTGAAAGCTTAAATAAAATGTAAAAATAAAGCACAGAAAGCACCTACTAGAAAAGCACTGTCAGTATTGTCGTTCAGGCATGTTTCTCTCGCCACCTCTGAAAAGTTGTCTGGCATTTGACATAATTGGGAGGAAGAATTTTCTCCCCTGGCAAAGTCAATTAACTTCACTGTATTTGTATCATCTGTCAGAGCCAAATCTGCTATCTTCTTCATGTCTGACACAAGCTTCTACACCTACGTGACAGATCAAACAGGTTTTAAAGAAATTACTGTGCTTTAAAGGGAAGTTCCGTGGCTACATCAAGTCAAAAAGCTGCAAGACAAGAGGTGAGTGATTATTATATTAGTACACGATACACTCCCCTAGAATATTAAAATACAGCGTATCTTTGTGCTGAAGTTTAACTTCTTTCGTGCAATTTGCTATTTCATTATGAAACTCCTTTAGTCTTCAATCATCATAACCATCTGCAGAAAATTAAAGAAAGTAATTTTCCGACTTTCTGCTCTTGAACTGCTTAATTTCTCATATTATTAAGACACAAAAACTCCTTGCTGTAATAAGAAATTTAGGAAACAGTATGGGCCACTGCTTTAACATACAGCCATAAATAGGTACATGCGTGTTTGTACACAAACATGCACTGAATGTTATAACCAAGCTTTTTTCTTTTTTTAAGACTACATAAAATGTTAGTGCTTCGTGCAACACCGTACGACGTGATGTCACTGGATTCCACATCGTGCCACTCTTTGGCACCATTAAACCAAGTGCCAGATCTCATCATATTTTACGGTCACTATAACTCAAGTCCGAACTCACTTCCCATTAGCCCCAATTTAATGTTTGTGTTTGTTGTCCATCAATGTATAAACCTCCTAATCGAAGGCAGCAGAGCAGAGAAAGATAACGCGCACAATGTACTTAATGCAGTTCTTCAGTTAAAACGTAAATGAATACATAGCAGCATGGTGGGTAATGCAGGTGTTGAAAAACTTCTCTATCAAAATGCACTTCCTTGTAATTGACCATCAAAAGCAACTGGACCAGTACTCCAGCTCTCCCAGACGGCAGCCAGGAACTGGGAGCACTCACTGGATGCATAATTGGGAAACAACGTCAGGGCCTCTGTGGACCTATACTTCTCAGTTTTTAAGTCCCTGAGCAGCACAGAAGAGCGTATCACAGAAGAAAAGCTGTCATTTTTATTTGGGCGTAGATCTATTCTGAAGTAAAAAGCTATATTCTATTCACCAAAGGCACTCTGATAATCTGGTGAGAAAGAAGGTTTGGTCAAATAAAGTTTCTTCACTAACTAAAATAAAGCTAATAATTTCTAGTGAGTTTGGTCAAGCACAGTGCATCACATCTGACAGGTTGCTGATGTGATTTAAGGGAAGAGAGCAAAGGACCATATTGATTCTCCCATCAGCAGGACGAGCACTCTAATAAGTAGACTTTAAAGTAGCTACACAGAAGTACTGCATTATCTGCCACACAAGCACTAAGGAGGTTTTCAAAGACTTAAATAGTATTTTGGCACATAAATCTACTACGTGCTAATGAGACGCCCTTCATGACCGGGAATTTCTTGTACTGCAAAGGTTCTGTCAGCTGGACCCACAGAAAAGCAACTGCCACGGGAGAAGCAGGGCCGGCGCTTCCCAGACCACCTCTGTGTTGTTCCAACACATACTGGAACACACGCAAGTCCAAGCTGCCCTAGAAACCGTCTCAAACATAGCCCCCACACACACACTTTACCATGAGTGCAGCTTTACACAATTTCCCTCTAACTATTTACGGAGGCTAAAGCGGTATCAACGCAAATTCCTCATTTTTTGTAGAAAAAGTGCATTCTGTTTTTTTAAAGAAAAAGATTTTGTAAGGTTTCTACAGGAATGCTGTGGGTCTTCTTCCTGAGTTAGTTATCTTTTTGCATCAGAGTTATCCTTTAATCCCACTAGAGTGCAAAAGCCCCCACTACATGTTCTGTCCATTTAATGCACTGCTGCTGAATGTATTCCACACTGACCTATGGATTTGTTTTACCAACACTGGTCTCAAATTTCTTTACCCCAAGAACCAACACAACCTCGGTGACTCACCTCCATGAAAAGGAAAGTTCAAGCTCACCTTTAGGTTTATTACAAAAACAGGCAGTAATTCTTTTTCTTAAAAGTACCACATTCAAATTAGTTCCATAGCAGCTACACCAAGAAATATTTAAGCACAGTTTACACTGATAGACCTCAAGAAATAACTGTAAATGGGGATTCATCATCTGATGAGGTATTTTCCCTGCAGGGATCTCATTTTATCCCAGTGATACTCAACAACTTTCATCTTCTATTTAAAAGAAAAATATAAAAGTCACTCCTTGTAAAATGCACAGCTGTCAAAAAATCTGAGGGGGCTGGGAAAATAGATAAATTATTCAGGCTAATCTGTAGCACTTACTCATATGGACTTCTTCCAACTAGAGACAGCTTAATAGCAAAGGTCATGCAGCTAGGAGCAAACAATACAGGTCACACAAGACACAGCACTACATAAATTAATTAATACTGGAAACAACATAGAGATAATGGTGGCCAACTTACAGAACGTGAGCTCTGGTTACTTCTGTAGCTAAGGAGGTGGATACATACACAAAGTAATATCAAGCAGGGGAATGGGGGGGG